>CABFPE010000140.1:1086742-1113682 GCA_900660155.1 Hofstenia miamia | reverse complement strand
GTGTAAAAAAATTGAAAACACATAAAAGAATTATAAAAACAGATTCAGATAGACAATAAAAACATCTATCAAAAATTTAGTAGGACTTTTTGAGTTTTTTATTTTTGACTGTATATTTTGGAAATTTGTTTTTTTGCCATTAGAAAATTCCAATATTCAGGGAGACATCTAGCGAAAAAAATTAGCAATTTCGACTAGAATTTCTGTGCTTCAATTTCTCCATATGATCCTTGTGGTAGCTTTCCTCTACAAGTTAGCAGTTAGAAATGTAAATTGACTTGTTTTAATTTATAAAGCTAATGTTTTTTAATGTTTTATTGTTTCTGAAGTTTCTTGTATGTAACTACCTAACATAATTCCAAACTTGCATTGATTGTCAGATTTACATGGGAAAGTTTTGGTTTCTAATATAGCAAAACAGGCTAATAACAAAGCTATCAAAATGAAAACATATAGCCAAAACTGGTAAGGGTCTCCAGAAAGCATTCGGGAAGGTACAAGAAATAAATAATTATTATTAAGATGATGAATTTTTTGAATTTTGCAATCAAAATTTTGAACCATTCGCTACATATAATGGTAAGCAATACCACCTACCTGAATATTGCTGAAATGACTACAACACCCAAGAAAACGAATTTACTTTATGCCAATATTTCAAAATCAAAGAACTAAGAAATAATTATAACAAATATTGTCGGCAATCATGTTTTAACAAAGTGTTTTCACGTGCATAAACATGCAGCATTACACTCTTTCTTTTATAAGAATTAAATAAATTGAGCAAAGTTTTAATGATTTTTAAAAGACTCACTCAATATCAACTAAAATATTCTGACATGATTCTTAAATTTCTGCAGGTCAAACAGTATTTATAAAAACCCACGTAAAAATTTGTTAAGATAACCGTTATTTTTCGGTTATTTTTGAACGGAAACGGGTATGGTTTATAAAAACTGTCTATTTTAATAAATGTGTAACGAAAACCGTAATGGTTACAAAATAACGGTTATTTTGGGGTTTTTTAACCGAAATGGTTACGGTAAAAAACCATTTATTTTTGGTCATTTTTAACGAAAATGGTTTTGGTTAATTATTAGTTGTTTAATGACGAAAGCAGTTTCAGATATAATGATCATTTTTCAGTTATTCAACAGTTTTCGCAAACATGTTATTTCTTAGAAATGTGTGATAATAGATTTACTTCATTTTCTACCAGTATAATAAACATTGTGTCAATATTATAAATCTAGAATTATCATATATAGTGAACTAATTTATTGTGATTATGTATGAACGAAAAATATCTGCAGAAAAATGTTGGCATTAAGGATAACAAATGATTTTGTATATCAACGAAAAGTGATTTCCGTAATATTATATAGTACAGTCAACAGTAACACACTTGGAATAATTGAATTCAATTATTCATATGTGGGGTGCTGAATAGCAACTAAAACAAATACCTTCGATGCAAAATTAGATTTGTTATTCCGTGCACATAAACGGTTATGTAAAATTAAAAGAGTCGCGTTTGTCGCAAAATGATTATAATTTGGTTTAATTTTGGTTTCAAGAAACCGTTTTTTATTGATTTAAAACCGGTTTTTGACTGGACATTTAACCAAAAATTAAATCTAAAAACGTTCTTATAACGATTTTGGCTATAAATTAACGGTTTATTTTTGGTTAAAATTTTGCATTTTTTGCTTGGGTAAAGAGCAAGAGGTATCATTATTTGAAAATTCAAAATTTTCATATATACAAAACAAAAAAGAGGGAAAAATTTTGAGAAGTAAATCCCCTTGTTTTATTTCAATGCTTAGATAATTTCCTCCGCTATTGAAGTATTGTCTTTATCTTTTAAAAATACGTAGTTTTGAACGTTCGAATTTCTTTGAACGTTTGAATGGTTACAAAAAATGGAAAAATATTATTTTTAGCATCAAAACCGAAAACTTATCAACATCTCAGTATATTAGATTTTCAAAACTCTCTGAATTAATATTTAAAATCTCAGGTTGATTCCTAAATCATCCTTAAATTTTGAGCATTTCGAGACTTGTGATTTTCATAAAAGAAATTCTTTTAAAAAAGCATAAGTTTAATCATTAAATTAGGCTTCATCACTAAAAAGTACATGCTCTATCCATATAGGCAATTCATTTTTTCAAAATTTTTTATTTATTAATGAAAATTATATATTAAATATTTTCATAATAAAACAAAGTCACTTACATTATATTATTTACTTTTTTACTTACTTTGAAGGCTTAGAATTAAAATAGGTAGAGAATCACTTTCCCCATACCACGTCAATGTTTGTCAAAATCTAAAATAGAAAAACTTTAATCAACAACGTACGTCTATCAGGAGCGTTTTGTGTATGCCAGCAGGAGTATGATGGAATGTTCTCCCCATCAGGATTTCAATATTGATTTTTATTTCAGTAAGTCAAAACATGTTCAGTATAAAGTTTTAAATATAATTAAGAACTAAACTGGTGAAATACGTTTTAATCTCCAAATTTGGTTACTAACTAGGTAATGACTGAGATTTCCCCCCTCAGAAAATCATGTGTATGCTCCTTTTAGTAAGGCATAGCAGTTGTTTTTATATTGATTGCAATCATGGTTTTTAGATATAGTGTTTCTTACAGCCGGTTTGCTAAAATCCAACATGGCAGCCATTACAATGAAAATAAAAATCTGTGGGCTAAAAAATTATATTTTTTCACTTCAGGTGCTCATCGGTATGTCATATACACTATTTCAAAAAGATAGCATGATTTGAAAAAAAAATTTACCTGTATGCCGACACGAAGCCGATGCCGCGCTATTTTGAAAATACTGATACCGCGTATCTTGCTAAAAAAATTGATAGGAATTTTAGAGTATTGTGTGTAAGTCCACGAGTTAATGCTTGAAGTATGAAATTTTCAAAGTACTTCTGTCAGAGTTGACATCTAGGTTATGTTAAATTGGAAAACTTAGGAAATTACTTAAGAAGAAAGATCTAGTAATAATGTAGTTACAATTATATGTTTGATTAGTGCACCAAATTTTTTTTATAAATACCTTCACAAAATTGAATTCATAAACTTAATTACTATTCAATTACACTACATGTATCCAAAAGATTTCCATCAGATGTAAGTTTAGCCTTACATAGGAACGTTATACTACAGGACACTTTGATAAATTCAAATTATAAGATGTATATATATATATATATATATATATATATATATATATTTAGCCATTGAATACAAATTCTTAATTACTATTCAATTACACTACATGTACCCAGATTTCCATCAGATGTAGGTTTAGTCTTACATAGTAAATTACCACCATCACTTAAATAATATATTTACGTTATGCTACAAGAAAGTAATAAAAAAATATTTTAAGCTTTCTATAATTATTTTCTGCTCTCCATCAATTTTATAATTTAACATTTGGGGTTTTTGTAATCTAATGCTATCCTTAACTTTTAAAATATTATATAATTAATATTCACTGTAATCATGAGGTCTCATTTAGGTACAAAAACCAGGTTACGCTACAGGACATTATGCTACAGGACATAATTTCAAATTTGGCAAAACAAACAAATTATATTTAAAATTTTAAACAACAAAGTTTATTCACTGCAAATTTGCTCAATTTCGTCCAAAACAGGGATCTTGAGTAAAAAATTATGACCTGACTTATGAAGTGGCTCATTCAGCTTACACAATATCTCTTCAAACAGATAAATGTCCATATCACTGGATCGCGGCCAAAAAATATATATTTGATGGGCAAGATGGGATAAAGAATCAAGTTTTGAAAAAGAATTCATTATCTTTCCTTTCAATGCGTTGCACCTCACCAACATAGATTGACCTTTTGTAACAAAATGATGGATAATTAATTTTGGAATCTTCGGTTTAATAATATTAATCAATTGCACAATTGTTAGAAAAACTTCACAGAACAAATGTCCATTATCTTTGCTGACCCACTGTCTGTATCTAACTTCCGTTCCTGTAGAGCAAGACCATAATTGAATCCAGCAAAGTATTCGATCTCTATTGCATACGAGTTTATATTTTTCAGAAACACAAAGATCAGGAAATGTAATGTCAGCATACCTAGCAGCTGCAGCAAGTAGTTGAAAGTTTGTATGCTCCAAACAAAGACAACATTTCGGTGGTATAGAATTAGAAAGGATGACATTTAATTGGCGCAAATTACAAAATTTGCTTAGGCCAATCATGACATTAGTATGTTGTTCCTTAAACAAAAAAATAGGTTTCCTTTAAAGTGTTCTTTAAATACTTTTGTTGAACTTGAGCCCTTCTTTCTACCATTAACAACCATTGATTTGAAGCTTCAATTTTATAGAAATTAGAAACCAACTGAATTGTATAACTTCAATGATACAGAACGCATATCATTGCAATGTCAACTCCTAAGCATTTGGTGACCTTCTTAATCATATGTTTTGCGTTAAGAGGGGGCCTAGGTAGAGACTGAAGTACTTTTGCTTTTCTTGACCATCCCTGACCCAGATCAAGCAGTTCCAGACAAAACTCGACCCGGTCAAAACAACTTCAGACACAACTCAACCAAGCCCAATCAGCTTCTGACCTGACCCAGGTTGTCATAGTAAAAAAGGCACAACAACTTCTGACTTTGCTCATGGACAGGTCTCAAACAGTTGCTCATGCATATAAATTAAGTAGGCAAAATATTGAAGTAAAAAAATTTTATTTGCTGCTATATTTGTTTGAAGAGCACATTGAAATATTATATCTTGTGTGCTTACACATTGATTCATCGTATTTATAAAATATTTAATTATTTCGTTACGCTACATGAAAATGAATATCATTGAAAGTTTTAGATCAATTACGCTATAATCTTACATTAACTTTAAGAAAAATGATAAAACGAGAAATTTATGAATACAGAACTATGAAATGCAAAAGAAATCATAAGAAAGCTGTCATAGATCAGAAGTTATGCTAAAAATACATCCTTAGAAATTTCAGAATTTCTATGTCTTGATGTATTAATAATAAACAATACTATATACAAAATGCGCATTACATAGTAAAATTTCAACAATGTCAACGGTAATTAATGTCATTATAAATTGAATATCATTAATTTGGTTTTTAGGCTTTAGGTGTAATTTTATATGGAATGACCCATATAAACAATAAACACTGGATTCAATAATATATAAAAATGCAGATTACATGCAGTAGGGTAAATGTTTGTTTATCGTATTTATTCAATTCGGTAGAGTTGCTTTAGCAGACTTTTCTTGCTGCGAATTAATTTTTATGTTACTTCTTCAATAGTGTGGTAATTCAATAAATTTCCCACTCTTATCGATTATTGAAAGTGCATACCACTGCATTCCCGCTACTCAAAATAAGTCTGAATGAGTTGTCAGCAAGCTTGTTTGCTACTTTCTCATGTTAATGAACTATTTCTCAGTGTTTGCAATAATATTAAATTTAACAATTGATTTTGAAACTATAACATATGTATTTAAACAAAAAAATAGGGTAAAATTGAGTAAATTTTGTGTCACTTCACTAGCCAACGAAATTGGTGAATCATTGAAACAATAAAACAGATCTGTTAACATATTTTAAAATTTATTCATATAGTTTTTTAACCAACTGCTAACAGATCTGTTAAATAGATTGTAAGCATAGTTGTGATAATTCATGGAAATTTAGGTTAGATTCATTTTTTGGAATATATCATATATTTTGGTCATTTTTTATTTATTCTGCAATACAAAACAAGACATTTTATTCTTACCAGTACTGGCTATTATGTGTACATATATCACGGATACGGATACAATTCCTATGGTTGCAGGCGGGTAAAAGTAAGATAAAACCAACCCAGAGTGTATAGCGATAGTAAATTATGCTGCCCGCACACCTCTAATAATAATAGCTTTGAATATATAGATATGATTTATCCTTGGTTGAAGAACTAACATAATATAATATCAGCACACATTATTCAGTAAGGATGCTAGATACATATTAAATTCTCTAACAATAAATATATGATTATTTCAATATACTAAATTTTCAAACTATGGAAAATACACACATACGCTCTGAAATTATTTAGACTTTGACTATGTAATGTGTAAAATGCAAGAATATACACTGAATGGAAAACTAGATTGCTATATGAGGTCTATTTAGCATTATTACATACATGTTTTTCCCACAATGCAATTGTTTACAGCTTTTTTAAGTAAATAGAAAGCATAATAAAAATATTGTATATTACATCTTTGATCAATATTAATGCCTGTAGAAATTTGTGCTCAAACAAATAATGCTGTAATGCACCTTTCAAATATTGAGCTTTGTATACATGAATTATTTCCTTGCAAATTAAATTGTAGTTTTGCATGTCTAAAACATTGTTACAATAAACATGTTGTAGCTCTATTAACAAGCTTATCACCAAATACATTAGTTTGGCTAAAGCCTAGAATTCAAAAGTAAAAACTTGTTCAAAAAATAATTTGCTCAATTAAATTTTCTCAAAAACCTTTTGTCACTAGATGGCAAATAGGTGTTACGAGAAATTCAGGGTGTCTAGCCCGTCTTAACTACTGTAATCCATGTTCCTTAGGGATAATTTTCCATTTTATATCCTTGCCTTTGCTAAATAATTGCTCCAGCAGTCTCTGGGAAATTGCACAGCTTAAGGGAGTGCTATAGTAACTATTTTTAGCTTAACAATGACATACATCACGCTATTATACGAAAGGGCTACATTTTGCATTCAATCAAAAATTGATTGTTTGGAAACAAGTAAATAAGAGAAGACATTTATTAAGCTGAGAAAAAACTAGTTATAGAATATAATAAAACTATATTTTATATATAATACATCATTTTATCCATGTCTATTGTACAATCCCTTTTCATAAGAAGGGTCTGCATATTTTCTCTAAAACGTTTTTCTTCTTCCGAAGAAATGGAGCCCCTGCTAAGTGACTGATTGTTAGTCATCTCTAAGTATTCGTCTTGATAATTACGTCTTTGGGAAATTACTCAACTTAAGGGAGTGGTATAATAACGATTTTTAACTTAACGAAGGATATGCATCATGCTATTATACGAAAGTGCTAGATTTTGATTTCAATCAACATTTGATTGTTTGGAAACAACAAGAAGTAAATAGAGAAGAAATTTATTAAGCAGGGAAATAATTCAATTATAGAATGTAGTAAAATTAGATTTTATAAATAATACATCATTTTGTCCATGTCTATTGTACAATCCCTTTTCATAAGAAGGGACTGCATATTTTCTCTAAAACGTTTTTCTTCTTCTGAAGAAATGGAGCTCCCGCTAAACAGTGACTGATTGTCACTCATTTGCAAATATTCGTCTTGATAATGTCGTGCTCGCATGCACAAATGATGAGCATAATATGTGGGTGGAGGATAAGAAACGGACCTAGTACATCGACCATACGTGTAGCAAATGTGATAGGTAAACAATTGTATAGCATCTATCGAAAAATTACTGTCATCATATAGAACACAATAATGAGAGGGCTTGGAAGTCCCTCGAATACCTTCATGCGAGCAGAGATAAAAGTCGAAATTAAATGGATGAACAACCTTTTGATCAACAACTGTACCAGCTGGTATATTCCTGCTGTCTTTCTAAATATATTCAAACTGAAAATACTAATACATTAAGTGAATATTTAGGATAATTAAATTTTATCATGAAGAATTTTATATGCAAAAATGTTTGGGTGTGTGCAAGTAATGTAGTGTGATATGAAACTGAATTTTATAGATTTCAAAGTTCGATGTATTTTTTTATTTTATTAACTTTCGTGTATGGAATAACCCATTTCAGTGTAGAGTCAAATTCAATTCAAATCACAGTACCTAGCTATTCTATAAGAAGCATTTCGTATAGGCTAGGTTTGTATATACAAATATATAGCATATATACAATGATTATTTTATTCGTTACCAGACGCGAATTCCGAGCTTTTATTTTAGCTTGAGGTGCTATTGTGTAATTTATCCAATCAAAAGACGTCTTGCTTTTACCCACATTAATGGCAAAACCGACGTACTCACTAGATTCACCCAGTATTTAAACCAATATATGAATCGTTTACTCTTATTTAGTGACGCTAGTTTATATACTAGATCCGGATTACAACTTAGGCTTTGAATGCACTGTAAGCGATTTCGTAATTATTGAACCCAAGATAACATTAGTAACTATTACCCTTAGTGAATTGTGTGTAATTTATAATGTTATTTTTTCATAAGTACAAGTATATTGCTGTATCTCTATCTTAAAAGGTCTTATGACAAAATTACAAATTTAGCTTTATACAGTTAGGATGTTCAATTCGACATTTTAAACCTTAAGTAATACGTTATATTGTTCCAGCTCTCACTGATAAAAATGTGTTTTAAACCTTTAGTGTTCTATGTTGAAGTACCTGGAGGCTCAGAATACTATAAATTAAGCTTTGTGCTTCAATTGGTTTTTCATTAACAGAAAAATTAATTACTACTTTTGCTAATGAAAAATTCAAAACGTTATGGATTTTCTTTCTTTACTATCTAATTCAATTGCACTGTGCTTTGACAGAAGAATGCGTTAATTTATTCACTCGTTTATCTGAACAATTGTGGAAGTTTTTGGTACTTCAACTTTAAACAAGTTTTCCTCGGTAGTTGTCTTAAATGCTCAATTTTCGTTATTCCTTAACAGTGTAGAGAACAGAACCTTTAGTTGTTTTACTTATAGTTCAAAATCTTTGTTTTGCTAAAATGAAGGAAAACTCGAGTATTCACTACGTTTCCCTTTTAAAGAGTTTGAAGCTAACCTATTACTAACTTTGTGAGGGTAAATCTCACAGTTTCCTTTTAGGAAGTAAATTAACAAAAAGCTTCATTTTTGTTTTCCTTTTTAAAGACAAAACTAAGGAAAATTTCTATAAATAATCACAGTAGCACTAATTTACCTAAGCGAATAAAGCCGCAAATTTTAAAATGTCGTACAAATTTTCTCTGCCAGATCAGATCGCAAGTTAATCTTTCTCTTTTAAACTGTTACGTGATGAGGTCCCTGAATAATTTAAGTTAAGATTAAGTCTAGTCGAACTGATATATTGACAAACAAATGTTGTATAAATAAAAGTTGAGATCTGGGTGAAACACTAAACAAAATACAATTCTTAAACACACTGTACTAATTTCCAGCTTACTATTCCAAATGAAAGTTATTATCTTGCAAATTACGAAAGCCAATTGTGATCGCGATGCTGTCTTTGAGTGAAGACTAAGTTTGGGGGAGGAATAAAATCACTATCGCTATTAGTTTGGAGAAGGATCTGAACACCGAAATTTATACGAACTGTCTTCTGATGAAGATAGCTTTTGGCAGTCGATTTTGGGTTAGAGTTTTAAAGTGTTTTTCGTGGGTGTTTATGTAGGGTCTGACGTCAGGACGCAAATCATTAGTGATGACACGACCTGAGTAAATTTTTCCAGAGATTTCAAAAAATAGCTAACCGTTTCCTGGCTAAATCCCATTAGTACCTATTAACTGTCAATTTACTTAAGGGATTATATTTCCACCGCCGTTTTCTTTTTATAAACAAATTCATAAAAGCCTATAACCATCAAGTTCTATTATTGGTGTAAGTAGTTATCTTATGAACGGCATTTCCTTTTAATTCTTGAACCTTAACACTTGAATTCAAATCCATATTTCCAGATTCAAACATTAAAGAAAAAAAATTATTTAGTGGACTTAGTCAAATTTCTTTACAATCCGTATAAAAATTGTTCCCTTCCATTTTTACCACAGTAGTTATTAAACTTAGGGTGCTGAAAGTTGTATTATTGTTTGGAGAACCATAAGAGCTATGCCTAAATCGTCCCAGAGAGTATCTCCTCGCGGTGGTTCCTGGGGAATGCTAACATTCAGTGGGCGCGTCGGTGTGCGGAGTTCCAAACCTGCATCAGACATTAAAACCAGGGTACAGAAGGTGCCACCATGTGTAGTTTGTACATGTGGGGGCGGTGATGGTCGAGAAGCCTGTCTGTTCAGATTTTGGGTAGACAGATCGCGAGACAGTGGAAACACTGTTGGCAAGACTGCTACTGGCACCAGTGATAGTGCGTCTCATAGGGCAGTCATACAAAAGAAAACTGTCTGTCTTTAGTCTATGAGATAGGCGTAGACAGCGTTTGCTGTGTCTTTTCTGTGAGGCAGCTTTGTTGTGTCACAGGTAGTTATAGTTTATGATTCAAAATTCATTTTAAATGGAGTTTCCCTAGCTAGATGCTTTGCATTCAGTGCTCCCGTACTCCAATATAATTTTCGGATCTATATAGCAGTCCAGCAGGCGCTCTCTAAAGTTACCACCGTTAGTAGCCTTGGTTGGCCAAATCGGGAGAGGCGTAACCCTCTCAACTGAAGTTCGGTCTTTAGCTTCACTCTGCTAATAAGACTCAACACAGACCAGCACTCTGCGTGCCGGGGGTCGCCAGCAGAGGTTTCTCACTATCAAACCTGCCTGGTACATTTCCGACCGGATCCTGGTTTCACCCACTTATTAGTCTGTCGACTAACCCCACTATATAATATTGGACCTATTCTATTTGCAATCTATGTTAATGACATAATTCAACAGGTAAAAAACAGTAAAATTTATCAATATGCAGATAATACCTGTTTTATAAATACTGATATAAATGTCTTTAATGCAACTAAAAATCTCCAATATGACATCGAAAATTTAACAAAATATTTCTCAAATAATCAATTGAAAGTAAATATTGAAAAAAAACACAATTTATAATATTCTCCCCTAAGACAAACAGAAATCTCACAAAAAACATAGAACTTAAATTAAATAATGCACCAATAAAGCAAAGCGAATCTATTAACTATTTAGGTGTTGAAATTGACAATGATTTAAATTTCGAACAATTCTTCATGGCTAAAATTAAAAAAATGGCTTCTGGAGTTAGGTATCTTTATCATCTCAGAAATATTTCAAATACGTACCACAAACAATTAATAAATGCACTCTGCCTTTCACACTTTCAATATTGCTCATTCCTCTTTACAAATATTAATTCAAAACATCGCATCCTCCTGTCTAAAACTTTTAATTGGTCCCTTAAAATACTCAATTTTGCACAAAAACATGACAATGCATCCGATTACCGATTAAAATACAAAATATCTCCTTATCAAATTCAAATGCATATTATCAATATTATTTTAATTCAAATTTGGTCAGGCCGCAATTTTGTTTTTAAAACAGTATATTAAATTAAATGAACGTTCTCAAACATTTTTATGCTTGGATAAACAATCTAATAGTTTTCACCACACAGCAACTAAATTATGGAATGACTTAAATAGAGAAATTAAATTTGAAAAAATTACAAGAAATTCAGAAAAAAATTGCGAACATTCCTCTTTAATATACAATGCCTACTTAGCGACAATAATACACTACATTCATTCGAAAATTTTCTATGAAATGCAAGTACACAAACACACACTCACACACAACACATACACACATTTTAATATTATATATATATATTTATTATATTTGTAAATAGCTTTTGTAGTTTTGTAGTTTATAGTTTTTTGTACTAGCTTCTTGTAGCAATAAATTGCTTTTGAATCTTGTGTGATCTTCCTCTGAGAACGTTGATATTTGTTCATTCATGCACTTATTCATACATAGTTACTTGTTATTGCATCATAGTCTTCATAATCAGTTGTCTATAAAATTTGCACTGCTTTGTGAGACTGACTGTAAGGTCACAAAAAGAATTTGATTAAATTCGTTGAACTGATCGAAATCCAAATATTTCTGTCATTAAACAACTATATTAATCAAAATATTCTGTTCATTAAGTAAATGTTATGAGTACTTGCCAACGACAGATACATTCACCCAAACAGAATACAAAATAAATTGATATCAAATGTTAACATCTTATCAAACTTGGCGTATATCGCTTACTGTAAACCAGTGATGTACACTAGCCGAGATGGAATGGCTCAGGCCAGCGCACGAGTCGGATGGGGTTTGGTCGGGTAAGTTATTTAACTATATTCAGGCTGAAATTGCAATTTTGTCATCAGTATTAATGGCATTGTCAGAAAATTCGATGGCATTCTTTTAAATGTAAGTGTGCGTGCTTATAAATTTTTATTAGTGGAAATGTAAATTATTTTATCTTACTGAAATTGTAAACTCTTTTAGTGCGTCAGAGTGTCTAATTAGGTTTCGGATGTTGATTTATCTTAGTAGGCTATCGGGCATTTTTCCTTTTAAGTTTAGAAATTCAATTAAATTTGGAACTAGCAATCAGCCTCAGTTCACTGCTGGTAGAACCAGTTCAAACGGGAACACCGCCCCAATTCGATTCTTCTGAAATTAAATTTGCCAGTAGAAAGCCGCTTAAAAGAAATTTCAATTCTAGAAGGCAGTCAGGAAGTCTGGAAAATTGATACGAAGTAAATTGCAAAGCCCACTGGGAAGACAATGACGTCAATGGAATCACATCCAATCACCACGAGGAGGCTGTACTTACAGCATAAATAGGGACCCGTAAAGGCGAGTCATCAGAATCAGAAGAGCAGCAAGGGACGCTGCCAGTCTTGCATTTGGAGAAGCAGAGTAAGGACGAAACGCTTCCAGTCTTGCATTTGGAAAAAAGAGGTCAGCACGAGACGCTGTCAGTTTTGCTGTTGAATTGGTTGCTTAATGCTGGTTAAAGTGGTAGTCAAAGTTGTTGGCAATTTGGTCTCTAAAGTTTTGCTGTCAGATTGCTAAGTAAGTTAGTTCCGAATTTCTAAATTCTTTAGCCTACTAAGTTTGTAGTATATTTGGTTGTTATTGCTCATTTTGGTTATTATTAACTAGTAAGTTAAAATAAAGTCGTTTTTATAAGTGTTGTTTTTCACACTTAAGTTATGTTAAATAGTTTACTGCAATTACTTTAACACTTTAGAATTTTATTGTTTGTTTTAAGCTCTGAATAATTGTGGTGAATTGTTCAAATCAGATTTAATTGTTGTTTTCATCCTGGTTGAATTCTAGTTTTGATAAAGTTCTTTAACTTGTTACAGAATGAACGTTTCTGCTTAAGAGTTTTAGTGGATTTAGCAAAATACGTTGTGTTAATAAGAGTTAAATTAACATAGAGAGTTTAATCTTATTTTTGGTAAATTGTCAGAAATAAGAGCTGTCGCTAGAATAGTATTTCCAGAATTCGACAGTACCGGAAAATTAAATTGCTAGGTTTAAATTATCTTTTTGGGAGAAATTCCACTAGTACGTGACTGCACAAATAAATCGTTATTAGAAATACAAACCCCAAAACTATAAGCGCCTAGCCAACACAATTTTCTAACAGCATAGAATCTAGAATGCTAAATTATTGACATGATACTAGGATTGTGATGCTTCTCTTACTAATGACTTAGTTCAAAACATTGGTTATTTGGAAGTCACATAAAAACCAATTTTTCAATACTGTGTATGCGTTGCAAAGGCCAGTAGCAGTCGAGGCTTTCGGAATTACTCAATTATTACCACAAACTGGGTATTGTGAAGGGATTCTAACATGTTTGTATATTATGATTTTTTATTTTTTACTTTTTAATGTTTTTCACACAAAATTGAAAAATAGCATTTGATTTTGATCAATCCAACATCGGATCAAAATGATGGAAATTTTCATTTTACAGGAATGAATAAATTTACTTCTAAGTCTACGATCATCAAAAAATTTATACTGTTTTTATTATGCTTATGCAATGACAACAAAAACCACTTAATTTCTTAAAATGTAGTAATCTTTTTTTATATTAGTGTTATTTTTACATGCTTGTAATTATCCACAGTTTATTGGAGTCTAGCAACAGCAGCAATAGTAGATTTGCGCCAAAATCGACTCGGACTAAATCGTATTGGATTTGAACTGGGTAGGGCTGGAGGAAATTGGGACAAGCCGTGCCGAGAATTCATGAAATTATAGACGGAAAATGGCAAACTCAAAAAAATTGTAACAAGCGAAATTAATAAAGTTATAATTTTGTTCTTTTGGTATTTTGGCATTTATTCGATATTCTTTAAAATATAGACAGTAATTGGCAACTAAGGCTGAAAGTATGGGATGACGACAGTGTTATGCACCTTAACTGCTCAAGATGTAAAGCAGAATTATCAAAATTATCTGCTAAGTGACTGGCCATAACCATTATTTTTATATTAAACTGCAATTTCCAAAAAATTATATATTTTCTTCCAGCTTTATAATATTTCCTTTCAACAAGATATCAAAAAAATTAGTGTGTGTACTTACAACAAATTTAGAATGTGCTCAAAATGGATAATATATGCACTTAAAAAATTCAGGGAGTGCACATCCTTGCTAGCGAAAATTGTTGGATCCACCCCTCTATATTCAATTGTATACCTATTCATTTTATTTCTTGCTGAATAGTACTTAGTAATTGTATTTAGTATGTAGTACACATTCTACCTTTTGGAAAAATCTTGTGTGGTGACGTTTCTGTACTGTGATTATAGTAATCGCTGGTTGATAATCACGAGCATGTATATTCATACAAGCTTTTTGCAATGCATCTAGTTCATGAAGTAAAACATGTTGAAACTGTCCTTCGCTGACACCATCTCGATAATAAATGATTTTCACAGGAAATTTACCATCGTTCCTCTCAGCAAACTGCTTTAGAAGTTTAGTGACCATACTTTGTAGGTCCTCAATTATTTCCTTCTAAACAGTGGATAATCACGCTACTAATAAATATTAAAGTAAAAACTTAATAATAAAGCAATATAAAAATACTGCAATATAAATACTGTCTAGTAATTTGGGTTTTTACTTCTAGTTAAAAAGTACATTACAGTTGTTGTTGTTCTATGGTAAAATTAATGAATTCACCATTTTGGGATATATGGGAAGTGAGAAGTTAGCAAACAGCAAAAATCCATTAAGTTCTGCAAAGTAATATTGAAAAGTGATGTTAATGAGACGTAAAGCATTAATTGAATTCTTTAATAAAAAAATTTAATGAATTGAAAATTCTTTATGAAAAAGAAAAATAATTTGAACTATGCAAATTTGAAAATAAAAAAAAGATCCTTAAAAGTAAGATCATTTGAATACAATAATTTTGGTACATCATTCTGTTTTCTTTAATCATAAATAATTTGATGCAAGAATGAAAACAAATATGATACTTTTGATTTTTGACAGCGAGCAAGTCCACCATACTGTGAAAGCTCACGATTGAGACTAGCGACCACTCCAGCATATGAAGGCATCTGCTTTTGAGTTGGTGATGGATGAGTTACATCAGCACCAATAATCATTAGCGGTATTCTAAGGATTTCTGCATAAATATCGCTTTGACGGTTTTCTTTTTGAAGAGTAGTAGACGTTTTTCCCAATTTTATATTCAACTTCAGCACAATGTTTTCTAAGGCATATGATGTAGGGTTTTCCGTCGTTACCTAAAATTATATAAAGTCAAACTATTTATTTACTTTATATGAATGTATGTCCAAAGTGGTCAACAAGTACAAACTTTATACTTGCTCAGTTTGGTTTGATTTCGAGTATGATTGGCTTGGTTCACCAAGTAGAATCTTACAATGTCGCTCTGATAACACAATAGGTACACTAAAAATCTTGCACTCTCAGAATTTTTTACATAGTTCTTCCTGTCACTTAGTAAACATATAGAAATTAAACCATAAATATGTATATATATATATATATATATATGTGTGTATAGCTTGCTAAAGTTATCACAGGTATATTTGTAGACGATGGACTAAGCATTCTGGGATTTGATCTTTGTTATTAAATAAATGATTAGTTTGTAAACATGTAAAAACAGGCTTAATTTCGGATGATATTAATTTTGCATGGATAATCTTGATCTTTTCTTGACAAACTGTTTACTTTAAACGTGTGGGATTTTCCAACATACTCTCTTTATAATTGTTTAAGTTTTGTTTATTTATATCGATTATATAATTTGAGTTTAAGCATTTTGATGTTATTTCTTTTAGCATTTTATTAGGATATTCATTTTCTCGGAATGTCGAAAATAACAAATCCAGGCGCTTAGTCAGTAATTCAAAATTCGATGAAATCTTTATGAATCTTTTACATAAACATATTATAGTATTGGTCCTAAATTTTAATGGGCAATAACCAGCGAATGGTATGTAAAGGCCTGTATTTGTTTTCTTTCTACAGAAGTAAAGTCGCTATCATCATTTTTGATGGTAACATCTAAAAAGTTCATTGAATTTTCTTTTTTATTCTGAATTGTAAATTAGATATTTTCAATTTTATGATTAAGTTTCTTACAAAATAATGGACTTCTTCTTTATTATTAAAAATAGCGAATATATCATCTACATAGCGTCTGTAAAATAAAACAGTTTCATTATGAAATTTGATTCTATCATATCCATTGCAAAATTTGCCATTTATATTATATTATATATATATATATATATATTATATATATATATATATGTATATATATATATATGAATATAAAACTACAAAATGTATATTGAATGAAACAATTAGAAAAGTCTGTTGGGCTAAAATTTTGCCTGAAAAGGAAAAATTTGCTATGTTTAACGAAGGCTCGTTTTGGGCTAGGTTGTGTATCAAATACGTGCTCGGAAATTTGCCTCGGATTGAAGTATACTCTAAATTGTGAAATATTATGTATTATATTAGTAGTCGGAACAAGAACCCAATTAACTATAAATATTTAACTATTATTATTAAATATTTCATATGATATTAATTGAATTGATTTTACATTGCATATCTTTATCAAACATTTATGTTATGAATAACATATAGCGCAATTGTAGGGTTGCATGTTTTACTATTAAATATTTTAAAGAAAAACATACTAATTTCTCTTTAGAACACTGTGTCATTATCCGTCCATCGCAGAAATACTTTATTTTTTTGTACCACAGAGAATCACCTTGATCTGGTAGAATCCAAAACAGCAGTTTAAATCCTTTCTTAATCATCTTGTTAACAAACATGTCGATGTTTCCTAAATGATTTAGTTCATTGTCATATTCACCTCTTTTCGCATCCCAATGAACACCTTTTGTTTGGGCAGTTTCAAAAAGCTTGTGAATAAAATTGAAGGCTTCATCTCTTGTAGCAGATTGTCTAGGTGCAACAATGCAGAATGGGGGCATTTCATTTTCTTTGCTGTATAGCTGATGTTTCTTTAGGCCATATTTCTCAGTGCCAGGAGCATGCAAAACACGTCCATTTATATTCATTAATTGCTTTGATACGGTAATACCGAATTCTTTTAAATATTGGTCCTCTCCAAAATTATTATTGTTCATCACGGTTTGAATCATTTGCTGCCGCTGGTGAGGGGATGTGGCAGAAACTTTTATCATATCTGTCTGTTGCTTGGATGTAAGTTTGTGCTTAACTACCTGTTCGGCAATTGAGCAGATTTCCATTGGTAGAGTATATTCTTTCTCTCCATATTCGAAAAGTGGCAAATTCGGATATTCTAAATCAATATCATACAACATCTTAAAATATTCTTTGACATTCACACGTTTATTATTGTGACAGAAATAGTGAGTAAGAGAACTTTCATTTCGAAGTTTTTTTACTGTTTGCTTTTTTTCATAACCTAAATGCCTGGTTTTAATCTTAAGACCTTTAACAAAGTCATTGAATTTTGTAATCTCTCCCTCCTTCAGGGACTGAGGTACTTGCTTTTTCCCCAAAGTAGATTTTAGCAAATCGATTACAGGCAGCTCTTTAAAAAATGCCTTAGATGAAATATCTAAATTCAATGTGATCTTCCAGCATGGTCTAAAACTGGTTTGATAACCTGTCCAAATTCGAATATTATTGCAAATGTTTTTTGTTTGACAATCAGCACCAAAAACATGCCGACTAGAATGTATGGTGGATTCCCATGACTTATTCTTAATAGCTGTATCAAGAACACGTAGTGCATCAGCAAGTTTAAAGGTAACATCATAATCTTTTAGATATTTATCAAAACGCATATCTATTCTGCTCGTCCATTTTATGAAAATCTCAAAATTTTTGATGTTGCCGCCAGTTTCCTTAAACTCTAGTATTGGTCGGTATTCAGACAATGCAAGTTTTGCAGCAGTATAAAAATTAGCCTTTCCATCAAAAACAGGTGAAATCACCCGCTCCTGGGTTTTAAAAATGTCAGAATGCTTTGCAACTAATTGCTTGAAAATTTTCCATCGAAGTTCTGTGGAAATTTTCTTCTCAGTGCCAACTGGATTCATTTTAATATCATACTGGAAAGCACTGCCTAACGAAAGTTTAACTTCAAAATGATTCGTATATAGTTGAATGTGGTTGCCAATCGTACCACCGCTCAGTGGTCTACGAACAAGAGATCTTTAGTTATACAAGCGGGAAGTATAAGTTTCTTTTCTAATTCTACTGCAACGTCTTCAACATTCTCGTCAGGTCTAAATTATTTAAACATGAATCACAAATTATAACAGATAAGTAATTACTTTAAATAGTATGATTTGTTTATAACTTACCTTGTCATGAGAAACGACCAGGCTTGAAGCCCTCTGATCCTCGTCTCTGGTCAAACAGAATTTTACATTATGAACAAGTAGTACAACTCCCTACTCAAATATATTTTTTTGAGAAATTTGTTAACATTTAGGCTATATGGTCCTCAATCCAATCAGGCATGTTTAAAAAATATGTTAGAAGAAAATTTTACGGTGTTTGTAAATTTTAGCCTTTCTAAGTTTCTTGTTAAAATTAGTTATCTAGTTGACAGTAAATTTAAATTTAGTAGCCTCAAGAGAAAATTTAGTTTTGTAAATTCAAAATTTTACTGATGTGCACTTATATTTGGAGAGCTGACGATAAATAATCGTTACAATGAGTGATCAAAAATAAAAGCAATACAGTACTAATTTAAATTCCCCAAACAGAAGTCGAGAAAATTTGTTCATCCTCAAAGCGAATTAAGGGGATGATACACTATTAAACCTAAGATCAAGCAAACAATTAATCTTAATTGGTCGCCAAAAATGTTGCGGCGATACATTATCAAACATTCGTCAAACATTTTGTTTGCCAAATATTGGTCATACAAATTTGAATGTGTATCCCACCCTTTATGTACACGGCAAGAAAACAAAAAGTCAGTTAAGAGAGGGGAATCCTAATTGCTGTGTTTGACTGCAAATAGAAAGACAGCCAATCCCAAAGAAAATAGAAAATTTGAGGTGTAAAAGGCGCGGAAAACAACGTGTCTAATTATGTAAGTAAACGCATGCGCATAGTTTATATATAATTAAAGACAAGTCAGATTTGTGAATACAAAGGTGTCATTTTTACGAAATTAGTGTAACTTTGAAATTAGTAAATTAGAATTACAAACTTGCCAAGGTCCACGAATAAACATTGGACGGAAAGGTGATTATTGAAAAGGTTAGCCTAATTGAATTAAATAAACCAATATCATAGCCAAAAAATCGTCTCGGCTGTAGTAAATTTTAGTGAATTTTTTAGAATTTCCAACAATTTTTATACATTTTTTGTAATATTAAGGCTTCTTATGGAACAAAAATCAACTAATACGACTTTTCTTCCAAAATTGCTTGGGAGCTGGAGTTGTTCCATAAACATCTGCCTCCGGCTCCAGCTCCTGCATCACCGGCATTTTAAATATTTCTCCAGCTCTAGCTCGGCTGTGAGGAAAATGCTCTGCACCTTGGCTCTACCCCCGTTCTCCGGCTCCAGCTCTGAAGCTCTGCTATAAATTACTCTGTGTTATAATTGTAGAGTAAAAAAAACATGGATTATGAAGTAAATGCTCGGAAACTTTCCTTTCATTACCAGAACTAGATTGTCTAGGAATATATATAACTCATATCCTTAAGTAGGAGCTCCAAACATAGAACCCTTAAATAGAAGGACTAATAACTTGGCTCTCGGTTTGCGAACTTGTGTTCCAATATTTTGCAATGCCTGACGTGACTACGAGCGACTATGCACTTAATTGATAAAAAAATTGATGATTCTATATTAAACATAAAGCAGAACTAAACATTAAACCTTATATGCCTTGAGCCAGACATTTAGTTCCGATTTCCTGATTTTCACTTTGTTTATTCCCAGTTACATTTATTGCTCACTCATCCATAAGATTGTCTCTTTAACTAAAATCCCCATGTTCTGGCTACTGAAATTCCTAATATTTTAACAGCTGCATATAGAATGCTACGAAAGTCTGGTTCAGTTGTTTTACCAAAAGATTTATCTGTTGAAAAATTTTCCTACTGCAGTCTCCATGATAAAAGCCTGGACTAACTTTTTCAAAAACTTAAACCTCAGCAGCATCGTTTAGCATTCTTTTAGATCAATTAAAGCTCATAGAAACACTTAGGAACTCAGGTGATCAGATCAACTCAAGAAAATTCTGTTAGAAGCTTTAAATGCTGGTGGTACTATAGATTCTTGTGTAGGTGAGAATTGCACAAAAAATGTTGCTGCTTAGGGTAAATTAGATATTCCTGTTAAAGTCTTCATAAACACTATAAATTCTCATATTTTCCTGTTTTTCGCTATGTTCATTCTTTCAAGAATGTAAAAAATAACTAAGATCTAAGATTTACTTTGGAAAATCCAGGAAATTTCTTAAGGGGAAGTGTCTATTACTATTAATCATGCAGTAAAAGTTATATGCCTGATTAGTGCACAAAGTTGTCATAAATATCTTCACAAAAACGAACTATTTATAGATTTTCATTTAAAAATAAGATTTAAAAATGTGTCCATTTGGGTTAAATTGCAGCTATTTCTTTGTAATGCAATAATCATGATTATAAAATTTAAATTATTTCAATTTGTGCTCAAGTGTGAAAGGTGCTTTGCAGTTTTAATAAACTGTTAATGTGTAAAATTTCTGTAGGGTTGCACTTATATCTTTCTTTTAATATTAAACATTCTTCCATGGAACACTTAAAAATTCTATTTTCTTTTCCAGACCCTTATGTTCAATAAAATCCATGCATATTGGCAATAACTAAGTCAATCATAAGTCAATATAGTAAGCAAAATGATATTCTCAAGGCTAGAAGTAGAAATACAGATTAGTAATACAAAATTTGAATGAAAACTTTCCGAATTGAGGACTGCTTAGAAAAAAAGTTAAATAAAATTATTTAGACCTAATAAAGGAGTTCTTAAAAAACTTGGAGGCAGCTAGAGCGAGAGTGGTGCGCAGTTAATCACCTCTGTAAATGCATTTTTAGAAGAATTCTAGTGTAATATCAACCTATGGATGGAATTTGCATAATTAGAGTAAAAAAATCATATATTTCGGAAACACAGGAAAAAAATCGGCTCAAATGTGCGCATCGAGCAAAAACGTATACTACTCATTATTGCAATAGAGCGATTTTCAAGCTATACTTTAAGCGCCTCGAGTACATTAGGAACGATCAGAGCAATTAAAAAGACTTTGCAGCAATATCAACTCTAATGTTTAAATGTGGTGGTAATTGGATAATGGCATGGAGATGATTTCAGAAAATGGTATGTCAGAATCATCAAAGTAGATGGAATAATATATTCAGCTAATTATGTGTCAATCTTCGGCAGTCCTCCACTATATTTTAGCAAAATGACGAACCTGGTCACAAATCACCATTCACCAAAGAATATTTCGAAGAAAATAAGGTAGCCCTTATTCCAAATTGACCTGTGTTTATTCCTGGCTTCATTAGAATCTAGCATGCTCGAAGAGAATTGAAAGAAAGAAAGGCTAAACGTCAATCTTCGAATATTGAGGATTAATAAAAAAACTGCTCTCTTATGCAGGTCGGATTAATGAGGTGATTCAGCAAAATTGAACGGTTATCAGTTACTAATCAACATAGAATTTTAACTGTATACAATTTTTCTATTGTTAAATAATTATTGGGTATGCCGAATACTAATATTTTTCGGTCACTTTTTCTTTGTCGAATGTTATTTTTTGTTGGTTCAGTTTTTTTCAAATATAAAATAAATAAAAGTAAGATTTCCCCTAATAATTATAGGATGTCCTTTCTAGTTTTCCTAAGTAATATAATAGCATTTCATTACGTGATTATGGGATAATGTGTAGATAATAACCCAAACGTAAAAAATTAATGGGTGTCTCAATAACTTTGCGCATATATATATATATATAAACAAACTGCCACACTCGGCTGCAAATTAAAATAAATCCTAAACAAATGAAACCAATAACAAAACCGAATTTTGCAACAATTAAGGATTTTGTGACAGGTCTAGTGTATGTAAAATGCTTGTGGCAAGATTTAAAGATGAGCCGGAATCTGCAAAGAAGCGTAACGTGGGCACAGATTTAGCTACGAAATTCGATTCACCCACTGAAAAAAATTTTCTTGACTTAGCATATGGTAGTCATTTTGAAGCATTATAATCATAATAAGGAAGTAAATAGAGTGTATATTTTTGTGATAAATATATAATTAAATTTTCAAACGAAATTGCACCTTTTTTACTGGGCACCCTGTACTATGAAAATGACCTTAAATTTGTTTTTAGCAACATTGGCCAGAAACACCGAAAAAAAGTACTCAACTAAGAAAAAATATTTGTGTCACACAATGTTATCTAACAATTTTAGTAAAAATCATATTTATTGCAGAATAATTTAGGTTTGTTAATTTAAGAAAATATTCATGCAATTAACTCTGTCAGCATGGAACAGCTTCTCTTTGTATTTTGTAAGTTTTGAATGTGTACATAAAAGCGATTTATTGAAAACATATTGTGTATATGTATTTATATAAATTTATATATATATATATATATATATATTGTAGATATGAATCATTCGTCAAAGGGAAATAACTATCTTTTTTTAATGTGGGCATATTTCCTTTCAAGCGGTTTATTCTGCCACGTTTCATTATTATTTTAAAAATTATTCAGATGAGATCATGGAAAATTTACTTAAAATGTTCCATTCGACTATATTTTTACTCTAAATTCTGGTTCCCATATGCTGAATTACATCGCGGCACAGATCAATCAAGCCTTCTAAACAAAAGTGGACATTTCTAAACCGTTTTATTGGAAAATCTAAAGGGCTCAATAGTGACTTTTCAGAAATTTATCTTTATAATAAAGTATTTACAGATAAAAAAGGATACTAAATCATTTAAATAAGACATTTAATGAATTAGGCAACTTCAATTTTCCTAAACCTTCTCTATCAGAACTTATGCAATCAAATTGTAAGTCAACGTTTCAATTTAGGCTGTCCACCTTAAGAGAATTAGAAACTATTGTAAAAAATTTAGACGTTAATAAATCTTCAGGTTCCACTCATTTACCATACTTTATCATTAAGAAATTCTTTCATACATTTGGCGAACATCTATCATTTGCATTTAATCAATCTATAGTTGAAAACGAATTTCCGGACATAATGAAAAAGTCAGACATAACACCTTTGTATAAAAATGGAGATCCCCTCATTGCTAAAAATTATAGGNTATATATATATATATATATATATATATATATTATTTATTTTTAAACCTTTGCACAATACAAAAAGTATAAAAATACTTATTAAGGTTTAAAGTAAATTGTTTTCAAATTGATATTACTTAGTTAAAGTCTTTATTCTTTAAATATCCATAAAAGTTCTTTTCTTTGGTGATAATTCTAAATTACTTTTATCTTAAATTCTCTAAAATTAGATTTTTCTTTAATTTGAGGTGATAATTTGCTCCATAGATTTATACAGTAATTGATAAAACAGTTCTTCATCATTCTTATTCTAAATTTAAATTTTCCATAGCACTTAGTTCTAACATAGAGTTTTGATGAAATATCTTCGTTTGATCTAATTTTGAAAAATATTTGTAGTAATTTTAGTTTTTGTAAATAGTCTAATGAAAAAAGATTGCTTTTTCACATATGATTGCTAAAATCCAATTCAACATTCCTTCTAACGTATTTTTTGATTGCTTAGATCAGTTTGTCAACAAACATGATGAATATAAATATTGAGGTAGAATATACGATTTTAATGTCATTATTTTCCATTTAATTGGTATAAAGCTTTGTAACTTACAGAGTGTTTTGATCCCTTGAGCCATTTTTTTCATTATTTTTTAATATGCTCTTTAAATATTAATTTCCGATCAAAAATAATGCTTAGGTATATAGTTCTATTTTCTTCTTCAATGGTTTTACTGTTTACTTGTAGGCTTAGTTTCTCATCATTCGTTTTGTTTAGGACCATGTTTTTTCAATTTTAAGCTTCATTTTAGTCTTATGAAAATATAAGCTAGCTCTGTCTAATGCATTGTGAAAATCTTCATATTTGGTTGTATATAATAAAGTATCATCAACATAGTGTATCCATTTTATTTTATTATCAAATTTGATGTCATTTACATATACGTTAAATAATGGGGATCATAGTACTGAACCTAGTGGGANATATAATAAAGTATCATCAACATACTGTATCCATTTTATTATATTATCAAATTTGATGTCATTTACGTTAAATAATGGGGATCATAGTACTGAACCTAGTGGGATTCCATGGTTAATTATCATTGAATGAGATGTTATGTTTTTAACTTTTACGTAGTACTGTCTTTTATTTAAATAAATTCTAATTATATTTATTGCTGATTCTTTAAAATTGTATATTTGTTTATTTATTAGGATATTATGATAAAATTGAACTGAATGGTTTTGATAAATTGAATACACTTTGGTCTTTGCCAATATATTTTCTCCAATTATCTAAAACATGAATTGAAGCATCATTTGTTGATAAATTATTTCTAAACCCAAATTGTAACAATCGAAGTAAATTATATTTCTCAATGTAATTATTTATTTGGTTATA
Organism: Hofstenia miamia; assembly: GCA_900660155.1. NCBI lineage: Eukaryota > Metazoa > Xenacoelomorpha > Acoela > Hofsteniidae > Hofstenia > Hofstenia miamia. Next base: position 1,088,601 of record CABFPE010000140.1, on the reverse strand, counting down.
TATTATTTTTTCAAATATCTTAATTCGTACTGGGATTACTGAAATTGGTTTATAATTAATTGCGTTTTCAGTATCACCTTTTTATGTATAGGTATGATTTGGGCTAATTTTAAATCATCCGGAAAGACACTCTCAGAAATACATTGATTTAATAAATCACATAATGGTTCACATAATATTGGCATTGCTTTTTTTAAAAATCCATGATGGATTTGTGATTTTTTAACGTTCAAGTTTTGTGATATTTCATTAAACTTATGTAAAATTATTTTACACAATATTTAAATTGTTCTTTATACAGTAAATTATTGTGAATTTGCATTTCATTTATAGAGATAATATTGTCATTGGTATCAGTATAATTTCCTAGATTTATGAAGGTCTCATTAAGAAATAACGCAATATATGTTTTAACTGAAACCTGGTTAAACTATTCTGATAGTCTGAAAACATTATATAATCCTAATTCTAGCAATTTCGTATTTATTTTAAAAATAGATCTGAACGGGATGGTGGTTTAATGATACTAATTCCCAAATTTTTAAAATCAAAACGGAGAGAAGATTTAGAATTGAATCATGAAATATTCGAAACTGTGGATTTAATTAGAATCTTTCTCAAATTCCTACAACAACGAGCTCTTAAAGATTTGCTATAATCCAAATAAAAATTTTATCTGAATTTTATAACCACAAAATTTAAGAAATTGAATATGCCATTCTTGAGAATAAAGTTGTTAATATCTTAGGACATTTTAATTCCAATTACTTAAATTCTGTTGAATCCGAGCGAATTGATCATATTTGTGATATTTTCGGTTTTCGAACTATTAAAAAGACCAATCCAACTAGATTTTCTAATTTAATTGACTCATTTTTTATCCGATAGTTGTAATAAATACAAAACATATATGTTTGAATCATTTAGTGATCACAATCTTTGCGTTTATATTAGTAACCATAAGTTTAGAACAAAAACTAGGAAAGTTATTTGTTCTAGGGACTTTAACTATTTTAATGATGAAAAATTTGTGGACCTCTTGCAGAACATATGCTTTGATCTAACCTACACTTTTAATGATGCCGATAGTATGCTGAAATTTATCACGCGTGAAATAACCAAAGCCTTAAATCAAGTATCACCGCTGCAAACCAAATTAATTAGCACTAAATTAAGACCAATGATTAGCAAACCCCGTGATTCCGACATGATTAAAGAACAGGTAATTGAGAAAAATAAACGCTTTGAACTTGCGAAATCGCATCCCACCAATCTTAATTGGACCAATTATGAGCACGCTAAGCAATTAATCAAAAAAAGCCGAAAATCTAGTTACGAAACTAAGGTAAAGGATTACTTCAAACGCTTAAAAAATGTAACCAAAGATGGAATTTTCTTAATAAAAGCATTGGCAAAACTAAAGGGCTAAATATACACATTGAAGAAGTAAGGCATGATAATAGGACGTACAAAAATAAGAAGGATATCGCAAATATTTTAAACAGAAATTTTGAAAATATGGGTAAATTCAATTTTAAATTCGAAGAAAATCGGAACTTTTCATATCAACAACCTGATATGCAAGGGGAACAGTTTCATTTCAACTTAATTTCCTATCAGGATCTTAGAAATGTAGTAAATAAACTAGATACTAATAAATCTTGTGGATCCAGCAACCTACCGTATTGGGTAATTAAAAAATATTTTTATATTTTTGGTGAATACCTACTTGTAGCATTTAACCAAAGTATTATAAATAATGACTTTCCTGCCCTTTTAAATCAATCTGATATTTCACCGTTATACAAAAAAGGAGAACCACTAGATCCATTGAACTACCGACCAATTAGCATAACACA
>CABFPE010000140.1:1033936-1044618 GCA_900660155.1 Hofstenia miamia | reverse complement strand
CCTCAGAAATTTTGGACCAGATTATCACGTTCAATTATTACATGCCTTTTGTTTATCACAATTTCATTATTGTTCATTTTTATTTATAAATTTTAATACAAAAAGCCGCTATTTATTATCAAAAACTTTTAAAAAACATTAAATTTTGCACGTAAGCATGATCATGTTAGTGAATACAGACGAAAGTATAATACATTATCCCCGATATATCAAGTACAATTCCATGCAGCTTCAATTTTATTTAAGTATAAATATGGCCCAAAATCAATTTCTTTTCTTGATAATTACTTAAAAGTAAATTCTCGATCACATAAGTTTATTTGTAGCAGTATTTCCTATCCGAGTTTTCATCGAGCAGTCTCTAATATTTGGAATGATTTAGGAAATGAGATAAGAATAGAAAAAAATTACAAAAAATTTAGATAAAAATTAAAAATCGCACTTTTACATCGACAAAATACAGTCGGAGACACAAACATGCTAAAGACATTTACTGATTTTTTACACTGAGCTCACCACACACATAGACACAAACACACACACACTCATTTATTCTATATATATTTTATTATTATTTTGTAAATAAATGTATTTGTAGTTTGTAGTTTTTTTACTGTTATTTATTTACAGCAATAAATTTGCTTTGACTCTTAAGTAGTTTTCTATTATTAACGCTACGTCATCTAGACTGCAAATACCTAACTATTATAGAGTGGCAATACACCTTTGTTGCTGTTTTTTACATTATTACTTGTAAAAATATCACTAAACTCTAAGTTTAGTAGGTTGGAACTCCAAAGGAACCTTAGTATTCTCGGACTATCTCGACTTATATTTCTTGAAAAGGCTTGGCCGAAACGTACGTCGATTATATTACTTTGCAGTGAAGTCAATCATTGAGAAGGCTTCTCAGGACGATCAGCCCTTATTTCCAATTCTAAATACAACATTGAAGAAGTTCACTCACAATGTTTTAATAACAAAGAAACAACCAGATAGTTTTTTAAATACCTTCATAATAATATAATTCAGACCTTGGAGAATATCATGATTAAAAAGGATCTTATACCAAAAATTGAATTCTTGGCAGGATTTGTAAATCATACATTTGATGAAATAAGACATGAAACAATTCAGTTACATGAAAGAGTGTCATAATATGCTAACATTGATAAAAGTCGGAAACTTTGTAATGACATTCAATCAAAGAATGAAGTGGTTAAACACATTAAACTCATATGTTGTGAAACTAATACAAATTTTCCTAAATTGGCAGAAGTCCTAAAGCTGGATGTAAATTGTTCATATATGGAAAAGAATTAAAAACATTAAATTCACTTATGATATATCAAAAGATAAAGCAAACTTTTTGGACATTCAAATAAAGCAAAGGCATGGAGAAATTATAAGAGGTGTCTTAACAAAGAAAACTTCAGATCTTTCAATTATTCGCCCGGATTCCTATCATCGCAGTGTGACAAAGAAAAGTATCATTAAGGACGATTACTTAATTTTTCGAGAATCTGTTCCCATACAAGTGAATTTATATCTATAGTAGTTAATTTCTTTAAGTCACTCATGAAAATTGGATATAAAAAATCTTTTCTTCTAAGACTCTATTATGAATTTATAGACTCTATTAAGAACAAGTAATGACCTTATATTTCAAATAAGAAAGAAAATATGAAAAGAATAAATTTTAGAAGGGCGACGAAATCGGTATATGTCAAAGACATGAATATTAAACTGTCTAGTAGTATTATATGGTACTCATTACCTTCCCTTAAGAAAGTACTCTCTAGTTCCAAGTTTGTTACTACATAGACACTAATCTCGGAAAGTAAACAAGAAGGTAAATAGAAACTTGCTACTATATGGTGCAATTTTTCCAAAATGTGTATAAATTTGTGAATTTTGTAATTTTAATTTTTTCTTGAAAAGGCTTTGCCGAAACGTACGTCGATTATATTACTTTACATTTTTGTTCTCATTTACTTATGTATCAACCTCGTTATAACTCAGTTAAGGCAATCTTTGAGAAGGCTTCTCAGGACTATCAGCCCTTACTTGCAACTCTAAATACAACATTGAGGAAGTTCATTCACAATGTTTTGATGACAAAGAAACAACCAGATATTCTTTTTAAGTACCCTCACAATAATATAATTCAGACATTAGAGAATCTCATAAATAAAAAGGATCTTATATCAAAAATTGAATTCCTGACAGGATTTGTAAATCATACGTTTGATGAGATAAGGCATGAAACAAATCAGTTACATGAAAAAGAGTCCTATGCTAACATTGATAAAAGTCGGAAACTTTGTATCGACATTCAATCAAAGAATGAAGTGGTTAAACTCATTAAACTTATATGTTATGAAACTAATACAAATTTTCCTAAATTGACAGAAGTCCTAAAGCTGGATGTAATTTATTCATATATGAAAAAGAATTTCAAATCAATAAGGTTGAACTCAAAACAATTAAAAAATTGCTTAGAGAATTTCATTGTCAAGATTAGTGAGAACCAAAAACGTAGCTCGTTAGGCGCTTCGCGCCCAATAGATAGATAGATCATTTTAAAAGTTATTTTGGCAGGCTTTAGAAATAACAGGTGATTTAGATGCTCGATGCCCGTTCAATTCAATGCCTGGTGCCCGCCCGCCCATCTACTCACAAAACACTACCTCAATCGCCTCGTATACAAAGAAATTCAAGGGACGAGGAAAGCAGCATAGGTGTTGAGGGTGGGAGAGATGTTGGTACTCCAGGTTATATTTCTCTTATTTATGAACGTTTAAGACCAACTTATACATTTATATATATATATATATATATATATATATATATATATATACATCTATACGTTTATTTATTTTGTTTATTGTGACATATGTGATTTGATGTTAACTTGGTAGAATTGAAAAATATTATATTTTAATAGCTTAAATAATATACTAAAAGAAAGTTAAGTTCTTACTTCGCACTCTTTACAATGTTTTCGCTAGGAGTATTTTCTTTACTTGTACTAGGTTTAAATTCCTCTTCGACTTCAACATCATTTTTCCCGAATGATATATCATCTAATTCTTCCTCATTTACAGATGATTGTTCAATTTCATTTTCTGAATCATTACCTTGATCAACACTAAAAGAATTTAAATAAACTCCCTTTTTATCATATGATATATTTTGCATTATGTTACTAATTTCATTTCTGTACGAATAATATTCATTTAATGACATGAAAATTGACCCAATCTTGTTACATCATCACCCAGGCTGCGGATGTGCTTAATAACGTGGTACAGTTTAGGTACGACTGCTGGCAGATTCCATCAAGCGGGGTAATGAGTACTTTCACTCTCTTTTTTCTTCGTACTATTGTAGTAACAGAGACATAACTTAATTAGAGCTCCAGGGTTAATACAATTATTCATCGCTAGTATTTAGGTAGCATCTCCGAAAATATCCTGAGAGAGCAAGCTGGGCACACTTGCCCGAAGCAGAGTCTTAAAGACAGTTCGCAGATTTCCCAACGGTTCGATTCCATTCCATCCATGTCCACAATTCCATCCGCTGTTACTCAGCTCAGTCTCACTGAAAGAGCTTTGTTATGTGTGCCTTACTTATGGTGTAATAAATACCAGCCACTACTCGACTTAGTTCTCATTCTCAATTTGTATAGATTCAATGTGTGAATATAATGAGCTCGCAACCGGATACTAACTGCCACTGCGTAGTTAAAAATAGTTAATATATAATTAAGGCAGTTTCCTAGTTTAAATATAGACACATATAGCATTACGGTCTGACATGTATAACTGACACAACACTAGCTGCAAACAAATTAAAAAGGCTTCTACAAACTACAGCAGCTCCTAACCTACATATAATTGAAATATATACAATATGGTCTCTTATCGGTCTCTTATAAGTCAACAATTTGGATCTAAAATAACATTACTAATAAATATCACAATCATCCTTACAGTGGCTTCTCGCCTTTCAAGCATTTATTACTACATGTCACACAAGTGATCGGTAGCAAGCTAAGCGATAGAGAAAAACATTCCTATACCTAGCCATAACCTAATTGCATGTAATTATCGAGGCTGAAATCCATCTAATTTTCCCCACACACAAAGCTCGCTTAGCTTTGCATCGTTTGATAAATAACTACACCAATAAAATAAGAGTAAACCACTAAATGGTAAATTTCCTTCAGTTTTACAGCGCTTAGGTTGTATTTATATAAAAATTAATAAATATGTTTACCGATTAAGCAAGTACCAGTCGCAAACCAATTTTTGATGTCCACGTAATTATCTTCTGCATGAACCAGTTATTAAGCTAAAATCAATGCGAAGCTTAATGTCCACATGCGTTTTGTCAAAAGTGTTGCGACCAATATTTGCCTTTACAGTTTTGGCAAAATCATTAGAAGCTAATTTCTAATAAAATGAATCGAGTTTCTTAATTGAGTTTTAGGTTTTTGTTTTCTTTAGATTTTTTGTTGAATCAAGTCTTTTATTGGAGATTATGCTACAATCTGATTCACCAACATTCAATTTTCAGAAGCAGACATGTAGTATCTAAAACTTAGTGGGGCTAACAAAAACCTAAGAGGCAGTCCAAAAAGCTATAGATCACCCAAATTATTTTAAGTTTTATTTATAAAATATATACATACTTTTATTTTTTACTCTACATTTGTAGAAAAATAGTAGTATAGCTTGACATATATATATATATATATATATATATGAAGAAATATTTTCGACCAATATGAAAATTATCTTGTTAGCTTAAGTTATGCAATGTTCGTAAGATTAAGAACAAAAAAGCATAATAAAAATTTATTCAAAATCTTTTTACTTCTTTAGCCGTATACATGAAAGAAGCTGAAAACGTTTCAGACTATATGATTTTAAGTTCATTTTCTCAAACTCTTTAGTGCAAATGAGCTTCTCAAAGAACACATAAAAGATTTTTCCGGGAAAACATAAAATTTATCAAAAATCGAAAGAAATTGTAACATTGCGTTTTCCTCTAATTTTCAATATCAATAATGTTATAAAGTTATAAAGTTATAAAGTAATAACGATGTGCAAATAATCTCATTACTTATGATCAGAGTTGGAAATGGGACAGAATTCCCATCCCGGCCTATTCTACTCCGGTCCCGGCCGCGTCCCGTCCCGTTCGGGGCTTATCACGTGGTCTTTCCAAGCCCGTATCTCACAAATCTCGTCGCGTACTTTGAAAATAATCAATTTCCTTTGCAACAGATGAAATCATAGGCAAGTCGGTTGTCGCGGATTTCTAGAACTTTGTGGGATCAGAAGACACAACAGCTTTTTTCAGGCAACTTCATCAGAGGGGAAACAGCTTCTAGTTGGTTCTGTGGTGTCCAAGTTGTGGAGACAATCAAATATGGAAGCAAGTCCCACCTGAAGCCTGGCTGTCTTTATCTCAATCGGAGAAATGTCCGTGTAGTAATGTTGTACATAGTTCAGGGTCCAATTGTCGATGTCATTCCTCAGGTTTGTCTTAAGTTTGGATATTATGATGTGACATCTGAAACAAAGCTTAGTGACCCAAGGCTGGGTCCAAAAAAATTGCAACCCAATGAAAAGCAGTGATACTGCTGAAACACCTTAGCATCTAGGTTCCTTGCCGAAAGCTGGATCATTGAATATTATCCTGGTGCTGCGAGATTAATGGTAGGTTATTAGCAAGCTGTAGCTCCACAAAGACCTTCGTGAATTCGGCCGGGCATATCCACAAATTCCCGGTTGAAGTCAGGGTCGAAGGCGCCACAAGATTTCTCTTTCCTTTGGAAGTGAGTACAGGAAGAAGGTTATCATAGGAGTTTAGCAGAGCCAGCCGCCCTGCATGCAGTCCAGTCCAAGTCCAAACTCGGGTCTCGCCCCCAGATTTGTGTGAGCGGGAAAGTTGCTCTTTCACTCCTGGGGGTTTCTTGAGGTAGTTGCTGATTTCGGCACCGGAAATATGCAAGTGTGTCACTGCAGTTGACAAGAGCAGAGCACGCTTCCAAGCATCTGCAGTGAAGTGTGGGTGCAGTATCAAAACAGTCCAATCTGGGTTCCATACGAAGTCAAGATACCATATTGATTCCTCTATGTGATATAACTGGGCTCCTGTGCTGCGAGAGACTATGTTCCTCGATGATTGATATGTATTGGGCTTAAATGTTCTCTCCAGTGTGGCTGTTTGGTCCGAGAGGCATTACGTCAAGTAGAACATGTCGCAAATCCCATTCGTCGTTAAGCGTGGATGTCAAGGAAGTTCTCCTTTTTATGACTGTCGGTGAAATTTTCCAGTCCCAAAATTCCTAGATTACATTGCATTTCAGAAAATATTCATGAGAACTGGAGGTCATGCACTTTCATGGTTAAAGTCAATATTATTGAAGGATATTCATGAGGGAGAGATGTAAAAGAGAAAAATTTAATGATACATTACACTCCTGTGTTTCATGAAGTACTGTACTGGATTTTGGATATGTGATTTTGTTCGAAAACAGTCGGTGAGATGGTAAATTCCGAAATAATCTGCCTTTTACTTGAATAATACGCCCTAATCACTAGCTCTATGTACAAAATGATCTTCCGTATAGTATAAATATAATGATAGCCCTTTAAGTATTTTATTTTTATATTAAGTTAGTTTGTTTATGGTACGACTAAGCTTTATATTTTAGGACGATGTAGGCACTGTATTTATCAAAATTTACAGAAAACTAAAAGGCTTACTTGAAAAAATTTTTATAAAGGAGACAATAAACTTTACTTCTAGGAAATTGCTAAACAAATAGTCAAACTTGCAATGCTTAGTGACATTTTAATTTCATTGTCCAATCCTCAAATATTTTTTTCTGCCTGATATATATTTGGATCTATTGTCTGGAAAATGTGGATTTGATTTTTTAGTCATATTCACTATTCTTCATCAGTAGCAGATTGTCGCTCCACTAAAATACCCAAACCGTTCTTTTTGACCAGAAACAAAATATTTTTGCATTGCAAAAATTTTCAGTGGAACTTTTTGATTTGGAATGTTCATACAATTATCTTATGATGCAAAATTATTTTTAGTGATCAATAAAAATTTTCATTAAATTTTAACTCTATTTTCACGTGAATACCTACAATACCCATTCTGGTCATTTTGACCGGTAATTGTTGTGAGTATTCAAAATACTTAAGAGACCAATTTTACTGTAGGAACTACAATGGAACTAACTCTATAACATCTTCTTTGTAATGCACAGCTATTCTCAGCATTGAATGTTCTTCAGCATTTTGCCAATCTTGATCCGGAGAAATCATAAGAAGATGATGATTCCATGGATTCTGATGACATTATATTTGAAAATCTTATTGAAAATGATGATTTAGTTATCTTTAAATTGTACTTCAATATATGAACCCATATTAGACCCACCGGAAAATGTCATTGCTAAAAACAACACTATTGTGGGAATAAAAGCATGGAAATACAGCATGGAATAATGTAAAATCTGGTCAACATGATATCATTATGATCTCACTAGAAATTAAACTATCAGCAAAAAGAAAATTATCAAATCTAATTATTGCATTAAGAATCATCTTTATTGGTTTTATGCTAACAAAAAATCAAAATAATACAATTCTTAAATCCAAGCTTTCAAAACCAATGTCAGTCTCATCAATATGTGAAATTGAAAAATCTATTGGCTTTGTGTATCTTAGAGCTATTCTTGGACTGAGGTTTGCGCCAGTTCATACTATTTGATAAAACGAATTTGGTATCACTCTCATAAAATATGCTATGTAGAGAAATCAATTTTGGTGTAATAACCTTCCCTTGATTTGATTGTTCTTCACCTAGATTATCTCGGATATAATCTGTTAAATTCCCTGTAGCCCGAATTTCAAGATTTTACAACAAATTTCATCATGAATTAAAAAATCGCTGTTCTTGCGGACAGTATATTCATTCTAAAACAGATAAACTCTGTTTAAAAGCATGGATTTACAAGGATGTAAACTAAAATATTGTCTAAATCAAATTCCTTATCTCGACTCACATAATTCAGATGAATGTCATTGTCCGATTTAGTAGTTCCATGATTGTCAAAATTGGATAAATTTGAATTCTGTGGGGTATTTTGCTTTTATATTTTTAATAGATTATCTTAGCAACGGTCATTTTGATCGATGTTGGGTGTTCTTGGTAAAAATTTGCGGTAGTTTTAATGTTAAGAGAAGTAGTCAGATTATAAACATGTTTATTCGCGTACATGTAATTCTGATTTTTATTTACATACATCAAGAATTCAAGCTAATCTTAAAGCTATTTTTCTCTCTTCTTGAAGTTTACTATGAACATTCAAAACAGTGCCAGTATTCCTTGGGAATTTTCATCCAATTTTGCTATTATCAAATGTATTATAGCTCGGTGTCAATGAAAGCCGTGTTTTATTGAATTTTATATTATATTAAATTGGGTGACTTATTTTGTTGCTGTAAGTATCGCTAGAATTCATTTTAAACTAATTCAAAGAAATGATATATAAATGGTATATATATATATATATATATATTGATATTGGTATAAGATCTTAGTTGTTTTCAAAACTTGCAAATTCCGAAAAATCGTGTGATTAAATCAAAGAAAATTTCGAGAGTTCTGGGATTTTAGAGTCCAGGATCCCGCAATCTCAAGATTGCGAGCCCTATGTCATCTTCTTTCAAATAGAAATCATTTTAGAAAAATGCGATTAATTCAAAACTGTTAATATATATGCTATACTAATCTCAAGACAATTAATTTAATGCATGCAAATGTAAAGAGAGTATAAAAACGTTTGCATTTGTGAGTGCATTTGTGAGGCTGAAATGAAGAAATAGCGGACCCTCTTAAATGAGTAAGAAATATTGTAAGAAGAGATTTACTTCATGTTGTGCAAATGGGAACTACATCAACACACTGATTAGTTTCAAAAAAATATTTTAGCAGTTTTATATGTTAGTAACAAATCACTTAACAATTGCTCCAAGCTTTGTTCTGCAGCGCTGCAATCTTCATTCGTCTGGTCAATGGAAAGATTAGAAGTCTTTTGAATTTCTACACCTCTCTTCTTATCAGTTTTTTTTGAACCCTGATTTTTTGCACCTCGTCCTTTTTGCTTCTTTGGTTTCTTTTGAGATTTTTGTTTATTTTTATCTCCTCTGCCCATACTAAAAATAAAACTATGCGAAAATGAAATTATCTTCGACTTTTTAATGTCATAATTTCAACTACTAAATTATCAATTGTATTTAAATTAAATATCATTTATCTTGAATGAACTCATAGGATTGCTTATATAGTAATAATGAATTTATTATTTTAGGCATCTACTGAAAGTGAACAAATAGAAAATTAAAATACATACTTAATAATTTTAAAGCTATGTATAGCATCCGAACATTCGCCTATATTGAAAAGCATATGGTGATATATTTTGGGATACAAGATTGACGACTTTCCGAATGGTAAATCTGTAAAAATATTATGAATGGGTTGAGACAAATCATTCTTTAAAAATATAACATAGTTGTCATGAAGTACTTCCTAGCGCACCGTTTGTTTTTAAATGACTTATCCAGAAATTGTTGAATTTTTTAAAACTTATTTCTTGAACAATGCATTGCTTTTTCTACTGGGTTATATGGTTCAAGCAATTGGTCATGTTTAGCCTTATCCACTCCCCCATCCACTCATTATTCTTTCTAGGTAAAAAGTCTTTTTGAAAACCTTTCTAGTGCCTCTAAAATTGGTTTTGTTTTTTCAATGACAACTGTTGTCTACTTTGTTGTGATGACATTCACAGATTTTTTATCCTCCTAGTGCACAACCAACGCAATTGATTTTCACATAAAAACAAACTCATGTTTTTTGAAGCTGGAGACTGCATTGCACACTAATACACTGGGAAATTGAGATGTACCTAGCCATATCTGAACATCTTTTCTGCCAACAAATAGGTTCAAATTCCTAATTTTGCCAAATTTTTAACCAGTTCTATTTTCAATTAAACCAATCGCTTTTTCAACAGGATTTTTTCCGTTTACCGATCACTGAAGCTTATTTAAAAATATCTCAATCTTAAAAGATTTAAGTGAGACTATATTTCTCTTGTCCAAAAATAGATTGAAATTGAACAATGATGTAAGGGGTTCTGCTTTGGCTGTATATCCCTACATGCATGCAACAATCTGACGCAATACATATTGATTTAAAACAGTTAGAAATATTAGACATAACGTTTGATTACTTAAAGCGGTTCTTGTTCATAAATATTCTCTTTCTTTCTTGGGGACTATAACTTTACTTTGTGTTATCTTTATTGTATTGCCCTTAAGAAAAATTTCTTGCACTTTTGTGCCACCAGTATTTATGACACTAGGAGGTACATTTCTGGCGATTACTGAAGGCAGAAGCTAATATGTTGAGGAATCTTTAACTAAGAATACCTTTCTTGTTTTCTAAAACTGCAACTCTCTAAAGTTTTCCCAATATCACCAGTTGTACCTTTACTATTGAGGCTCACAAAATGTTCCATATTAGACATTAAACTGGTATGGAATTGTTCACTTAAAAATTCTGGTGTTTATATATATATA
>CABFPE010000140.1:926339-951735 GCA_900660155.1 Hofstenia miamia | reverse complement strand
AGAATATAATGTGGATCATTTTCTATGCAACCCTGTGTTAGGAAATTTATTGATAGCCAGCGATTTCTCTAGTTTACGGAAAGGGTGTAACTGACCACACTGCTCCATTTTTTGGTACCCCTGATAAAAATGTTTCCTGATAGATATTTTTTAATTGTTACCATTTAAAGTGGCAGTATTATGAAAAAAAATGTCAAATTAACAGGGTAAAATTTATTCCTTAATATTACTATAGTTTGATTCTAAAGATATTAGTACAAATGTGCAATGTTGAAATTAATGATTTAGTAAATTCAATTTTAAGCAAGGAAAACTTTTAGCAGAAAACAAAAGTAGTAGTTTGCGTGCAACGTTTTAAAAATTTCACCATTTTTAAGTTAAGCATATTGCTAAAAACCTCGAAACTCCATTTATATTTGGCACTATTTTTCTAAAATCAATTTAAGAAATATTTCAAAATTTGTTTTAATCCGCTATTATAATAAATTCGAGAAAAGGCTAAAGCGTATTTGCAAATCGATTATTAAAATCCAATAATATTCAACACTTGCAATTCTAAACATTTCTATACCAAAATATCTTACGTTGAAGTAGACAAACTTATATCACATTTATCTGTTTTCAGATCGAATTCTAAATCTAAGGGTCAGTGTGTAACAATCGTACTGCTTTGTGAAAGAATTAGAAAATATCGCACCACAATGGTGGCACATCATGAAATATATTAAAGAAATTTAATCAATATATTTCTGCAGAAAAGAAAAATTATTAATATATGCACCTGTAGTGTCAACTGCATAATCAGTGTTTCTAGTTAAAAGAAACAAAATATACTGTACATTTAATATCCCATTATAATATCAAGAGCATGCAAATAAGCAAATCCGATTCAAGATATAATTTTGAGATTTTTATTTCATCACACATTTGTTTCAAAGCTAATATTTTAGGAGTTCAATAAATACTTGTTGTATATAAATGCAACAAATGATTGAATTCCGTTTAGAATTTCTACAATTTCAGAAATACTGATATATTATATATATATATATATATATTTTAATTTGCTTTGTAGAAATTGCTGCTAAAAGATTTAAGTATATAAATAGCTAACGTTCTCAACTTATTGTAAATGCAAGGTTTTTAGTCTAAGTTGATATATATTTATATATATATATATATATATATATATATATATATATATATGTATTTGCAAATTCAATCCATTATCGATGTTATAATAGAATTCTGTCAATTTTAGAAAGTATACTAATTAATACAGTTTTCTTTAAAGTTTAATATTTAATCAAATATTTCTCGCTTTTTAAAAAAATTTCCAATATTCTAGGGTAGGTAGTCACTAGAGTATACTCATATGTATTGTGTTATTCATTGCTATCCTACGATGTTGATTTTAGATAAGAAATTTCTTTATTGTCATTCATATCACCTAAAACTACTGATTTTATGGGAGGAGCAATTGCTCCACATTTGAGACTCTGTACTAAACAATGTCCTCTAAAACGAATTAGTAAATAAGATCTTGATAAAATATTTTTGGCATCACTCATAATAAAAATTTAACTGGTTATTCAAAACTAATCTGCTTCGGGTGACTTCAAAATTACGGACGGTTTTGTTCACAATTTCAATATGTCTACATCTATGGCTGAATGCGTTGCCGTGTGATGGTGACTATTTGCGCTGAAACTTATTTCTGTAGGAAAAAGCATTAACTATTTTTTAAAAAAATTTTGGAAAAGTTTCACATTGTTAATAGGAACCCTGCTTATAAGTTGTGATATATTCTGAGGCAAGCGTAGAATAACACAGACCCTACATCTAAAGCAATGTCAAGGAACTCATTTCGCTTACAAATTTTTAAGACACTAATTTTAAAATCCTTAATTTTGATCTATAGAAACTTGTTTGTATGTAGCCATTTTTTAATGCTCAATATTATATTTATACTTATGCTATTTTCGATATTCTAGAATAATTTTTAACACTTGCTTAAGAATGTTCAGGTGAGGGAAAGGGACATGCATTATTCATCTTCAATTGTTGTTTATCAATAAAAATTTGAATATTAGAGATAAGCTGCAAAGCAAATAATTCTAAACGTTAGATTTTGGTGTTCGAAGATTTGTAGATATTGTTTGCCGAGCGATTAAACTACATCAAACATTGGTGCAATACAATTCAAAACTCAATTTTTCTAGACATCTGTTGGAATTGTGAAAAATATGGCCTAATTAATGTAATGAAAATTTCATGAGATAAGACATGTAAAGTTTTGTCTTTTTTTAACTTGAATTAGTACATTAACCTATAAGTAACTATAAGTAACTATAAGTAACTGAAATTTCGAAAAAATTTATGGGTAACGAGATAAATACTATTTAGCACCCATTTTCAATCATTATCAATCTAGGGGCGGTCACCAATTGGTATGAAGAAAGTAGTTTTTAGCAAGTCTTCATTTTTTATGTCTAGATATTGTAAATATTGCATGCATGCAAAATTTTAAATAAATCTAAGTGAAAAGTTTTTTTGTATATTACGTCTGTAATAGGCGCTAAATATATACATTATATTTAGCGCCAGGTATACAGTACTGGAAAAAGGAATTCGGCCACCCATGATTTGTCATAAATATTTCTAAGAAATGTCATAGTTATTTTTTACTAAGATTACGTGTTGCAGAAAGAGACATAATTATCAATGTATACTTTAAATCTCAATGAGAAATGCTACAATGCTAATATTTTCTTGGAAAAATGTATTCGGCCACTTCAGACCAAGTCAGAGAATCTGTAAAGAATTTTATTGGTTGAGCTTCTTTCAGTCTATTTATATTGAAAATGTCTAATAACATTCTTTCTTCGCCATATGTGATGCCTGGTTACGTACCTCTTGCCATCCGAGAGTTGATTATCTCCAAACATTTGGAAGGGATGAGTCAACGTAATATACCCGACTTGTAGAGCGACCTCGAAGTACTGTCGGGGATATCATCAGACGTTTTACTTCTGAAAACATCATTGCCCCCAAGCCAAAGTCCGGAAGACTAAAGAAGACATCCAAAACATCTCAATCAGCTCTTATATGCCTTTCAAAGCGAAATCCCAAAAAAATTTTTAATTGAATAATCCAAATAACTTAAAACTTTGGCCATCATATGATTACAACTAGAGCTACATGTAGTGCAAATTTCAGCTTGATTGGGACATTTACCTTGGAGTTGTATACAATTAAAGATGCTTAAAATTTAAGGCCAAACACAATTATGGACACAGTTGGCCTCCTTCAGCAAACAGCTAGCAGACGCCACATCGGTATGCTGCACACCTCTTCAATCTCGCGTAAAGTGGCAGATGGATTTGACGCAAAATAGTCCAACACGATCTTCTGCTGCTGTCGTCGGTTGACGTGCGCATCAGCAACACTGGATATGAAACCACTGTGTCCATAATCGTGTTTTGCTTTAAATTTTAAGCATCTTCAATTGTATACAACTCTAGGGTAAATGTCCTAATCAATCTGAAATTTGAACCACATGTAGCTCTAGTTGTAATCATACAATGGCCGAAGTTTCAAGTCATTTCGATTATTCACTTCAAACTTAGAGATAAGTTCTCGTTACTTTTGGAACACCCCTCGTATATATATATATATATAAATTTCTAAAATAAATGAAATTATCCAACATTGTAAAACTAATTGCAAATCAACATTTCTCCTATGTGCATCATGTTGTAGTTAACATGTATTGACAGAGAAAATGTCAGAAATGAAATCAGTGTTGTAACTCCGCCTGTTTAAGAGAATGTGTGTGGAGATTGCAAATGACACCATACTGTCATCAGGTCTAACTAGATCAATATGTTTTATTCGAAGAATTGTCAACAAATCACTATTAATATTTTATTCTTAAATACTTAATGCAAAGAAACGCATTCTCTGTTCAAATTTATTACCTTAGCTTTATAGCACAAATTTTGTTATTCGTGGTCATTAAATCATTTTATCCCAAAACACAATGTAATTTATACTTAAGCTTAACATTTCGAGAATTTGCCAAGCAAATTGCAGCATAAGATTGTAAATTAAATTTCGATGTGATAGACTTATTGGCGCATTGTTTACTTCGTACATATTATAAGTGTCAAATGAACACTCTACGCGCACTGAGAACAATCAAATTCAAAATTACTTGCGCAATTGATATCAACATGGGAGTAACGGCAGAACGGCGATGTAAAGAAAACGTGATTGGTTTTAGTATTAAATGAACGTATTCTACACCGACTAAAGCCATGTTAGACATTTTCCAAAAATGAATGACATAAAGTACTAAAATACATAATATTATTGTTTGAGTAATTACAACTTTAACTTGAAGTTCAAAATAACAACATCAAATTTCAATATATAAGATAAACTTGTTTTTGTTTTTTAAGAAAGTAAATGATCAATTCAAGAAATTATTGAAATTAACTGAGAATTTAAAATTAAATTTAGATTAAAATGGGTACTACTATAAATACAATTATTTACAATTAAATCATTGCAAAAGTTTCTTTACTTTAAGCTATAATACATTCCATTCTTTTTTTAATTAAAACTGCAAAATTTTGTAGTCAAAATGTTGATCAGACGAACATCATTAAATTTAGTAATTTATCTGTATAATTGGTCTAATCTTCATTTATACTAAATTTCAAAGTCTAAATTAAGCTATTTTTGGTTTTATCTAATATTTAAGTGTTAATTATAATTAAGTCAACGAATTAACTATATGCATATATTCATGGAAAAATTATGCTGTAAAACACAAATGTGATTTTTTATTTACTCTGAAAACCCTATGAAATGACATATAGCCAAGAAAAAAAGAGTTTACAGGCCTAATTAAGATTCTAAACTACTTGAATTTTTTCAATTTCCATTGAATATACTTGTAAAATTCGCTAATAATGGCCACGAAGTTACGCCTCCTGGTGATTTACTTGATAATTTGTATATAGTATTCGAGAAACACATACAATTATGGTTAATAGAAGTGATTTGCTAAGAATATTGTAATTAAATGAAAACAATTGTGGAAAGTTGTTGAATTAGTGAACTTGAATCAATACATGCCGATAATCTAAAATCCTACCATGCTTTAAATAAAAATTCTGCGAAATTATATGTTATTATTGGTCAGTGTGTGCATTTATATGCATTTTTCGTCCTTAATTATGAAGGATATCTAATGTTACTGTAGTAACTATATAATTTTTTGATGTCGTTTATCTATTAGAAAAACTAATGAATGCCAGTGTAATACAATACAGTTTAGTAGGGTTATCCAACATATGAACATGCAACAATTCTGAGAAATAATTTTGAAGAAAACATGAAATTTACAAAGCATGGTAAGAAACTTCTATCACAAATCAATGGTCTAACATATATCATTAGAGTTTTGAAATCTAACAAATACAGCATAAATGAAACGTATTAAACATTTTTTTCTCTAGAGGCATAAAGCTGGTTTTTTAACATTTTTCTATGACTTTTTCAAAATAAGAGGAAAAGAAGACCCAAGACGTGCTAAAAATATCGCAAGCTAACCAATTTATCTAGTGCCTAAAAATTTGTTAAAATTTCACAGAACGTCAATGAAGAGAAAATTCAAAAGAGAGAATCCCTTTATTTCGTTCGCAAACATTTAAAAATATTTTTGCATATCGAGCCACGAAATTAACAACATCCTAATAAAATTTTATATGTTTGAAAAATTTAAATTCTTCAATTTACAAATACATAATTATTGATACTATATACCTTGATATACAACTTTATATTATGAAATTTTGTAGTGTTAATGTAATTTTAGTCGGCAGTCTGTAATTGATTAGAGGAAATTAAAGTGTTGAGACATTGTCTTCAAAATACTTGATTAATTTCAATCATAACCAATTTTGATTGAACTTTAAATATAATTATGTTTACAATGCTTAATCATAATAAAATTTTAATGACATTTCATAAGCTGATGATGCAAAACGTACGAATAACCTCTTTGAGTTATAGCTATACAATTAATACAGAACATAGGAAATCACAATGGCTTAATAGGAATAAATTAAAAATTTATCTCATATATTCAGAAGATCATAATAAAACTTCTGATGCCATTTAGTAGGAGCCATGCGATCATGAAGCAAAGCAAACAGCGTCTGTGAATCACTTAAGAGCAACAATTAATTATAAATTAAATTTTAATGAATTTCATTCTCTAAAGCCAATAAAGATGGCATCGAAAATAAAATATTTATATTCATCTGCGCCATATAGGCAACGTATTTCATAAACAATGAATTAACTCATATGTTCAATGTAATTCTCGGAATAGACAAAGTTCTTCCAAATATATTGCTATCAATATAAGACTGCTAAGTTATAATGTTCACTATAAATCCACCAAAAAAAATTCTTAAATTTCAGTCATCTATTATTCAAAAGATTATGATCAATGAATCAAATTCAGGGTTATTTTAAAAAATCAATTAATTATAATTGTGGAAATATACACTTTCAGTAACATAATATACTTTGGGATTCTTAGAGTGTTACATTTCAAACTATATGCTAAAAATTTACAGTAATTGTATAAAGAAGAGCATTAACCATAAATATTTATTGAAAATTTTTTTAATATATTTAAATTGCACGCCTATCATTTATTCATGTAAAATTTCCATTGCAAAATATCATTTGGTAGAAACTTAAATGTGATTTGTGCAATATATTTGCTCTTGCTAAATAATTTATGATGCGAGTGTATCTGGTGCAAAACTATTTTTCCTTAGGCAATGTGCAAGAGAATTCCCCCATTAGTTGCTAATGTTTTGATACTTTATATTATTGACCCCATATAAGGTTTGCATGAATGAGAAGAAACGTCAATTTTTTAAAGAAAACCAAACCGAGAGCAAGAGATCATAGAAAGCACCAACATATGTATGTTAAAAAAAACACTCAGTTGTTTTAATTAAAGATATTCACAATTCTAAATGAAAGGCTTGTAATGAACAAGCTTAAGTTTTTCTCAAACATGACAGCCGAGAAAATGGTTTGCTCTGAACTTTTTGATCACATATAAGCTGTAACTATTACCCAAAAATGCTAGTTACATACCGCAAATGGCACCGTTATTAAATACCTCTTCTACGTCTTCAAAATGATATTTTCTTGTCTCTGGATAATCCACAGAGTCCTCTCTCCATTATTTTAAGTGCAACGTTTGATACTAGTGATCATAACATAATTTTGGTTAGACTTCAAAATCATTTAATGTTTTTGATATTTGTTTAAATGCTATCGACAACAATTTGTTGTCATTCAAGATGTAATCTCATCAAATCATGATTGACGGCAGGGTTCTGTATTAGGGTCTATTCTGTCCATTCTATGCATTTTTGACATTGGATTGATAGCAAATATGAATGAAGTTAATATTATTTCATATGATGACAATGTTCAAATATACATCACGCATCTGGTGAATTAGCCGTGCTGAATAATTTCGCGAGATGCGTCAGTGGTATGCAGTGATTATCCTAATGCTCAATTATGATAAATCTCAGTTTCTTCAAGTAACCCTGAAATTGACAATCAAAGGGGTGATATCACTTTTTAGCACCAAGTTCTATTGGAAATCCTGGATTTATTCTTAACTCAGTTTTTTCTCACCATGATGCTGGATATCAATTGCTGAACTGCTATGTTTCTTTTTAAAAGTTGACATTCAGCCGCAATCATTCACAGTCGTCTGATGAGGCATTTGTTCATGCTTGGATCAGCACGTATCTTGATCATGAAATAGTTTGCTAACAGGATTATCAAATTTGGACTATCACAGTTGATTCACAATACTGTAGTAAAATTTATAAATGGAGAGTTTCGCAAACAACACAGAATAACTCTTTTTGCATAAATTTCATTGGTAATATATTCGACAAAGAATTATTTGGCATTTCATTATTCTGATACTGAGTTGGTCCAATAACGAATTCTTGGTAGTGTGCATATATATATATATATACATTTCTGTATATATATATATATATATATATATATATATATACAGACTAAAAATTAATCATTAATATTAAACTTTGATTAAAACTTGAGTATTATTTACTTAATATTTTAATTCAGGAAGACTATTAACCAAATAGATTTATAGAACGAATGAATTCCTAGTATTTACATCTGTCCTCACAGATGTCACAATCATTACGCAGATAATGACGTAATATAAAAGACTTCTTTTGACAGCGAATTTTTTCAAAAGAATAAAGTATCATTAAATATTTAAACCATTCTGTAGGAATTTCTTTGATAAGAAGCTCAAATTTCAAAACATACATTGGCTTATATGCTTTGTCGAGTTACTTAGAATTCCGTTTTACCAGGAAACGCATGTTGGTTACGTTAATATACATTTCAATCTCACATGCAATATTGATTTTCCTCTTTAAACTACATCTGGTTCATTTAGAAATTCGTCTACTATCCACAAGTATATTTGCAACATCATGTAAAGTTTTTCAAACTACGAAATTCATAATACTTTTTAAAATGAATATAAAATTATAACCCAAATTCAATATGATCCTGGGGTTTACTCTCAATTAAAAGACGAATCTAAATATCGTACTATTGAAATGAATAAAAGTATTCAGGTGATGTAAGCTTTACATTTTTGTACATTTAACATCAATTGTAAAATGTATGCTTTTTGAATATTTGAACGGTTTACTTATAAAATAAAAATATGAAAAATACAAAAGAAAGTTGAAAATTATAATGGTCTTTAATTTGATGTCCTGTGCCTGTGTCCCCGGAATTTTAGTAAACGTAAGCTTAAATTCTAAAATATCGGTATTGATTGTTTGACAATGCTGAATACGGGTGTTAATGGATCGTACAGTACATACAATTCAAGCATACAGTTTTCACTGAAACCTTACGCCATTGTTATTCAAAAATTGGAAATTTTGCATATTGTGAGTGTAGAAAAATAAGGATTGGGTTAAATTGAAGGAAATATTTGTCATTTATATACATGTTCTAATTAACTGTAAGTTGTGGCATAGATTATGACATTCTGTATAGATGTAAAAATCATTATTCTCAAACAATTAAAAGCCATATAAAATGTAATATTTTGAAAATTGCATTCCAATGAAAATCCAATTGGAACCCAATGAATGGCTAATTTTGCTTGTCCAACCAACTCTAATACAACTGCAACGTCCATTGGAATCAAAATATAGTATAGTTCCAATGAACAAGCTTAATAAAAATGCATCGGTCTCAGGCTTTATTAGCAAGGACGTAAACTTTAGTAGAATTAGAAGATTTCGGTAAGTAAATAATCTACGAGATCAGGGTTTCTGGTAACTTGGAATTGAGAAGAATGAGAACAGATGGTGACGAAGTGAAAGTAATCAAAAAGTAGAATAAAAAGGGAAGAAAAAAAATAATGGGAATGCAGAAGAAAAACAGAAAATTGTAATAGAGAAAAGCACAGCACGTGGAAGACAGGGTAGAAGACAGAAACTTTCAAATCAAATTTTGTAAAATTCTAAAATTCAAATTTCAAACCAATCTTTGGAGGCTAAAGAGCAAACTTTGATGTTCAAATTTTGGCAAAATTTACACATCAACATTATCAAATTTCCCCAATATTTTTCTATGGTAAATTTTTAAATATATAATAAATTTAGAATTATTGTTAATATTGAAAGTGAATACCTCTGAAATACATAATAATGACTTTTTAAATTCATTCATTGAAATATAAAACTGGGACTCGTTCATTTAGCATGTTTGATAATTAAGTTAACAGTGAACACATTTTGCAAACTTTGAGACCATCATGTATATTGCTGCTTTCTTGATTTACCTGAAATAATTAAATAAGAAATTTTAAAATTCGTGAAAATTACTGGGGCATTTACTACAAATGATGTCTCTATGCAATAAATGCAATAATCATATTTTCTTTCTATATAAACAATGTACTATGTATGATTGATTTATGTTCTACTATATATACTCCATATTGCTACAAAACTATAGGTAAAATCTGCATTATGTGGTTCTTAGCCTACCTCATTGCTACATGTATATTTAATTACACTTTAGTATTTTGTATGTAAGAATTATTTCTAAGAAATATCAAACTTGAAATCAAATGTTCAAACTTTCCAATTTCAAATCAAACTTTAAATTTAATAATATAAAAATTTTCAAATCAACGTTTGAAAGGTATTCAAATTTCAAACTTTATTTTCGTAAAACTTTGAAAGCCCTGCTTAATGATAGCGCACAGGAACAAGCAATCAAAACAAAGTCCGAGGATAGAAGAGCTTAAATAAGTGCCAAGCGTAGATTTTGTACGTACGTTAGGAAAAATAAAATAGCTAAATTTTTATTCTGCATATAATAGCAACGAGTTATGATTAATGTGATTTTCTGTTTCGTGTATACTGTTTGATAATTTAGTGAATGCCTTGTATCATGTTTTAGGTGCAGGAGATTAATACATAAAAGATATACACACAAATAGTGAATAGCGTTGAAAACGTTCCATCCATTTTATCAGATATATCTCTTATGTATTCTGAAAGTTTATATTTTTAGAAAGTTGAAAGGATAACGTGTAGTTCTTTTTATAGAAATTTGAACGGAAATGCAAATTTAAAGCATTTCGCGTGCACAAATGACGAACCGAGAATTCTGTTGAAAACAATTAGATTTCATAGATCATTAGAAAACTCATCGCGGAATTATTTCTTGCAATTCACTTAAATGACGTCAAACCTGCAAATCGCACGGAATTTCAGGTCGAATGCATTTTCAAAGCTAAAAATAGCAATCTATTTTATTGAGTTTGTGTATAATACTTACAATTTTTAAGTCTAAAGCCGATCTGGATTTTTTAATTATCTGCTAATTGTCTACGCATAAACAAGTGTTTGTACACCTTAACAAACCAATGTAAAAATATATATTTCAGGATGCGCATTATTACAAAGAAGGATGATAGCGAAAGCAAGGCATCATGGCTCTATTCTCATCATAACGTAATAAATTATATGGTTTTTAATTTCATTTGAAAATGAAAACGATTAATTAGCAGCAAGGAAAGAGGCGTGCAGACCAATTAATTTATCTTCACTTTAAATATTCATATGTTCGATTAATTATTTGGGTTAATTGGATTTGCTCTTTAATCTTTTGTAATACACTCGTTTGAAGAAAAATCTGCGAAAACGAAAAATTTAATGTCTGTCTGATGGAAATTACTTCTACTTCAAAGTAGCATGTATGCTGCCGCTATTCGTATTCTGTGATGTTCCCATTTATAACCATCTAATCATTGGGTTGGAGCCAGAACGGCAACCCTGCCTAGTTTTTGTAAGTACGGTTTGGCAATGCGGGTTTTAAGGAAGGCACAGAGTATTTAATATATTGTTTGGCCACGGCAGGTTTCTATATGTGCTCACAAGCACGGTTCTTACAATTATAAACAACTAAAGAGATTATAAAGAAAATATATAGATCACATATCCAGCAATTTCTATACCGTTCACATGAAATTGATTGACAATTGACATTTTCCTTCCCGCAGATGAAACCAAAATGTTCTTGGTCAGAATGGCTCAAGCCCACCCAATACGTTGAAATTTTGTAATTTAAATTACTGTAGAGACTTTTTACGATCCTTGCTTTAAAATTTGTTTATTTTTTCGATTTGCTAGACCAAAGTTGGGTATGCTAGAAATTTGTAATTAAATCTACATAATGAAGTTGAAAATTCTACATTGAGTTTTAATAGGATATATGATATTAATGTAGACTTCAAAACTGCACATATTCATCCATGGATGAAAATTGACACTGCTCTAATAAAAAGCTTAAGTACATTGATTCAAGCCTATCTATATGTAAATCAATTTTGAAAGATGGTAGTTTTGATGTCTGCAAATTGTTGTGATCACTATAGTTCCATAGTTCTAAAACATTATTGTGTTGGAAATTTAAGTAAAACAAATTTCTATAGCCTATTGGGTCGATTACCGTTGGACTTAGTTTGAGTTTGTTCTCATAGAAAAATACTTCTTGCAGCCCTACTGCAATTAAGCATTGACTTGAATTGTCAAAAATATCATTTCTATTTATGGCACTATTCAAAGCTAAGTGAATGACGTTTGTATAAATGAAACAATTGCAAAGTCGAAGAATGAATCATATACTTTAAAGAAATTGAATTCCTCAGTCAAAGCATGGAATCCCTGCCTAAACACCAAAATTCAATTAATTCCCTGACAATTTAATAGCAGATGACATTCGCATTATTGCAATGGGATGTTTGAAAAAAATACTCAAGGTTTCGTTTGACGTAAAGTCATGCCTTTGTTTTCCATAATTCCATATCTGCTGTGTGAGGGACTGTTTATAACATTTAATTACCATAAATGCATTTTATTAGTAATGGAATACATTAACTGTTCAGTTGGTAACAATAGTTGCTAGATGACAATTAACTGACAAACTGTATTGTGAAAATTCGAAAACGTTGAAAAGAGGAGTTACGATTTTCACAGCGCACGTATTAATACATATAAAGATATTGTTAATAAATAAATGGTTTCTCGTTACTGTGTAAAATAAATATTTAATATTCAAGAAATTTTATACATTGAGGGAGACATAAATATTTTACACTCAATTTCTGCATTATAAGTGATAAAGTAAAATTGATCATAAGAATTATCGTTGGTCGATAAGGTTCATAATTTAGATTTCATATCTATTTAGAATCACTTATAATTACGTTATTTTAAGCTAAACAGGATGGCAAAATATATTCCATTATTTTCAAATGAGTTTTTTTTTACTTCCGATGTCCAACCTTACTATAAATAACTGGAGTTAAAATTAGCAATTCGCTATCAACTAACTTTCAATATTCTCAATACATAAATCTTTAAATGCATATGCAGTATACTTTGGCAGTAGTTATTGATGTCAGGGTGTACCCAAGGGGGACGTGATGAAATGTCCTTCGCCAGGATTTCAATATTTATTTTAATTGATTAAAACAAAAACGTTTTTGCAAAAATAATTAGAAAACATTAAAAACTAAAATGATGAGAAGCATTTTCAGGGGCTTCGGGCATAATGTATCCCTTAATCATTATCTCAAAATGCCATATATGATTTATGAGCTAGCATTTCAATTACATACTATGTCTGGAAGAACATGAGAAAATTATCTATTCGAGTTGGATTTAAAATGCAGCAGGTTGGGCCTGGTCATGAAGATTTGAAATACTGCAGGCACAGAAATAACTTTTTAAAATAGAATTAGGAAACTATATTATTGCAATGGGTCCAACAAATATGTAGATATATCATAAAACATAATTTCTAATGTTATTACATAAAATAAAAACCCTTACTCTAACCAGCCCGTACCTACGAGGGGTTAGGAGGGGTCGAAACCCCCCTCCCCATGAAAGGTCGAGCAACCCCTCTAGACAACAAAGCTAAAAGCAAAATCAGCATGTAAAAATAAAATCTTTTATTTCAATTGTTGTAACATTGTTCCTAATAAAGAAATTCTAAGGTTTATTTTGTCTGCATTTTTAAAAAATTTTCGCGGGGTTTCATCCCGCCTTTGGTCACTTACTTGATCACTATACTATATGACCTCACAAGTCCGAAATACGCGTACACCATGGATGCAACAAAAATAAACTGGTGTACAGACTTGGTAAACTTTTACTTTATATTATAAAGAAATTCGAAATTCCCAATAACCCCTCCTAAATGCGCATCAACCCCCATTACGTGATTATGCTGGCTACGGGACTGACCCTAACCAATCAAATTTTATTCCAAGTTTTGCTAAGAAAAATGAATTTCATATAATTTATTAGAAGCCGAGTTAATAAATTGTTTCTAAGCATTTTATCCGAATGGAAATCTCATATGTGTAGTCTTTAGCCTCTAATAACCAGAAGTGGTAAAAAATAAGTCCATTATTATTTTTGATTAAACATTTAAAAATTTATAATTTCACTTTCAAAAAATTAACTTATTTCAATGAATGCATTTGTTATTTTAATATAATTCCTAAAGAGTCGAACATTGCCAAATTTACACTATTAGAGATGTCGTGGTTTGGTTTTATTATTTGTAGAAGTCATGTTAAAAAATTGATCTTGCATTTGTGATTTATCTCAAATCCTACTAATTTTAGCTTCAAACTGGAGATAAAACATGAGTTATAGATGTATTTTTTATCAATGATTAGGCCAATTTGAATGAATTAGGTGAAGATGAAGAGAACACTTTTTGTCCCTATCTCATTGAATTATGCATAGAGGCGACTTCGCTTTTTTAATGAAATATAAAGTAAAAAATTTCACGATTGTATTAAGAAGGTATTTTATTGAAATTTAGATTACGTTGAAACCATTCTCATTAGACAACGCAAGTCAATAGATTGCGCAATACATGTAGTATTAATGTCACATATGAATAAGATGCATAACAATGGAAGCTGAGAATTCCCAAACCAATATCGTTGAAGAACGACTTCCATAGAAGAGGACTTTACATTGAAGTTAACTAATTATAGCACCATTTCATAAATTTACTCTACACTTATTAAAATGATAATAGAATAGAAAATTCAACTCGCTTAAGCGCTCTATCTGGGAATGCACAGA
Organism: Hofstenia miamia; assembly: GCA_900660155.1. Classification (NCBI taxonomy): domain Eukaryota; kingdom Metazoa; phylum Xenacoelomorpha; order Acoela; family Hofsteniidae; genus Hofstenia; species Hofstenia miamia. The sequence goes on along the minus strand of CABFPE010000140.1, from coordinate 936,928 downwards.
AGTATATAGTACGCCCCAATTCCTTAATGATCTTGTCCTATTTATGACGCAATTGAGTTAATAAATGCAATTTAAGTTTTAAAGTGAGAAACTACTTGTCACGGTTACAAAGAGAAACGCACTTAAAATCCTTAGGCTGTCAATACCCAATTATAGAATGGTGTATAATTGACATATAAATTATTTGAATGTCTGTAACATTGCAACAGAGATTGTAAATTAATTGTTTTTTAGTATACAAAGTATCAATAATAAATTAATTTATAATTTTAAAAATATGTATTGAGCAAGCCGTCACCTAAATATATATTTCTATTTCGTTACACATGTACGTAGCCTTCAAAAATTTAGAATAGCAAATTTTCATAACTATATATATTTCTATCAATCAAAGTTTCATTTTTCATATAAGAAAGTCATTCTTTTAATATGATTCTTAATGTCATTGCATACCGCAGAAGAAGGTTTTCCTTAATGTCACTAACGGTGATGCTCTCGCTAATTCATGTAAGGATATGTTTGTTACAAGAACGTAGTAACAAAAAAATAAAATGCTATGAAGTAACAAATAGGGCCTCAAATTACTCGTGTATTTCGTTCATTAACCTATGCGGCATTTTAAGATGGGGAAGGCTCTCGGTAATAATCAAGTCCAGCGATCAGTGATCATAAACTTTTAAGACATTTCATAAAATACAACCTTAAATGGATTTTAGCATCTTAATTTTTCAACTTTTTTACCGACCAAGACTATTTTAACTGATAAAATTCATTTTGGAAACTTGAAGGAAGACATTTCCTCATATCCACATTAATTCACGATTGATTTTTTGAATAATCATATAGCAATTGATTTATCTGAAATATATTATTCCAAGCCCTACTATAATCGTGGTCCTTGATTTACATACAAAGAACCATAACTATCGTTGCAACCAGTTGTCGAATTTTCAATGTTAAAAATATTGCACATTTTCTCCATCTCTATTGCTTCTTAGCAATTAAATTTGCCTTGAAACAAACAAAAATCACATGTTGATGGCAATTGTAGCCAAACAAATTTAAGGGTTTTTGCAATCTAAACATTTTAGAAATATTTCTGCTAATGAAATTCATAATCCCCATCTTCAACATACGGAAATCATTGAATTTAAAAATTATTGGTTGCTTGAAAAAATAAACATTTTTAAAACAAGAAAACTCATTGTTGAAAATCTGCATTTTAGTATCCTTACATAAGACTTATTTAGTAAAGATTCACAATTCAAGTAGAAATTGTTCTGACAAATAATTAAAGATGACAATAAAATTTGGCTTGTCTGTTATGGCTCATTGCTTCCCATACTTATCGGAAAAAATTCCATGAAATTGCCTCTAGACCGATTGGAATAATGGCATCCATTTACATTTCTCACTCAGCCTTTTCAGTAAAATTCTTTTTGAAACATTTGGGCCTGAGGGAACTATTCTTGTTTGTTGCCGCTGACTGAATACGTTCCTTCTACTTAAAATTAACAATCCATTGAATTATTTCAAAATATTCCTTAGCATGCGCGTCGTGAGAATCTCTTAGAAAATATTTTAATAAAAATGCCATAAATGCTTGAAAATGTAATTGTATTAGTAAGTAATGATTATTTATTTAGAATCTTTGAATTATTTGTAAAATGGAAATTATTTCTCTAAAGTTCAATACTATGCTATGCTATGCTCTCTCTNATATATATATATATATATATATATATATATACTCTTCGTGATTATTTGGACATTAACTATGGTCAATCATTAGAATCAGAAGGAATGTTCGCTCAAAAACATTTGATATTTTAAAAAATTCCAGACACAGCAATACAATTTTATACAAATGTTCCCATTATGACCATTCCCATCAATAATATAGTCAATATTCTACGATTTTCAAATTCCCAAATAGACTTGGAGACAATTTTTTAACAGTGTGGAGAAACATTTTTGTAACTTTAAAAACAGTTTATGAATAAGTAAACTATGCAGTTTATAAAAGGCTTAGACATCCTGTTTAAAATATTCACTGTAATTAAAATTCCAAATGAAAATTAATTAGATTGTTCGTTTGAGGAATGTCAACAATTTATCATAAAATAATAGAAAAAAAGATATAAAATTTGTAAAGTTACCAGTAAATCCAGATTTGTCAACGAGCCGAGCTTGAGTACAGTATTTGATATACAAGAAGCCTAAAACGAGCATATTTTAGGCAAAGCAAATTTATAGTTCTGCTTGTTAATTTGATTGTGTAGATTTTTCTTATTTTTTGCAGTCAGTATGCCTTTCCTATAATCTTATTTAAGAAATGTTTATTAAATAAGAGGAAGAGCTATGTCAAAAATTCTTTGAGCACAATATTTTTAAAAAAATACCGAGCTAAAACGAGCCTCATTCAAAAATTGTATGTGGCGAGCCGAGCCGAACTTACACAAAATTTGAACGAGCCGAGCTTGGAAATGTCGGCTCGTTGACAAGTCTGAGTAAATCCTTCTGCGACAATTACACTAAGTTAGGCAATTATAAATTATATAATTATACCCCTAGGATTAAATAATATATTTTTCGAATATGACAGTATATATCAAATCAAATTTTACTAGATTATGTTATCTCAAACGTATATTTTATCATGTTCTTACTATATTATGTTATCATACAGTGTAAAAAACCAATTTCAAATTTTTCTTTAATAATAATAATTAACGATGTTGAAAACATGACCTACTTAAGCGTGACCTTGCAATGGTTACTGTTAAGTGCATGCATCTAATAGATTCTTTCTGAAAACACTTTTCTGGCCGATATCTTCAATTGTTAGGATATATGTATGCGCAATTATATATATATATATACCGCTTGGTAAAATTTTAATATATTAAATTAGTAATTGCCAAATTTCACCTTTTAAGTCTCTAGAATCAATTTTGATAGATTTACTACCATATTTTAAGCACTCTACAGTAGTCCAATTCTCAAATTCTCATTTAATTGATGTACTATGCTGAGCAAATTGATATTCTTCAAAAAAATTAAATTTCAAATGAGTATCACTTATACTCTGCATATGGTCAGTTTGTGAACAAAATGAACTGTCTTGAAGGTTATGGCATGCGTACAAATAATTGCTTTGCAATGCTTACTGCCACCATAGGAGTGGTCAAATAAGCACATCAATTACTTGTCATAAAAGCATTGTGAGCTGGTATCTAAAAGAATATACTATAAATTTCCTAGTGTAAAATGTAGCAAAATAATCAAATATATTACATTTAAGAAGGTAGCCATGTATCTGTGATACATTACGAGTGGATTTTGAGGTTAATGTTGCCGAGCAATCATTATATAATTATAAATAATCACAAATTGTCAAGCTACATAATGTCCAATGAAGCACTAGGGAATAAGCCGTTATTTATTCGTTAGTGGCATAATTCAATAGAATTCCTGTAGTCAAATTTTACGAGAAAACAATATTTTTTACTGCCATAATGAAAAATATTTCTATAGTTTGGTTCTACAAAGGATTTGCAATATTCTTTGATTTTGTGGTCGTCACATGCTCTTTACGGGTTTCCCTAATTTATGTTTCCATTTTTCATGTTTAGAACAAAGACCATTAGCAGAATTAAAATGAAGGAAACGTGCGAGCAAATCGCTATCATCCAAAATCATGTTTACTTATAAAGTCAATAACTTAAGTGCAAAATGAACTGTTAGATTAAACTAGTTTGGACAGTAAATTAATAGACATGAACAAATAACGATAGCAACAACACATTGTATAACTTCCTAATAAAATACTTTCTAGACATACAGTTAAGCACTCACCGAATATTTTAAGTGTTATATTGATAATAGTTGTAAAAATATATGATATTTGATTTCCATCATGTTAACAGATATGCATATAGTCTAATCAAAGCATATAAATAGAAATGTGTTGTGTAATAATTTATTATCATACATTGAGTAATGTGAGTTCACAATTTCTGATTTTCTTGAATTTTTAAAATAAAAAAATTGTGGCATGCCAAGAATAGCAAAGATGTTTTCGGAAGTAAAATATTTCTACAAGTTTTAAAAATAACAAACCTCAAAGCAATCGATGAGATTAACTATATTTTTGTGTCTGATGGTCTTGAGAATTGTGATTTCATTTTGAAGACTTGATTCTTTACCCTTGATCTTCTTTCGATCAATCATTTTAGCAGCAAACTGCTGTGAATCTCGAATCCGCGTGACCCGTTTGACTTCTGAGAAAGCTCCTTTCCCCAATAGCTCATTTACTGTATATAGGCTAGCAAAAGTCGATGTATTCGCCGGAACGTCTTTGTTCTTGCCACTGCTAAAGAACGGCATAGTGTGTATGTGTGATGTTTGGCCACGCGTAGCTCACACACTATTTAAATATTGCAAATCTATTGTATAATTTAGCACACTACTAATGAAGCAGTTTGAATAAACGACTCGCTTCCTTAGATCATCATTACAATTACATTTAAATAAAGATTTATACACTACAGCGCCCTCAGCGGAGAAAAATAGTAAGAATAGATAGTACACTAAATTCATTTCCACTCTAATTCCAAATTGTTTGCCATTTGTATTCGTTTTAAAAATCTTTAGGGGGAAAATTTACCGATAGAAATTTTAACATTTAAAAGCTGTTTAAGCGATTAAAATTTCTTAGTTTTCTGAATTAAAGGACAATTCTGAAGAGCGCACAGAATGAAGTTTTAGATTTCACAGATTTCCTACAATTTTCAAATGAGCATAAAGAACGCATAAAAACACAATTTTCTAAATTTTTAGCGTCAATATCTCATTTTTAATTCCTAAAATATAACATGTTTTATAATTTAGACTGACTATAGTCAATATTCAAAGTGAATTGAATGATAACGCTAAATTATAAAAACAATTATTAATTGTTGGAAATCAAAATTGTCAAAGAAATGAAAGTATACATTAGACTGGGGCATTATTCAGTTCAATGTACTATATATTAGTAATCATTTTTAAGTAGGTTAAAACTGTGATTCATTGTGAAGGTGATAAAGTGATGCCATCTAGTGAAAAATTGATTTTGTTTAGCTATTCGCGTACATGTGAACCAAAGAACAGACATTGTAAATATTAAAGTTTTTCAACTTTTCTTGCAACAAAAAGTGCAAGCACTTTAGAATAATGTCTTCCTGTCATAATTAACTGCTCATTAATGGGATATTTCAGGGCTGCGGAATTTGAAGATTAATTATTCTATTACTCGTTAATATATTTTATTAGATGTTAAATTATAGTGTTTATAGCTATTAATCAGATTCAGTTCTGTGTAAACGATTATAAAATTTTGCTGGCTACACTTTTAACAAGACGCGTTCGTCACTGGAACGAAATACTGTTCTAAACACGAAGCATTTTTTTCGTTTTAAAGCGATTTAACAATAATCTAATTGTAATTATTTAACCCTATTTCTACCATCTTTACTTTTAAGTAACAAATTTATTTGTTCGCATTTTTAAATCATTATGTAAAAATATTCAAATTCTTTCCATACGCAGTGTTCAGATTAGAGTCAAAGAAAATTTATTGCTGAAAGAGACTATATATATATATATATATATAATATAAACGTGTGTGTGTGTGCTTGGATTTTCTAGCGCTATGCAAAATTTTCGAATGAGTGTAATGTGTTGTTGTCGTTAACAGTGCATTGTCTATTAATGAACAATGTTTGAAATTTTTTTCTGAATTTCTTGTAATTTTTTTCGATTTAAATTTCATGATTTAAGTTATTCCATATCTTAGTTGTGGTGTGGTGATAGCTATTAGAATGTTAATCTAGGCATAGAAAATTTTGAAAACGTTCATTTAATTGAATATATTATTTTAAAAACGAAATTGAGGGTGGACTAAATTTGAAGTTAAATAATATTGATAATATATGCTTTTTAATTTGGTAGTAAGGAGATAATAACTTGTATTTTAGTCGAAATTGTGTGTTTTAAGGCACTAATTGAAAGTCTTAGACAAAAGGATGCTATATTTTGAATTTATATTTGTAAAGAGGAATGAGTAATATCGAAATTGCGATCGATAAGCAGAGTGCATAGATTCATTGTTTGTGGTGTGTATTTGAAATATTGCGATAAAGTTACCTAACTCCAGAAGCCATTATTTTAATTTTAGTCATTAAGAATTGTTCGAAATTTAAATCGTTGTCAGTTTCAACACCTAAATAGTTAATAGACTCGCTTTGCTTTATATGTACCTCATTTATATAACATTCTATTTTTGTGAGATTTCTGTGTATCTTCAGAGGGAATATAATAAATTGTGTTTTTCAAAATTTACTTTCAATTGATAATTTAAGAAATAATTTGTTGAATTTTCGATGTCATTTTGGATATTTTTTGCATTTTTATCAGAACTTATGAGACAGGTATCATCTGCACACTGATAAATTTTACTGTTTTTACTTGTTGAGTTATGTCATTGACGTAGATTGGTTCAAGAACTGTGCCCTGTGGAATGTCTCGGTCAGTAATAATATATTTGATTTTGTATAACTCATTGTTGTCGATTTTTAATGAAATTCATTATTAAATTAATAGATTTCTCATCAAAATTATAATAAATTAATTTGTTTTTCAATATCTCGAAAAAATGGATCTTGTGTGCTATAGCCATTGTGAAAATCAAAAAATATACAAATAAAGTGTTAAACACTTATTAATATTTTAAAACATTATTTTTTGCTTCAATGATTAAACTTCGTTGTCGGAATTGATTGAGTTCTTTTGGTAATTTTATTAGGTGATTTTTCTTGGTTTCAAGTACATTTTTAAAGACTAATTTATTTATTTTTCTGCTGTTAGTTGAAGTGGACATTCATTTCAACATTAGTAAAATAGTCCTTCATTATTTTCTTCTTAAATTTAAGTTTTTTATTTTATAATAATTTATTCTTAGGTGTATTTTAGTTGCTGTATTATCTCCTGCTTTCAATTTGCAAAATGCGTTAATGATTTTAGCTTTTGCAAGTATTTTAATGAAAACAAATAATTATCTCTTCTGATTGTAACTTGTTTTCTTCTTTCACAGATGGTTTCGATACTCTAGTTCAAAATTCTTTCTAGTTTGATCTTTATTCTTTTGTTGGAAGTTGTTAATAAACAGGCTGAATATAAGTAATGAGACAATGTCTAGTGCTTTATTAGAAAATTGTCCAATTAATAGAAATCTTTGAAGCTTAGATAGTGTCTTGATTCCTTGTATCATTTTTTGTATTATTTTCTTGGCTTCGCTATAAAAAAGGTTAATTTATTATCAAAGAGTAACCCTAAATAATTAAAATTTTGGTCACTTTTTGTATGATATTATCGTTTATTTTTAACATTAATTTTTCATTCTTGTTAGAACAAATTAACACCATAAATGTAGTCTTGTCAACATTTAACGTCATTTTATTTTTTTAAGGTATAATATTGCATTTTGTAGTGCAGTTAGTAAATCAAAATAGTAGGTTTAAAACATCAGTGAAGAAAAGCTGTGTGAGTATCATCCAGGCCGCCGTGCGCAGTGTCAGAGATTGTGACGTCGTATGTTTTTTCAGATTTTAAATAGCTTCATTAGTTCGTGAGCAATAAGCGCTTAAAAACTATTTGGCAAAAAGGGTTAATATGCTTGTGTTTGAATAGTTTGCAATCTTACGGGTAAAATCGGTATAGGGCAATTGCTTTTCTTCTCAATGTAACTTAAATTTATATATTTAATATGTCTTTACGTATTTGATGATCTCACTTAAAGTTGGACTTCAGTTTTTGATGGTAATTGAAAAAATTATGTAGTCATGTAAAATGCAAGCAAAACAGAATTTTCTTTTGTATATTGCCTAGAAATGAAGAAATTCTTTTAGCAAAATTGGTGTTTTCAGTACTGAATCGGCGAGAGTGATTCTGTCCCTAACAATCTGATTTCTGCACAGATTTCTGCACAATCCATTTGCACCGTGATATCGAAGCATATAATTCGATTTAGCAAGTATCTTCATTCAGAAAATAGATGCTTTTCTAAATTTCTTCAAAATTTTGTTATAAATTGCAGATTTTAGTTGGTTAACCATTTTATCTTATCATCTCATATATAGCTACGCAGGCGCCTTTTTTTGAAATATCCCTAATTTCTAAGCACCTCTATTTAATCTGAATGTAATTAAGGGATTTGTTTGATGTGATAATGACAAAAGCTGTCCTTTCATAAATTAAAGTTTACAATTTAAATTCAGGCACCAAATTTTCAGCATTCATTCTATTTTCTGTTTGTGCTGATATCATTCAAGATTTCAGTTTTTGGAGAATGGTTTTTCCTAGTTACACAAATATTAATTAAATATGCTTTCTAAACCCCTAAACACCTAAGCCCTCAAGTTGACCCATGAAAATACCGCTTGTAATGCATATAAATAAAATATATTACGAGTATTAAACTCTGTCCCAGTTAATAAGTAAACCGATTTTTTAGGAAAATGAGGTAATATGATATAAACACGAGTAAAATTTCAAGTTTTGATTTTCATTTTTTTGTAATATGCACAAGATCCCAAACTATTTAATTTGAGCCAAAACCATGGTATTTACTCTATAATAAAACCCCAATTATTGATATAAAACTTTACTTATTAACTGGGACAGAGTTTAGTTTATTAACAATTTGTCCCAAATCCAAGACCCACTAGCATTTAAAAAAACTATCCCTTGAAAGTGGCGTTGAAAAAATATTGATTACAGCTTATTGATTAAGTATGTTTTCAGCATTAATAAAAATAATAATAATGAGTGTAGAAAAATTTCTGATTGATTCGTGTCTAGTAGGGATATGCGGGTGCCATAATTTACTTGTACTCGCCGTACCCTCGATATATGTACACATAGTAGGTAGTCCTGGTAAAAGCTACAGAATGTATTGTTTTCAATTAATCATTGAAAATAAAAGATGATGCATTTTTTAAAAAAATCTATAAAAATAATAAAATGAATCTAATGTAAATTTCCATGAATTACCAAAAGCAGGGATGACCATTTTATAATCTTTTTAACAAATCTTTTAACAAATTCGTCCTGGTCAATCGATAACTCTAAATTTAAAATATTTAGAAAGGACAGAAATCCAACTTTTCATTTTNCAACCTCATTCCTCAATTAACATCGACCTGTTGCGAATGAAAATAAATACATATTTTCACGCATATTATATAGTTTTCATTGAAAATTCGATTTTTAAATCAAGTTTTATATCAGAATATGTTATCCGGTAAAATCGGGAAACAAGTTAAACTTTACCGGATACCGGATGTCCGGATCTGGTTGTGAAATTGCCCATTTTACCGGATTCCGGCACATCCCTACAGTTAACGCATAACGAATTTAAGCGTTTAAATTCGGTATTTTAAGTTAGGTAGCATTTGCCATCACAAGTAATAATGCAGCTGACATTTAACCTGTTGTATTTGTTTGTGCATGAGAGTTGCACTGCACATTTCTTGCCGCACTCACCCCCCTTTGAGTTGTTCTTGGTTATTGCTGTTACGTGTAAGGGACCTATAGAAAATGGGAAAAGTCTTAACTATGCAAAAGCCTAAAAGTACCTCATCTACTACTGAGTTACTTAGCATTTGCCAATAGACGATCCCACCTGTATGTTTGTTAGTTATTACCATAGAATGTAAGGCACAAAAATAATATAAATTAATTGGCAAAAAATAAATATGTGTTGCTTTGACGATGAATAAATTCGAAATTTCATTTTTGTTTAACATCTTGTGGATTTATGCATAAACTTTCAATTGTTAAAGTCAGCAGTCATAATCTACAAAGTCCTACCATACCCAAACAGCTTTAATAAGCCAACGTTNGTATGAATGTACCTTTTTGCCTTAATAAACCCAAAGGAACTCCAACCTCTTTCTCTTTTCGTTTTGCAACAAAATATGAAATCATAAAGTCGATACAATGTTTAAAAAATAAATCCAGTGGACCCTCTCTAATACCAACGTGGTTCCTAAAACTCTCAGGTGACTTAATAGCTGAATCAATATGCTACATTTTAAATAATTGTATAAAACACTCCTTTTTTCCAGATGAATTAAAGTTGGCAAATATAACACCATTATTTAAAAGAAATGATCCCGAAGATTGCGAAAATTATAGACCCATTTCGATCACTTCTCCAATCAGCAAAATTTTTGAACGAATTCTTTTTAATCAAATTAACGAACATCTTTGTAAACATGATCTCTACTCCAAAACACAATATGGTTTTCGTAAAGGTATTTCTACGAGCGACGCTTTAATACAAGCTACAGAAAAATGGCGATCAACAATAAATGATAATGAATACTCAGTAATTGCTAGCTTAGACCTCTCGAAAGCTTTCGATTCCATAGACCGCAGTATCTTACTACAAAAAATTAAAATTCTAGGTTTTTCTAATGACAGCATAGGTCTTATCTCCAGTTACTTATACAATCGCATGCAAAGAGTTAAAATTAATGAATCTT
>CABFPE010000140.1:856875-917674 GCA_900660155.1 Hofstenia miamia | reverse complement strand
GGACAATCTCTCGTGTGGGACGTCACCGTTGTGGATTCACTGGCGCCTAGTCGCATTTGTCGGGACGTTAATCATATCAAAGAGGCCGAGGAACGCAAAGCTGCAAAGTATACCGAAATATCCAATAGCGGCTACTTGTTCCAACCCCTTGCTTTCGATACTCAAGGAAATTGCGGACCTTCGACGAAAAGTTTTTTGAAAGATCTAGGAGACAAACTTGTAAAAATATCTGGCGATAAACGAGCAAAAGAATTTCTGTATCAATCAATAACATCGATAATTATTCAACATAATGCCGCTTGTGTACTAGGGACTTTAGATAAAAAGAACGCATGGACGAAATCTTTACTTTGTTGTAATTTCTAAACAGGTTTATTTCGAAGGTGTTCTCATTGCGACTTTTTCAGGTTGTGCTAATCGACATTTGATCGCGGATAACATTCAGTGGTTTTCTGATGAGAAAAGAAGTATAGAAGACATATTTGGCTAAAAAGGGGTTGCATATGTCGGTAGTTATTGTAGTAAATGATTGCCAATCACATTCGTTTCTAGCCTGAAGATGCTGTGATTTTAAATCAAGTTTAAGATTCGTTTTAATGTTGGCACTGTGGAATTAACTGATGAATTGGAAGTTGCCTCATATATTCCTGTAGAAAACAAAGCTTCTTGATATTGGTTTTAACATGCGCTTTTTTGAAATCATTTGTTCATTATTTGATGTTTGTTATTAAACGTTGATTAATAAATCTTTGAAAACCCAAAAAAAAAAAAATTTGGAAACCAACCTCTTGCATTTACATAAATACTTTAACATGCATCGTTTAACTGTTAATCCCTCAAAAACTGAATTTTGTGTAATGTCACCTTTCCCAAAAAACGACAATGTCACTTGTAAATTAAATTTTGCTAACACAACTATTGCCCAAGTTGATATATTTAAATATCTAGGAGTAATTATCGACAATAAATTACAATATACCGATCATATTCATTCTGTCTTGCGTAAAATGGCAATGGGAATCANCGGAGTTTGTGGACATAAAAATGCGCCAACAACTGGTAGATGCCTTGGTAATGAGTCATTTTAGGTATTGCAATGTTTTATTGAATAGTATAAGTCAGACATTATTAAACAAAATCAACTCATAAATTAAATGGGCGGAACGTATATGTAAATGAAAAAAATCGATAAGTATCAAACCTTCAACTCAAATTTCATGTCCATTTTCTTCTGTCAAATACTTTTCGTTACTAAAATTCTGGGATATTTATAATAAACGCAAGCCTTACGATAAATTGCAGTTTTCAAATTATTTATATATATCTTATAACAAAAGAACATCGACTCTTGGTAAGGTGAAATTCAAAAAACATTTTTCAAAAAACTCATTTCTCAATTCTACCATCGAAGCTTGGAATGATTAACCAGTAAGTGTACGAAAGCTGAAAAGTAGGTCTGAATTCAAAAATCATGTAAAGAATTTACTTAGTTTAACGTATATTCCAAAATTAAAAAATACTGTATGGAAAGGGTTCAAATTTTACGAACCTAGGCATAAGAGCTAAGATGACTGAATAGTATTATATAATTGAAATTTTCATTTGTAAATAATTATTTTTGTCTATATTTTTATTAATTTGTAAATTTTTATTTTTTAACGTTTTTGGTACAGCAAACAGCAATTTTGTTGAAATTAAAACTGCTGAATAAAGAGATTCTTCTTCTTCTACTCAAAATAGCAGTTTCATAAATATCTAATAGGCCTTCCTGAACACCTCCGGGTTTCTCGAATGAGCAGCCCTGTATTTAGAAGGCATTGGCAAACTCAGATTACAAATGAATGTCTAGTTATCTTTTATAAAAATTTGCTTTACAATTGTGATAAGAAACTTATTAATTTCAAGATATTTGTTATACTTTTCAATTTGCTACTTTTTGGACATGCTTCCTTAGCCATGTTCTCCTGTTTCTTAAAATTTGTAGTAATTTTTTAATAGTACACTTAGTAATTTTTCAAATTAGTACACATTAGTGTAATTCTTGCACGCAAATTAATAACTTGTTGACAGCTTTTAATTTAAAAAAGAAACGCATCATTTACTTAACATGTCTCTGCATGCCATTCCTATTAGAAAACGTCTCCAACTATAATATTTACAAATTATTCATCAATATTTTTTTTCTTACAATAACTTTGGTTTGTATTTATATTCATCTTTGTTTAAGCCTGATTTCTTTAATTCTATATAAATGAATTCCGTGATGCTTTGTTGAAAATTACCAATTGCCTTGGATAATATTATGCATATGTAAATTTCATATCACTATTTTTTAGGTGATCGGAGCTGGTCGAATGAGTTTTGTATTCTCTAATTATTGTCCTGTTAATTTTGTAAATTTGGTAATAAAAATTTTTAATCATCGTAATGTCAGTGAAACTTCCTATTAAAAAATTTCATTCAATATCAACGTGATTAATAGAATCAATACCTTAGGAGGCAAATTGTCTCAAATTCGAGAAATGACATCAATTTTTCAGGTAATATTGGCATTGATGCACACATTAAGCAATTCTTTCAAAAATCTTTTTGTTTAGAGCAATAATATGTTTACATAAAACAGCAATGCCAGGGTGAAACCTGTCAAGGGCTAATTGTTTTCAAATGAAATCCAGGGGCCAAATTACCGTTATACTTTTGACCTTGCAGGACCAAAAATAATTTTTTTTCCACCACCCTAAGAAAAAAAACAGCAGATTTACAATTTTCAATAGTGTATTACATTATTTATTAAAAACAGCTTTTCAACCACTAGTGTAACTGGGCCGGATGCAATTTTCATTTGCACCTGATGTGGCTCGCAAGCCGCCACCGAATTACAACTGACCTAAATGAAAGGCATTTTGTTTGTGTAAGACCCGAAAAATATTTTACTAAATGGGAAGTAAATGATATCGGAATTTAACAACCAAAAGGGAATTTTCGAAGAGCCACTTCATTGTAAAAATTTAGTTTGATTGCTTTAATTAGTTATACGATTATTGTATAGTGGAGAATAAATATCCTGCTCAATGTGAGAATTCTCACCACATACAAAAAATTCCAAAAGTAATGCTTATTTTTAAGCAATTTTATCAAAAATGAGAAAACTATTTATCATGTTTTGTAAACTGTACAACAAAACAGTTAATAGAAAACCAAACAATAATATGGATACACAACAATATTATTGCGTTTTTTAAACATGTTTTAAACGTTTTCTTCCTAGTATTGCTTAAAACACATTATTGTAAACCTAGCATTGCAAAAATTTTATGTAAATATTGGAACTATCAATAAAATGAATGGAAACTTGAGCCAGACAGAAATTGTATTTTAAATTAAATCAAACATGTACATTAAGAAAAACGATATGCATCTTGAATGTGTATCATCATTATCGTTGCACTTGTATACGAAAATCTCAACAAATGGATTCAAATCTGTTGCTAGGAGGCAGTGTGTCATCATTACTATACAAAAATTCACAAACAGCAGCTAAATTAAATCTAATGTATAAAATTACAGTATTTACAAAATTTAAATTAACAGGTCCTCTCCGGCAGCTAAAAGTACTTCTTTTAAGGCAATCCATAATACACTTTTACCAGCGTTAATTGGATGCATTGCACTGCCTATGTCTAGCTGTGTTGCTATGGAGCTGAAGAATTGATTCATTACTGGAGGGCAAGCGGGATTTGATTTAGTAGCTGGACACTGCACCGTACCTTTTATAAAATTGAGAACAATTGGCACCACATAGACATGATTGCCATCGGGAAGATTACGTGAACGTTCACCTAAAAAATAGTAAAAACTAAGCAACTACTGTAAAACCAGTGTCCCAAACAATTTTTAGCATAGCTTGCATATCTATTAACTACGAATAATCCTGCTGTCCAAGGTGCAGCTTTAGAATTGACGTCCCTTGTTGAGGATATTCAATTTTTTAATAATTTTTCCATACATTTAAAATAATGTCGATATCGGTGCCATCCTGAAATTTAAATTGAGCGGTGCACAGAATCTTCAAACTAGACATTCATATGAATTCAAGTTTAAAAATACTGGTGAAGACTCCATTTTAATTTTTAGTATTTTTCTGAATCATTAAATTTAGTTTTTCTTAATTTCATAATTTTTCCCAATCACCGTCGATTTGATTTATAAATTGTGAAACATATCAATCTGAAAGCAAATTACTTTTTTGAAATCGTATTATTGAACATTTTACCACGAAATTACAAGATAAATGTTGTTGTGCAAGGAATAATTTGTGGTTAAAAGATTGACAAAAATGCGAAAAGTTTAAAAAACTATTTATCTTGTTTGAAAGAAGTTGTTGCTGATGGTTGAACAGCGCATGCATTTATAGTAGGGCATGTTTTTCGCAATAATGGCATGTATAATATGTATAATAATGGCTGCGGCCTGCTCGGTTACATGACTTAAACCCGGTTGATTTCTTATAGAGCGTTCAGAAGGAAAATGCTTTCTCCGAATATCCGCACGCACTTCCGGAGCTTAAAACGATGATAAATTACTTCACAAACTTTAAAATGGTCTACTTGAACAAGCAAAAACACTTGAAGCGTGAAGTTGACGGCGGACATTTAAATTTCTCTGTCAATTTACTGTACAGTGACTCTTCGGACACCCTGAATCTTTTATAAAATGTTTAAAAAATAGTTATAGTAAACATGAAAATTGTATTATTATATTATAACATAACTAGGGCAACCAGAAATTGACTTAAAAAAACAAAATATGACCTTATTTTTATGACAAAATATGACACTATTTAGTTAAATATACCTTAAAATATGACAACCGATTTTTCAAAATGATCAATTTCAACAATATAAAACGTTTTTCTATTATTGAGAACAAGATATAAAACAAATTCAAAAACTCTTACATAATAAAAAGTCAATTTTTAAAGCAACTGCTTATCTAAATTATAAAAACAGCACATAAATTTCCATATATTATTGTGGTTAAGATTTCTGTCATAGGCTCAGAGTTTTCTCAACATAGAGACAACTCTCTCAACTGCAGCCGATGCTGCTCGACATTTTCGTAATCTAGCATACAATTCCAATTAAACGTCCATCTCTCCATTCTTTCAATTATAACAGTGAAACCGGTATTTTCTAACCGTGGCATGATATAGACGATTATTTCACAAGTATCATTTTCAAGATCAAGGGTGGAAGTAATAACAACATCCGGTGGAATTTTAATTCGGTCAAAGATTGAAAAACTGATTTTTTATGATAACAGCCTTAATTGAAGCAATTAGATTATCAACCCTCATATATTTTGGCTGAATACGCATGGCACAATTCTGCAACACATGAACACATTTGCCTTGCAAAATCCATGAAATATTAATGTATAAAGTTCCTTTAATATTTTTTCAGGTGCCAGCATACATGACCAGGCCTAGAAACGCGTCAAACAGTGGGTTGGGTAGGATTAACAATTAGTTAGCAATTAAACTTCTCCGGGGCTAGGCCAGGAAGTACATTAATTGAAATTGAATGAACATATATATTTTAGTTCAAATGATTTAAAGCAGTCACAACCCGGCATTACTTTTTAAGTTATAACGAAACTCTGGCAAAATATGACTTTTATGACATTTCAGCAATAAATATTACCGTATTTTTCAAAAAACAAAAGATAACTTTTTATGACTTTAAAATTTCTTACATAACTAAAGCCCAGGTCTGAAAACCATCTAATTTTAAGCAGACTGCAAAATAGACCAACAGAAAAAAATTTGACTTTTGGTTGCCCTAATTATAACGATTAAGTAAAACATAACATACTCTTTGATGGACTGAGTTGAATGAGAAAGATAAACTGATCATCAGGTTTTAGTCTAATGGCGACATTCCCACTCATCCCGAGATGATGAGCATGAGGAGGAAGAGACCAACACCACTGCACTGCCCATCTATATTCTGGAGAAGGCTCTCGTTCCAAACGCAGGATAGTACAAAAATCTTTAATATATTCCTCCTTCATGATCAACATTCGCAGAAAAGCTGTTAAATGTGCAGGTCGCCATGGCGGGATGTGGATTCGTTCGTGGAAGTAGCTTTTCAGAAATCGGATATCATCATTGCTTAAATTACTTGCTTCTAAAAAGAATGCTAACAGATTAAAAATTTCACAATAACAAAAATCTCAGAATTATTTAATATACATTACAAGTAATATGGAGCCTCCTTCAGACCAAGAACGGGTGAGTTTAGTAAAGTAAGGTAATATTAAATACTGTTTGTTTCGATTATGTGAATTGCAGAAATTTATTGTATTACGTTTGGATATATTTATTCGTAAAAAAACCATAAATCATTTGCCCCTGATTTCAATGAATTCTACGTTAACAGAAGTGCGCTTAGAAGCAAACAACAATTTTAAATTGTCCAGAATTGCTAAAATTGTCTTCGTATAATTTGCTTGTAACCAATTTTCAGCAATTGATAAATCAATATTACGACAATCATTCTTGCAAGATGTCCATTAACGGCAAACGAGTTCGGTTTGAATATAAGATTTGATTCTTATACAGAAGCTTGATATTTTGAACTTGACATACGATTGCCGCATTTTGTGTGAGGTGAACATGCGGTTCAGAAACTACTGAAAGCTGACATAAACCACCTACAATCTCATTAGCAAGCTACTATCTGATTTATTTCTTGTAACTAATTATTAGGATTAATAGACAAAATCCTGAAGAAGCAACCCAAAGAAACTTTGACTCTAAGAAGCCGCTGTTTTCCCGAGATTACACTTTTGTTATCTTAGCATGTAATTGTTTGTGTTTTGAATAAGTATCTCAAATTAAGAAAACAGTGAATAAAAATGCAAAGCCTACAGTCCTGAGAGGCTAATGACTAATGATGAATTTGGTCCATACCTGCCTGGACCCACCTTAAATGGAAACCGTCCCAATTAATTTGACCCAATTGCTATGTTAAACAGTAATTATAACATCATGCAAAATAAAAATAAAATGTAAAATTATTTTTAAAAACATTTTTACAAAATATTAACTTTGTCTGTACAGAATTCAATATTGACACTCCGCTACTTAAATTTATAAATGATAAAAGATTTATATTCTGATATGATTATAGAAATCAAACTTTATAAATAAATTTTTTTATTTTGCAATCTGGCCTTGAAACATTCAATTACAGCTGAAAACAAGAAGGCATAATGAGCATGAAAAAGGAAATCATAGGTAGGAAAGGAATTAAGTAACGATTCTGTTGCAGCATCTTTTGTGAAATCTATTACACCTAACCTGTCGTTTCAGCGATTGACATTAGACGACATTAACAGATATTTTAGCACTACTGAAAATAACGATGCCACAACATTATGCATAAAAGTCTATTTAGAGGCGTGTACACTGTGTGGCAAAAACAAAGCACTTTTATCAAACTTGAGTCAAGTAAATTTAAAAAAATTCAAGATGTTGGCATGACTTAATATATTAATTGCCGCAATTTACTTACCAACGTTTTTAGTTCTATGGCAACCTCATAATAATTTTCTCATATACAATAATATACAATTGATTTTTCATAGAGCTTGTCATACTAATACCGAAGTCAATGCTGCGGTACTTTGAGTGATACTCAAATGAACGGACTCCAATAGATAAATATTAAGCTCACATTTTCAGAAACTAGAAACTCCTAAAGAATCAAGGCATTTTTATAATTCAAAATGCATTTTAAATGCAGGTTGTTTCTAGTTTCTAAACTGGAGAGCAGCAATGGAAGTATTACTCCTTTAAAAATAAACCTAAGTTTGTCCGAAAATATCATGTCTAAAGTTCTATCTAGATATAAATTGTTAGAGAATTAGCCGCGGCTCACCACTTCAGCAACATCCCACCGCAGTTCAGCCCATTGCATCCCACTCCATCTTATTTTAAAACATGGATGCTTTAAATATTATTATGAAGTATATTTCAAGAATTCCAAGACCCCGTTACTTTTTATTTGAAACCCCCCTAAGTTTAAAATTTAGTTTTTGGAGGTTCATAGCCAATGCATTTCAGAATGAAAATATAGCAAATTTTAAATCAAATTTTTTAATCAATTTTAAATTATAAATAAATAGAATCACAACATATAATTAACGAGTTTTTCAAATGTGTTGAAATACCCCTGTTACCAATCGTTTTTTCAGGTATTGTGTAAATATAATTAGTTGGGAAACTTAGAAAATTATTAATAAAGTAAAAAATGTCTCATATATGCAGTATTTATTTGAATTTTCTGAGCGATTATAACTTTCAAAACGCTTTAACCTTATTTTGCCTGGAGGAGTGCGATTTGCTCCCCCCTATATTCTTAGATATAACTCAGACCGTTTTTTAAATAAACTATCATTTTATGACTTTTTTCTTTAACTTTTTCTGCAACTTTTGACGCAAAAATATGCAGATAGGGTTAAAGATTACAAAAGTTGTAGCAATTTTAAAAAAAGTCCATAAAAACCGGACATTTCGAAAATAACGATTTTGTATGTAAAGGATAAAATCGAAACCAATGCATAATTTTCAATGCAAAATTATAATCAAACGTTTTCTACGTTTTATTTGAATTAATTATAGGCCTTTCTCTTGATTTCTATTTAGTAATATTTCTAATATTTTGTGTCAATAAGGAGGAATTGTTAGAGGCGACCAAATCGCCTACCCATTCAGGTATAACTGCTACGAACAAGTCGAGGTATAATAGGGTTAAAGAACATGTTCCCTTTAGAATTGAGTTTTGCGCTGCCATTCAAAGTGGGGAGAAAAATTATAAATGAGAACTGGAAAGAGGCTCTTAATTGATACTAAAAAGTTAATTGAATATCTTAGAATAGCAGTTCAGTAAAATAAGAATTGTGTATATGCATTTTAAGACCTTTATTGACGAGTGTTACAAAAAATTGAAATCGAGTAAAATAACGCCCTGCTAACCACGTACATTAAAGTATTCGTAATAATTTAAATTCGACATAAGAAACTTGCTTACTGTTGGCTGGTCCTAAATCCAAACTCCTACCATCCCATCTAGCAGTAAATGTATCTGTTCTGAACATGAAATGAGGTTCTGTAGAAATGATTGTGAAAGCAGTTTCATTACCCACAGTGTTAATTAAATTGATATTGTAATACTCTACGGTAACTTCTCTCTCCAGACCCTTTGCAACCAATTCAGCAAAATCTTCTGCAGAGTAAAACTGGGACACTTCTTGAAGAATCCTATGAGGATTCGTCATTCTTACCTAAGACAATTTAAAAAAACCATTAAATAATTAGAGGAAACCAAAATTTAGTATTCACAATTTTCGACGGGTTGAATGTTTTTTGAAAAATTTTAAAATCCTTGAAATCAGTTGAGAAATTGTAATGAACCATGTCCCAAATCTCAAGGCAAATGTAAATAAATAATGCGCAATAAAAAGAATTGTGTGTAATTCAAAAATTTACACATAGCAGGTAGCTTCTACTATTTTATAGACTCCATATTGTGTTTTAAATTGTGTAATCCACGCATTTTTTACAATCTGTGGTAGCTTAAGAAAATTTTTAAATGCTCATGAACTAATAATGTTATAATAAATCTGAAAAACCACAAAAGAGAATTGTCTCGTCCTATATTTTTACATTTAATTCGCACTTGTTTGCGAACTCGTTCAAGCGGGTGATCTAATTACCGAAACCCAAATAGTTGAGGTTATTTTTTTGCTGACATGAGCTTTAGATTTATATTAACTTATGATCCGAACATTATAAATTTTCATTGAAACAAGTAAATAATTTCAGAATCTGGATTAATTCAATTTATGCATAGAGGTATCAATATTCAAGGATTTCCAAATTTCTTAATATGTTTGGAGAAAACTAATTTTCAATTTTATGAAACTATTTACCCTAGCCTCTTGTTTCTGTTGTCTTCCTAACTCAACTGATGTAACATTCTGAAAATAATGATTTCAAAATAACTACATTTTCAGTGACAAAATGGTTTGGTTATTTAGTGCCAAAAAGCACTCGATTTTTCTAGTCGATTAGCTTGCTCACCAGTGGTGTGATTGGGGATACTTATAAGTTCTTAAAATGTTTCTGCAATAGTAACGCAAATCTCTAATGCAAATGATAATTACAGGTGCGTACGTAACATTTATCACAATTAAGATCATCACAATATATTGTATTTCTAGGGAGATTCTTTGCGTGTTGTCGCTATTCCAAAATTTACAAGTTTCAAATTGATAACGTGAATGTCAATGAAACCAACACAAGTGACATGATGCTTTGAAATTATTTACACAAACTCAAATTCAATATTTTATCGTGAGAAATCTAAAACTGATTTATGAAGAGCCTACAAATATTTTGGAAGAAATATTACATTTTACGGATACAAACGTTCGTGTAGTAATAAATAATGGTAAAAAAACCCTTACTGTTTTATTATTAATTAATCGAAATTCCAAGTTCAACATTGCCCTGAAAATTAATTTCCACGAAATCGGTGAATCAAATATCAGCATCCATGGCGGTAACGCAACTTTGGTATGCAAACCCAAACGTACAGGTGAACAAAGGGCATTCATGGTGATTAGGAAAGGTTCAGCGGCGTGCAGTGTATTCACAACATCCTTGTTGTTATGAGGAAGAATTGGAGACATTACAGCGCATGGGTTAGGATTGGAGAAATTTCTTGTTCCAAGTTCACCAGTGTACTGTGAGAAAATGTAGTCATAACTATAATCAATGGCAACATGATTTAACTGCAAAGCTTCTAGCACTTCTGAAGAAGATGATACTTGGATGGTAAAAGGCTTAGCGTCATTACGCGATAATCGCCTTAACACGAAGGTATCCCCGTACTGATAGTAAAGAATTGTTGATAAGTATGAAGTTTTGTCTAAATGTATAATGCAGTAAACAAACGAAAAGTGACAACAAAAATCAAGTTGGAATTGTCATAATGAATGAAATTTAAATGCACTTGTAGCTTTCAAACGAAACGTAGTTTCACATTCATTGTCTAATAAAACAATAAAATAGTGGAAAATGCACATAATATGTAGATGTTTTATAGCTAGTTGGTATAATAGATTAAAATAAGAAAGTTTTTGATTTCAGAAAATAATTTAATTTAAAATTTTATGAACGGAACAATTTATTAAAAACGCACCATGACTTTTATGGGTAATAATAAGAATGTTATCCTTTCCGCTGAAGGAACAAACCACTCCATTGCGTTTTAAATTAGTGAACATATGAGCGAGTGAGAGTAGCTTATTATATGCACTAATTGTATTATGCAACTCAATCATCGTCCATTCTCGTCGACAGTGCGCCGCACTAGCTGAGATTGACAAGTCCTCCATTGCGAGATCACTTAATTCACTTCTTTTTAACCGCACAGCAGTTTTTTGGTCACTTCGCAACAGATAAAACGAGGTGCCTGCCAATGCAAAGTAATAATGTGGTACAAATTTGCATCGAATATAAAAATCGACATCGGGTAAAATATTGCGAACGCCAACAGGAACTTTGGCATAGACCGGCCATGAAAGAGTTTCAGTCGCTATTTTGATAAGCAAACGTCGTTTGATGCTAGCAATGCACATACCGATCAAAGACTGATTGTTATTAATAGCAAACTCTAAGGACTGCTCACCTTCAACAGAAACGCAAACCTTCGCAAAACCAACGGAGCCAACATAAACTTTAACTGTTGTACTGCTATCGGAATTCTGAAGCAATGACAAATGCAAAATATTATTCTGTATCTCAGCTTTTTTAACCCATTCACTTAAAATGTTTTTCCACTCAAGCAATAAATATTTTGTCCTAGCTTCAATTGCTAGCGCGATAATTTTTTGAGCAGATAGAGATTCTCCGTGTACAATAGTTGGTGGAATGCCAGCAGGCGAATGAGAAATACGTATTTGCAGAGAAATTTCGGAAGAAACCGTCACAGAAGCTCGACCACTCCAATAAGTTAGGCGTACTTTGTTACCTGGCACATACACATCAACGGGAATATCAGAATTAGATGCTAGAGAATCCAATAGAGTAGCATGTGATAACATTGTAAGAGCCTTGGTAAGATCGAAAAAACCTTCAGTGAAAGACAAACTTGACAAGCGCGATTGCAGTAGAGTATGTAAGTTGGATCGCTGATATGGTAACCAACCTCTGGTGGTTAATACCCTTACTTTCAAAAGTCTCCAATCTCCTGCAGTCAGTGTTAACCTAACTGACCATAAGTGGGGCATTTTACATAAAAGTACGCCATTCCCAACACGCATTAAGACATCTTTTGGAAGAGGAAGAAGCATTAACTTAGCAATTAATTCCCGATCTAAGAAACGTTTTGCAGCATTTTTTTCAATAGATTTTGGTTCTTCTGGTGGCACAGTTTTTATGCGAATGCAACTTGGCATTCGTGGATATGTTCCTAATGTAACAACATCAATCGCTTGTGGCACACATAAGTTAGGAAGTCGTGCTCTAACCAGGGTTTCTCTTGATACTCTTGCTAAACGATCGGCGGTATCAACAAACAGACCACATTGACGCTCAAGAAAAGCTGCCATTTGCGCACATTTGTCGACTTTTACAGCATGTCCTGCCCACCGTACCAAAGCCAACAATCTGAAAAAAAGGCCACGAGTTCGCTTGCACAATCCAAGTAGTTCAGTTTTTCGTTCCAAATCGGACTTTCGAAGTAGAATTTCTGATAAGAGCATTAAGTCATGATATGATTTTTGCACTGATAGTTCAATTAATGAAGCTAAAGAAATTAATTCGGATCCACCGTAGTAAGGCTTAGTTGCTATTGTCCTCTGTTCTATATTTGCAGCCATCTAGAAACAATGGAAAATATGTTACAAGCAAAATATGTATACAACAATTTTTCAAACTAAAAGTGAATCCACTCACAAAAAAGTTCAAAGAACATTATGAAATGAAAATATTTAATTAAACAATTTTTCAAAGAAAATATACTCAGCTTATTTTTTCAAATGTTAGGCAGCCTAAACAGGTTAAAGTAAGAATCTAATACACTAGACAATTATATTAGTATTAGCATTGATAAATGCACCTTGTAAAGTTTAAAGAATCAGTTTAACTTACTTATATTTAGAATAATTATTCGTATTTTGGGCATGTCTTAATTTTTTTTTGTTTCCCGATTAAATCGTTTGTATTCTGAACACCCTATATTAAAAATATGTGATAAATTACATTCTGTTTATTTGAAAAGTATGTTATTGGTATTTACATTGTGATTTAAGGTGGAACTCCACGTATTGCTAAAAAATATTTAATATACAAATATGGACAAAATAAACCGTATCGATTAAAATTATAGGTTTTTTCTAGATTATACAAAGTATTAAGACAATTTCAGAAACAGAATAAGTGAGTTGAACCCTTTTTGGGCATACAAACTAGATCTGCCAACAAGACAATGCAACATTGCAGTCACACACGTGAGAGCTTGGTTTATGAAGCAAAAAATTTTCAATTTGCAATCAAGATCTGAATCCCAAGGAGAACTGTTCGCATATAGGGAATCAGCGAATCAATCTTGAAAGGATTCAAGGATTTGAACAAGCAAGGCAGTATAAAACTTTTTCTGAATTCTGTCTAAGAGCTGTTTATCAGCAAATAGTGGTCACACTAAATACTGACATATTTGCTGAATCTTTTTGTAGTCTTATGAATAATACTAATTTTTCAATTGATATCTTGAATTTTGTAAATAGATACTTTATTTTATTACTGAAAATTTGTAAATATTTTATATAATTTAGTAAAAAGCATAAAATTAATCGGTACGATTCCCTTTGTCCAGGGTTGTAAATCAATACAATAAAAAAACATCCCAATTATCACACAGTATTCTCCTGACGTCTAGTATTTATTACAGTATATATTAAAGATCATTTGAGAAAATTTGGAGACAGCGTAACTAACATTGAATCGGATTTCCTTTTTATTTGTGGTTTGTAAGTTAATGACATTCAAAAAGAGATATAGATAGCCAATACATGGCGCATGCCCCGCGGAAGCATGCGTAAGAAATAAACGCTACAAGAGATAAAAAATGATGAGACATACAATAAAATACATAAAAAATTAAGAAATGGTCGATATACTCTGATAGCTTAGCACAATTCACAGCATTGGCGGCAACACGAATAGCACGCGGTCGATATTTAAAAAAAATAACGTATAAAAGTAAGGAATAAAAACGATGAGAAATACAATAAAATATATAAAAATGTTTAAAAAAATTATCGATACAGACCGACAACTTAGAATAATTGACAGAAATCGTAACACGCGGTCGATAACTAGGAAAAAACGTATTAAAGTGTGAGTTGATAAAAAATATATTTACTTTAAAATTTCTAAATTTATAGTTCAAAACTATACCATTTTCCGTCCAATAATGACATTTTTGCAATCAACAATGACATTTTTGTAATCAATAGTGACATTTTTGCAATCAATAGTGACATTTTTGCAATCAATAGTGACATTTTTGCTATCAATAGTGACATTTTTGCAATCAATAGTGACATTTTTGCAATCAATAGTGACATTTTTGCTATCAATAGTGACATTTTTGCTATCAATAGTGACATTTTTGCAATCAATAGTGACAATATATTTTTATCTATATATTGTTTGCATTTGTAAAACTTTGAACCATTGTACAATGTTTACATGTCTTTAATGCCAATGTACCCATGAATTACTATTTATGCTATTTTATGCGTAGTAAAAGATTATGCATGTAAATGATAATTAACGACTTTTGAAGGCTGATTTCAAAATTTTTGTGGGTATCATAGGTAATTCACTCATTAGTTATTGTAAGATCAAAAATTTCTTCGATATTTCAAATTTGAATGTAAATAACCTAACTTTCAAATTTGAATAGTCTAATACAGTGTACTATCTTTTGTCAAAAATCTGCCCTAGTTATTCCTATACTGACATCAGCTATGCGCGCAAAGATAACTGACGAAATTAGGAAAGCAATAATTGAAAAAGAGGAATCTGGAGGAAATTATGTACAACTTGCAGCAGATTTGGGTGTAAAGAGAACGACAGCGATAGGGATAGTGAAAAGAGGCCGCAGAACAGCACGTAAATGTGGTGGCGCTAGAAGTTTGAGGACAAAAATGACTGAAGAAATTATGTCCACAGTGATTCGTACAATCGAGGAAAACCCCACAGTGACACTCAAAATATTATTTGAAAACATCCTGTTGGGACATGTCAGTCAATCTACGATCTACCGACATCTCGATGGCAGAATAATAACTTATAAGATGGTGAGAAATGAGCCTGTAAGTAGGAATTCCGAAGAGAACATCGAGAAGAGGAAGAGATTTGCTATCGACTACCAAAGAGAAACACGACGCAAGGTTCATCTGGATGAAATGAACTTTAATCTTTTTTGTCTTCGAAAGTTTGGAAGATCAGCTGTCGGGTCAAGAGCAATTGTACCAGTGAGGACGAGCAAAGGAACGAATTTGAACGTCATCTTGGCTGTGGATGATAATGGCTCAATTGTTCTGCAGCAAGCACATGTGGGAAGCATCAAAGAGAAATTCAAAGACTTCATGCAGGAGTTGTCTTTGATGCTGACCAGTGAGGACGCAGTGATTTACATGGACAACGCACCCATTCATATAAAGGAAGCAAACTTCCATGACGTCCAATAACAACATCAAATACCAAAATTCAACGCACCGTACTCTCCGCAACTCAATCCAGTGGAAGGCTGCTTTTCAATCCTGAAAGCTGGTATAAAACGTCATCTTGGAAATTTTCATTCGCGACACGATCTTGCTGGTGCTGGAGATAACTCTCTGATTTCATATCGAGCTGGAATACTTCGGGATGCTGATTTAACTCGAGCCAAAATGCGTAATCTATATCGTCGAGTAGACGCTGTTGTCGCTGACTGTGCAAAAGGATTGCCTCTTGAAGCTTAGAGCTGCCTACTTTTGATGAATACATCGTTCTTTGTTCCAATATGCATTTTATTTTGTTTGTTGCAATACATATTATTTACATATTATTTACATAGAATGTATCCTTTAGAATTGTTTCTAATTCGATAAAATAACCTATTGAATTCGATCAAATAGAAATTAATAATTACTGGGTATAATAGCAGTACATTAAGTCGCTCATACCGTTATAAATACAAAAAATGCAAATAAAAAAATAAATACATGCATGTACATGCATAGATACATACATTTACGGGTGGTACTAAATATCGCCGTTTATAGCCTAGATTTCGCCATAAACTAGCTGAAAGGGACATGACAATTTTGTATAGCAATAGCCTCAAAAGGAAATGTTAGATATTGTAAAAACGGGACAGTATTTGGAATATATTTCTGTCATTGTTAGCACATTAGATATTTGTAATAATCTTGATGTTAAAAAATAAAGCTAAATAATTAAAACCTATTTATTCATTTATGATATAATTAAGTAATTGTAATGAAAAAATAGTTGTGTCGGCAAAGCAGAGAATGGATTGGATGCTTAGTTGAATCTGTATTTTGGTGATCGTATAATTCGTTGTATATGCTGTGCTGAGGTTATTCAATACTTCAGAATTTCGCCGTATTCGAACATCAAGCGTAAATCACATTTCATTTCATTTTAAAATTATAATTATGTAATAACATGTTTTTGATTTATAGATACATGGAACAACTTGAAAACGTGTCCATAAGAACGAAACCAACTTTTTTACGAAATGGTTGGAAAAGAACTGTTTATAATTGTTCAAATCGGACAAAATTCAAGTGTCGTGCATTATTTTATGTTATATTGTCATTATTGATTGCAAAAATGTCACTATTGATAGCAAAAATGTCACTATTGATTGCAAAAATGTCACTATTGATTGCAAAAATGTCCCTATTGATTACAAAAATGTCATTGTTGATTGCAAAAATTTCATTATTGGATGGAAAATGGTATAGTTTTTGGTAAACAATTTCAAGGCAGAATTAACTTTTTTTAGTCTCAAAACATGCCATTTTACAAAAAATAATTATAAACTAGGGTAGGGCACGTAACGGGCACGGGCATACTGGTTTTCAATTTAGACATGATTATTTTTTGTTGTTCGAGGATCTTAATTCTTTAAACCATTTGATTGAATTTTTTATATATCTAACTTTGTATATGTATTTTGTGAAACACTAACCTTCATGTAGACAAAAATTACAACATAGAACATTAAATATGCACAATTTCAAATCTGATATTGCATTGATAAACATATCCTACTAATGTCATTTTAAAGGGAGAATCGCGAGCTTCAGAAGCTTTTCCATACCCTTTGAATAGAATTATTTCCATTTACTCATTTTTCAAAGTCATACAAGGAGTGTAGTGATAACCAAGACCCCGTTTTCAGCAAAAGATGAAAAAGCTAACAATGTAAAGAATTAAAGTCATTACCTTAAGTGAATTTCCAAATACATTGTGGTAAAAATATAAATACATTAATTTCGATTATTCAATGTGTTTTACTCGTATTATAAAACTAATATATGCGCTTTGTTCAGTACATAATTTATTGAGAAAGTTTTTGTGTATAAATAGAGAGAATATTTAATTAAATTTTTATGAAAATTTACATCGTATTTTTGTGTTAAAATGTTCACATTAAGACCATAATCATAAATTACAGTCCGTGTTCGAATTATTGAAGCCCAAATAGATTTCGTCTCATGCCTCTTTGATGAACTCGCAACAGTTTCATTACATATTTTCTGCCGATGTATATGTATATACAATGGATTTAATCGAAAAAACTTTTCTAAACTTAAGAAAACCACCAATTTATTAAAAACGTTATGTCAATGGTTTGATGGAAAACGATAATCATGCATCAATGTTTCTTTCTTATATTAATTCGCAACTAAGTGAAATTCAATTTACTTGTGAATATGAAAAAGAACATTCAATCAATTTTTTAGATGCTAAAATGAAGAAAACATTAATGGGATTTGAAATATCTGCTTTTAGAAAACCTACTAACGCCGGATTATATATACCATTTCAATCAAAGTGTGATAATAAATATAAACATTCAATTCCAAAAATTTATGTAGAAGCTGTTTACTATCATCTAACTACAATGTACTTACAGAAGCTTTTGACAAAATATTGTCTAAGATCAAAAGGATATCCTGAAAAATTTTTGCAAAAACATCAAAAGAAACTAACATCCTCTTCCTCCGAAAATTATATGCACTCAAAAATACATAAAGCATCAACATCTGACTTTAATATTTTAATGACAAACA
This sequence comes from Hofstenia miamia, assembly GCA_900660155.1. NCBI lineage: Eukaryota > Metazoa > Xenacoelomorpha > Acoela > Hofsteniidae > Hofstenia > Hofstenia miamia. The sequence continues at coordinate 899,224 of CABFPE010000140.1, read as the reverse complement.
AATGCACACAGATCGCAGAATCAATTTATATTAAAGAAGAGAAACCTAATTCAAATACAAAATGTCATCACACTCTTCACTTATTTTAGTTTAATTTAAGTTAATTAGTGATTTGTAAATTTATATTTTACCACTAAATAATTTTTGTTTTTGACTGACGATGTTACAATAAGTACCGAAAGTACTCTCAATTAAAATTTTCGTTGTTTTTTCATAAAATGATTAAGAAGATTAGTTTCAAACAACAAATATATATATATATATATATATATATATATATATAATATATATATATATTTATAGAATACGCTTTGTACAAAAAAATCTTGTTCACAGCGTCTTGTATATAATTGAATTGGCCACATTATTTATAGCAATGGCAACCCCTTAGGCTATTGCATATCTTTGTGGAAAATGTTGATTACAACGCAACAACCAACAGATTTGAATGTCAAAATGAAATATTGCATTAAATCTACTAAGAAATGAGGATTTCTTGAGCAAATAATAATTGAATAACGCGTTAACAGGGCTGTAGACAAGGGCATACACCATATGCCTATCATTTAGCATGATCTCATAGCGTATATCCGTAGAAAACTTCAACTCTTGTCTGAATAAGGACTTCTCTTATACGCTGTTGTTTAATTAGCAATTAGCGTATAATTCTGTAAATTTTTGCTTATTAAATGACAAAATTACCAAATCGTTGCTTTAGAATTATGCGACGAGGAACTACATGCTGTTAGGTGGAAGGCAAGTGAAATGCCCATACTTTTGATAGCTTTATAAAGAATCAGTTCACCGACACTTTATAAGGCAAGATACAAACGTAAACTTAAAATTTCTCGTTTTGAATAAACGTGCACTGAATGGGATCTAGCACTATATGCTTCAATTATAAAAGCCCCTATGTTTAGTTCCATATGCATGTTCAATATAAGTAGGAAAATATATAATTCTATACGTTACATTTAACAATTTGAGTAAATTTATTTGGATTTTCAGTAATAATTGCATATCGACAGACCCATAGTAGTTACACCCAGCCGATACTGTAGATCAGTGGAATGTATTAAATTTATGCAAAGCAGTAGCCATAAATTCGGTTTAACTTATTGGTAAATAAAATATGGAAATAAATACAATTCGGTAGAACAAATTCTCTGAAAACGAAAGGCATTATTTTTCTTAAATATTGACAGCGTACCATCACATGGCACTATTTTGCACCTTCGCTCTAAAAATGTATAGAATGTATGAATATACATATATATTTTGTAATTTGTTCAATAAAACATATTTATTTTATGAATTTCAAGTATTATATTCTTAAATATATACTGCGTTCTACGAATTTGGTTAATTATGCAAAGTTATCATTCTATATCTATTATTTTTTTGTATGTTATTGCATTTCTCATTGCTTTTTTTACCCCATATTAGTGTATATTTTACACCGCGAGCATCCCATTCTATACCTTCGCAAGATTACTTTTAATAAGTAGCTAAATTCTTAGATTAATAATCTATTCTACCGCCAATTAAAAAACATTCAAATTTTTTTCCTGTTTCTGAAGAAATTCTAGATGATTCTCCCTGAAAGCGATGCAATAAATCTAAATCTGGTCATGGATTTCCTCTACCACATCAAATTTTCAAGAGCCCAATTACAATAACTGCTTCAAGTAAATTTATTCGATTGAATTATTTAGAGGCAATGATAATTATTACAATAAAATCAAATTGCTCATTATAGAACATTTTTAGAGCATTTTTACTACTTGATTGAGGCCTCTTCAAATAAAAAATCTACCATTTACTACTAATATATATTATAATTGTATGTAATTAATATAAAAAATAAGGCAACATATGTCTCCTTATAGGAAACTATGGAAGGAAAATGATCGAAAAGAATGGTAAGCAAAAATTAAAGTTTTGTACATTTTCTTGGAAATACTTAAAAAATTTGGCAATCTTTTAAAATTTACGATTTCGTACAAGTTTCTTTTCTTGCTTTTTGAATTTCACCACTGGTAATCAAAGGTCATGGACATGTAGAAGACCTGAGATGAACACAGTAAATATATCATAAGCTCTGTCAGTGTTAGCCAAAGTGGGGTAAATTACAAAGTTGGCTAATAACAAAAAAGGAAATAGTTTTTAATCAGGAAATTATAAATCTCAACGCAATAGATAGAAACTAAATAGTGCTTCTACATGTGGAATTGATATTTCTATTTAAATAAATGTCTTACATGTATATAATTTTCGTATTTTTGTTAACTGTGTTTTGCAAAATTGACATTATTGATTGGAGTTTTTATAGATAATTTGCCCCTTTTGGAAGATAGAGATATTAATATGGATTACAAATACAAAAGTAGATGTATATTTATATTCTTTAATAACTCAAAATCTACAAATATTAATATTGCAGGTTTAATTATTTGCTGACGTTTCAGTAAATGATTAATCAGCAGATGATTTAAAATATTTTTCAACAACTTGATGTTTTGCAAATTTTAGTATTTGATTCATGATTTATAAACCAATTGACAAAATTTGTTGATAAGGAGTGCTTAATTATGACTATGATTGTGAAACCAAGCTTCTCAATGGTATATCCAAAGTTCCTTACATTGGTTTTGATGTAAGCTAAATTGATAGTTGTTATGACAGCTTAAGGATGCATGCATAATATGTCTCTAGGAAATTTTCTTGTTACATCAAGATATATTAGATAATTAACATTCAGGCTTAGCTGACCTAAGATAAAGGCCTATTTTTATCAGGGCAGGCTGCAGACTTGCCACAGCTCCTACCCTAGAGCACAAAGGTATCACATCACAAAATCATTTCATTAAAAATTACTGCTTAAATTATTTAGTGCTTTTCAAACTAAGAAATAAAATTAACACCAATCAAGGGACTGTTATATTTTAATTAGTAAAAAGTATTTTTTAATCACCAGTGAGCCTCAGCCAAATGGAAACATTATCAAAAAAACCTTTAAAATATATTTTTATTGTACTTTAACAACAGTTAACCCATTATATATTTGCATCTTTGGGCAATTTTTTCTTAAATATTTGTCAGGAGCAGTTCCTCATCATCTTTACATGCATTTATTTCAAATTACTTAGTAAGTTTACATTTACTCACATGTTGTATCTATTTTATGACGTGAACATTCAAGCAAATTTACATCTTAATAAATATAGGAGGTTCAAATATAATTTCTTACATTTTGCTAATTTGAATTAATTTTTTTAATTCATGCTTTTTACATAGTGGTAAAAATATGCCTTACATATATTGTAGCAGAAATGAACTTCTTTTGATTTCTCAATAAAAATTCCAAATTTCATTTGTATGCAGAAGAAATTGCAAAATCCTAGAAATTATATACTATATTATATGTGTCTGTAGTAAAAAATGATATTCTTATTATGCTAGCATTCAAACAGCTCTTATGTGTGAAGCAAAGCATTATTGCATCTTTTCACAATAATAAGTTTTGAGATTTCAAAAATAATTAGCTTCAAATATCAGACTTTAATGTAGAATTATGGGCTGGTTGGGTAACTTAACTAGAAAACTAATTGACTCTGCAGAAGGTTTAAATAGAGTTCGTACAGAAGCAGCCATGATTCCAGAAAATGGAATAGCAAAGAACTTATAAACTTATAGATATAACATTGGTAATTCATCCAAGTAATCAGCTACTTTAGGTAAAATCCAAGATGACCAATTTGTATGGCTTCCAGCTGAAGCAAAGTCTCCAGAGTGAAGTAAAGTGCTTAACCTAGTGACTGGTGCTACCCTATTTGTCTCACTTTTAATTTCTATCTCACATCGAAAAATAAAGGATCTCATTTTCATTGTTATCTCTCATCTCACTATTAAATAGTCTGTAATTACCAGACATTCATGCTAGCCAATGGCATGGTATCATCACAGTGTTAAGTTGTATAAGTGCATGTACGTGTTGAACTTAGAACAAGAGGTTTGTTATTTCCCTCTACCTAACCATATACATAACCTAATGGGTCCACAATTTGGGCTGGATAGTCAAAAGAGGTATGTGTTACCCTGTGCTTGAGAAAGCACTCCCAAATTGTCACTGAACTTAAGCAATAATTTTCATATCAATATAATAGAAAAAGAAAAATACAATGGTAAAACAGCAGTTGAGGGTAGATAAAATGTATTAACCATTCTCTACAAGTTTCTCTGTTTTATACAAAAATTGCGTTTATTACCTGCCTTTGTTTACAAATGAGTTGTCAATGTAGTTCAATCATGCTAAATTATTTGTTCCCTCATAAATTAAATTTGAGCAATCAAATAATAAGCACCATTGAGGGGACAACAAACTAATGATAGCAACCTAATGTCAAAATGATTTAAGTGACATCATACTGACGTAAAATACAAAAGATTAACATCAAAATAAAAATAAAAATGTCCCTAAAGTCCCTGAGCAACTCTACATTAAGATGAGAATTTATCATTTACATTGAGACAGATACCTAGATTTTCTAGTTTCTAAAACTCTTGGATTGATACTTGAGTTTTAGGCACACTTGTTTAAAGTTGTAGATATGATTAATGCTGTTATTGCATTTGCAATTCCTTTGAATGAAATCATTTTGAAAATATATTGTGGCTGAGTAATGCCTGTTAGGTTTCTCAAATTCATGCTAATTACATGTCATTTATGCATAGGTTGAGATCTAATAAAATGCTTGAGTTTGTTGTCCTAAATATTACACAGTGAGAGAAGGGTTTTGAGTCAAGTTTGCATTAGTTGGTAAATTTTTGAGTTTTGCCTTTCAAGTTCAAGTATTTGTTTGAAGAAAATCCTAGGTCAATTGAGTTCTTCTAGTTTTGAGTTTTTGAAGTTTAAGAAAACATTTATATTACAATAATTCTGAGTTTTCTAAAATATTGATAAAGAAATTGAAATTTATAATAATTTAATTTTTACAGTTTTTTCAAATAGATTTTTGATCAACTTTTGTGAGCTTGTTCAAGTTTGAGTTCTTAAAATTCTGAGCAGAGTTTTTAAGTTGAGTTTAAGTTACTCAGTCTGACTTTGAGTTTTTATTGTAACATCCTCTACCAGGCATTACTACTGTTTGTCCTTTGTTACTGTATAACATCATTTGTATATTTGTGGTTAGGGATTTACTAACTAGATACTGCTTTAGCTTTTGTATATTTCTGTTAATGTAACATAACCAGATTTAACTATTCACTATTTAGGTGATGAAGTCCCACAGTAACTTCTCAAATGATTGATAGTGGGTGTCTGCTCAAAGCTGATCTCCACATCCAGTTTCACTCATTCACAGAGAATCCATTTGGTTGAGTTCCACTTCTCAGCTAAATGATGTAGCTTATGTGTACCCTATCCTAGCTCAGTGCATACTCAAGACAAGACACAATTTGACTTAGTCTCTATTTTGTAAAAGTGTTTCATGTTAATGAAACTGGACTTGTTACTAGCTGCTTTATTAACCTTACATGTAGCCATTACTGAAATATATTGGCTTTAATTATTAGTCTAATAATTTGGCAGTTTCCTAACCTACATTTAATAATTAATACATGTGTGGTCACTTTATCAGTCACTTTATAGTAAATAATTTGGATCTAAAATATTATAGATATAATCCCTAGGTTTTGGTTATCCAACCATTATGTCAAATCTATTATAGTTAATACATGTAGTCAATGATCAATAGTCAACTAAATGAGAGAAAAACTCCTATACCTAACATAAGTGCACTTTCATGATTTGACACAAAGACCCTAGAATGAATCTTGTAATGGATCCAGACCACTACTAAACACAACTTGTTTACCTTGACATTGTATTAAATAATCAAACCATATTAATAGAACAATGTAAGAATTCTGAATGAATTTCTTTATCAATTGATTACAATTGATTTTTATCTATTTATAGTATTTCAGAGAAAGTATGTGTTGATTTGGAATTTAAATTTTTGGTCTGCCAATATGGTGGCTAAAAATAATGGAAGTGACTTCTCTCCCTTGGTTTTGCCAAAAGTGTTCTTATTGACAGATACTAATCTCTCATAATTGACACTTGTTCTTACTTGGTTGCATAACACAAATTAATCTAAACAGATCATATAATTTTACTATATTTCTAATCATAATTTGTCTTTGATTTTATTCTCTCTTCAAATAAACCTTAGCAGCTTAATTAATTTGGATGATGCTACACACCCTTCTCAGCTTGCATGAATTTAAGCACAGCTTACTCTCCATGACCTAGAGTGTCCACTTTTCACACTATTGATTCCACTTCTTGGTCTTCCTATTTAGTTTTTTCAAATTCAGATTGTTTAGTCATTTTTAGGACTGCCTCTCTTTCAGTAGTTACTGTGTTCACATATTTTAAGAATTTCACATCTCTAATAATTTCTGCAATTGGTGTGATTTCTTGCAGCTTGTTGATTTTTCTTGAGAATATCTCATAGCATTTTTGGTAGAGTTTTATTTCCTTAATTCCTATCATTAACATATTCTGCATTTTGGCCCAGCTAGTGTGGGCAAAATTGTAGAATCAGAGGGGTGCTCTCACCACTCAATTGGCATTGCAGAGAGAGACCCGCATTCTAACAGAAAAAGAAGAACATTGGTAGTTCAACAATTTCATTAAAGAAAAACTGAAACCAATCACTTAGAAAGCATCCTATATAGCAACCAATTCACATGGCATCATATTGAAGCCATATCAAGAAGGCCACCCTGATGTGCCAGTGTGCTGATTGTGTGTCTCAAGTATTAAGTTCTAACTCAAATAAACAATTTAGCTCATAGTTCTTGTTATCTCAGCTCATGTAAATAAACATAATAATAGCATGTAATGGCCATGCATTCTTGTTGGCCAATGGCATATTATATTTGCATAGTGTGATGTTAAGTGAATGTATGAAAATGATTGAGTAAAAGTTATTATTCCCTACACATATACTTAGCCTTAAAGCAACCACAATTTGGGCTGCCAACTGTCAAAGGGCTAGTTATCACCCTAGGCACAGTGGAGTAACTCCCAAATTATCACTGGATCTTACCCAAAATTAATTATTATAAAATCCAACACATGTAAAACAGTTAGTAATTTAATAAGAAAGAAAAAAGTAATGATGTCCAAGTGAGATGAAATTTTTATTGGGCTTGGCTACAATGTCTTCCCCACTTTTATACAAAAATCAGTAAATAACTACCAGTAATCTGTTTACAAAGGTGTCACATGATTTCCCTCACAAAATAAGTGAGCAATCACATGTTTCTACAATTTGAGGGGATGACAATTAAATTTATTGTAAAACTACTCTTGAAAATAGACAAATTGTTAAAATAGAATGAAAATTAGCACCAATTGATTAGAGTGTGAAATAATTGAAATAAAAATTAAAGAGGGTGCTCCCAAGAAGCAAGTTCTACATAGCATGGTCTTCTGGTAACCTGCATGAGAGTCTCTTGTTGAGTGACAGTTTTGTTGCAGAGCTGAAATAACTGAATTTCAGGAAGGTGAGAGCTGATAGGACAATTTCTTCATAGTATATTGATTCTCTGAGTGAAGGTATCAAAGAAACATTTGTACAAGCAGAGAACTTTGAGGGCAATCATAAGCATCATTAATGTGTCTTNCATATAGCTTTCCATTAAAATTCCTTTTTTGGCAAATGACTGATTGATTGGTGTTCCTACAGATGGTAAGGTGTACCTCTTGGAATTTGTGTAACATTTGATTTACAAAGTTTGCTAGAGTGGGCTCATTGTAGTCTGGAAACATGATTGAAAACAGTGTGCTTGCCTAGCAGCCAAACATGGCTCTAAATGGGCTGACTTTGGTGGTAGAATGAACAGCAGTGTTGTAAAAGAATTTCACAGCCTGTATCACTTGCTTCCAGTTACAGCCAGCTGCCTGAGCAAGGGTGACTCTAATCAATTGAATAACAGTATGATTTAATTTTTTGAAGACACCATTTGACTGTGGGTGGTAAGCAGTGGTGAAGTCATGNAAAGAAACATTTGTACAAGCAGAGAACTTTGAGGGCAATCATAAGCATCATTAATGTGTCTTTGTTGGATGTGAGGGTGTCCTCAGCACTGATGTGTGTGTCCAGGTAAAAGTGGAGGAAAACCTCCCATAGGGAGCCCATCCATGTAGTGTGATCCATGAATAAGGAGCAAAAGTCATTGACCTGCTGGAGGGTCATTTTTTCAGGGTCATTTATCACTTAATAGTTTCAACATTATTTATCCACATGAGATCACCACTTGCTTGAAAAAGAATGAGGACACAAGGGTCCAAGGTAGAGATTTTCAGATGTATCTTATTGAGTTGCATGCAGATCAGCTGATCCTTTTGGAAGATATCCTTTATTGTGAGGCAACCATCAATATAAATGCATTCAGGGTTGCCCCCTTCCAGCAGCATGTTACAAGTGTCCTTGTACTCCTTAGTTTGCATTGCCTTGGCAACTACTGTGGCAGTGGATACGTAGTTGATTTTCTCTGTGAGTTGGGCAGACACCTTCTTACAGCCCTTTCAAACTCTCCACATTGTCAGGACCAGCTGTGATCTCATGAGTACAATGTTTTGCCAATCATTCACAGGCTGCTTTGTTTTTGGAGTCATAGCAGATTATGGTGTTAATGCAGGGCCTCTTTTCTGCATTGATAATGAATGGAATCATGGCCACTGAACAAGTTAAAGTCTTTGAGTTAAATGTCCAGTGTAACTTATTTTTGGTTCAGTCTGACAGATTATCATGGATGAAGAAGACAGCTTTTTGTGTGGTGATGAAGTACAGATGCAAAATCTCATCCCTGACCTTGGAGGTTTTGTGCTTTTGTTCCTCCATTTTCCTGGACCAGACATTGTCTGAATTGTGAGAGGAGGGACCAGGACTAGAAGGGGCTTTCAAGTCACTTTGGGACAGGGTTAGATTGATTACACTAGCGAAGGGCACTCTACGAGTCTCCTCAGGTTCCCACACAGTGTTATCTCTGTATGTAGTCATCTGAGGTCCACTCCTGCACAGATAGTTGTCTCTGTGTGTAGTTGTGGGAATCTTGCTCCTGAGGGGTTAGTTGTCTCCTCAAGTAGTCATGTATACTGCTACATCAGTCCTCTTCTTGATGTTCTCATTTATGGGAGGTGCCTTCACTTGTCCATCATGGGGATGCAGCTTGGCTTGTCTTGTCTCAGGGATTTAGTCGTCGTCTCACATGGTGTCTGATGGGTGGTTGGTGTCAGTGACTTGATGAGGAAAATAAGCAAAAACTTTGTCTCATTGATTATGCAGCTCACCATATAGCTTTCCATTAAAATTCCTTTTTTGGCAAATGACTGATTGATTGGTGTTCCTACAGATGGTAAGGTGTACCTCTTGGAATTTGTGTAACATTTGATTTACAAAGTTTGCTAGAGTGGGCTCATTGTAGTCTGGAAACATGATTGAAAACAGTGTGCTTGCCTAGCAGCCAAACATGGCTCTAAATGGGCTGACTTTGGTGGTAGAATGAACAGCAGTGTTGTAAAAGAATTTCACAGCCTGTATCACTTGCTTCCAGTTACAGCCAGCTGCCTGAGCAAGGGTGACTCTAATCAATTGAATAACAGTATGATTTAATTTTTTGAAGACACCATTTGACTGTGGGTGGTAAGCAGTGGTGAAGTCATGTACAACCTCTAACTCTCTCATAAGAGTTTCCATCAAGCTGTTCTCAAACTGTGGGCCATGGTCAGACACCAACTGCTCCATAGGCCCAAACTTGAAGATCCATTCCTTGACTACCTTTTTACCAATCACCTTGGCAGTGGTGCTATCAAGGGGAATGAGTCTAGCATACTTTGAAAAATGGTCAATTAGGACAACAAGGTATTGGAAACTCTCATCATCACGTGAAAGTTTTTCCAAATCCATGTGCACCATTTCATTTATTCTCTTGGCAGTGTGACTGTGCAATTCAGCTTATTGCTCATGGAAGTGTCCCATTCCTTGGAGAAGGCAGGTTTCACACTTGTTGATGACATCTTGGACAGCAGCACAGATACTGATAGTCACATATCATGCATTAAAAGTTCTCTCAGTCTGTATTATGCTTAAATGGCTGAGTTTGTGGATCTTCTGAACTAAGTCTTTCCAAATTATTCAGGGACTGCCAACCAGTTGTTTTGACTGTGAGCATAAAGTAATCTGGCATCATTCAGCATTCAGTTGTAACATTGGAAATAGCAACTGGCAACAGGATTCAAAATACACTTTGTGACTTTCAACTTGGCTATGATCTCTGACAAAATTTTGTCATGTTGCTGATGTGCTACAATTTCCTTTTCAGAGATTTCTCATGTCTATCAGCATTTACATCAGGAAGCTGTTCATACTCACTGGTTGGAATAAATCCAAAAGGATTTTTTTCACCAGGTAGCTTCCTGAGGTCTTGTTTATAACTGGGGAGTGTGGTCCAGTAGTCCACATTAAGGTGTACTCTCCCTGGATGGTGCTTGATAGTAAACAAAAAGTCATTCAAGCATTCAATCCACCAGGAGACAATGTTTGATTTGTCCCCAGAGAACTTCTTCAGCCATGCTAGCATGGAGTTATCTGTGTGCACAGTAAACTTGTGGCCCAGGATAAAAAAGTGAAACTTCTTAAGATTCTCAACAAGTGCTAGCATCTCAGACTTTGTAGCACCATAATTCAATTTGGCATTTCTAAGTTTCTGACTGAAATATTGTANCTGGACCAGACATTGTCTGAATTGTGAGAGGAGGGACCAGGACTAGAAGGGGCTTTCAAGTCACTTTGGGACAGGGTTAGATTGATTACACTAGCGAAGGGCACTCTACGAGTCTCCTCAGGTTCCCACACAGTGTTATCTCTGTATGTAGTCATCTGAGGTCCACTCCTGCACAGATAGTTGTCTCTGTGTGTAGTTGTGGGAATCTTGCTCCTGAGGGGTTAGTTGTCTCCTCAAGTAGTCATGTATACTGCTACATCAGTCCTCTTCTTGATGTTCTCATTTATGGGAGGTGCCTTCACTTGTCCATCATGGGGATGCAGCTTGGCTTGTCTTGTCTCAGGGATTTAGTCGTCGTCTCACATGGTGTCTGATGGGTGGTTGGTGTCAGTGACTTGATGAGGAAAATAAGCAAAAACTTTGTCTCATTGATTATGCAGCTCACCATATAGCTTTCCATTAAAATTCCTTTTTTGGCAAATGACTGATTGATTGGTGTTCCTACAGATGGTAAGGTGTACCTCTTGGAATTTGTGTAACATTTGATTTACAAAGTTTGCTAGAGTGGGCTCATTGTAGTCTGGAAACATGATTGAAAACAGTGTGCTTGCCTAGCAGCCAAACATGGCTCTAAATGGGCTGACTTTGGTGGTAGAATGAACAGCAGTGTTGTAAAAGAATTTCACAGCCTGTATCACTTGCTTCCAGTTACAGCCAGCTGCCTGAGCAAGGGTGACTCTAATCAATTGAATAACAGTATGATTTAATTTTTTGAAGACACCATTTGACTGTGGGTGGTAAGCAGTGGTGAAGTCATGTACAACCTCTAACTCTCTCATAAGAGTTTCCATCAAGCTGTTCTCAAACTGTGGGCCATGGTCAGACACCAACTGCTCCATAGGCCCAAACTTGAAGATCCATTCCTTGACTACCTTTTTACCAATCACCTTGGCAGTGGTGCTATCAAGGGGAATGAGTCTAGCATACTTTGAAAAATGGTCAATTAGGACAACAAGGTATTGGAAACTCTCATCATCACGTGAAAGTTTTTCCAAATCCATGTGCACCATTTCATTTATTCTCTTGGCAGTGTGACTGTGCAATTCAGCTTATTGCTCATGGAAGTGTCCCATTCCTTGGAGAAGGCAGGTTTCACACTTGTTGATGACATCTTGGACAGCAGCACAGATACTGATAGTCACATATCATGCATTAAAAGTTCTCTCAGTCTGTATTATGCTTAAATGGCTGAGTTTGTGGATCTTCTGAACTAAGTCTTTCCAAATTATTCAGGGACTGCCAACCAGTTGTTTTGACTGTGAGCATAAAGTAATCTGGCATCATTCAGCATTCAGTTGTAACATTGGAAATAGCAACTGGCAACAGGATTCAAAATACACTTTGTGACTTTCAACTTGGCTATGATCTCTGACAAAATTTTGTCATGTTGCTGATGTGCTACAATTTCCTTTTCAGAGATTTCTCATGTCTATCAGCATTTACATCAGGAAGCTGTTCATACTCACTGGTTGGAATAAATCCAAAAGGATTTTTTTCACCAGGTAGCTTCCTGAGGTCTTGTTTATAACTGGGGAGTGTGGTCCAGTAGTCCACATTAAGGTGTACTCTCCCTGGATGGTGCTTGATAGTAAACAAAAAGTCATTCAAGCATTCAATCCACCAGGAGACAATGTTTGATTTGTCCCCAGAGAACTTCTTCAGCCATGCTAGCATGGAGTTATCTGTGTGCACAGTAAACTTGTGGCCCAGGATAAAAAAGTGAAACTTCTTAAGATTCTCAACAAGTGCTAGCATCTCAGACTTTGTAGCACCATAATTCAATTTGGCATTTCTAAGTTTCTGACTGAAATATTGTACTGGGCTCTCTCTACCATCAATGATCTGGCTCAGTACACCACTGATTGCCTCAGAACTAGCATCACAGTCAACAAGAAATTCCTTTGAATAATCAGGCATATTGAGACTAGGTATCTGTCTCAGCTTAAGCTTAATGGAATTGAGTTCCTCCTGTTCTGCCCAGGTCCAGCAGAATTCCACATTCTTCCTTAGCAAGTTGGAGATCTGCTTGGTTTGATTCATGAGCTCCAAAATAAAAGCACCATAGTAATTGAGGAAACCCATCAGGCACTGTACATCTTTATGAGATCACAGAGTTTATATATGCTCAAGATGATCTTTAGCATCATTTTTAATAAATATACATCAAGGTTCTATCACTCTTCCAAGGAAGATAATGTGTTTCTGTAATAGGGAGAACTTGTTTCCATTAACTCAGAGACCAGATCCATATAAAAGATTAAGAGTTCACCCCAGCCTTTCCAGGTGTTCAGAAAAGGTATTTCCAGTGACAAGAATATCATCCATATAGGCTGTTATGCATGACTTGAGTATGTTGGTGCCATCCCTAAGCACATGGGTGATGTAGACCTGAAATGTCATGGAGGTATTGCAGAGCCCAAAAGCCATATACCTCCACTCAAAAAGACTGTACAGAATAATGAAGGCAGTCTTTGGGATGTCAGTGGGCTTCATGGGCACCTGCCACTAAGCCTTGCATAAATTGAGGCATGTAAACAGCTTGTAACAACTAGCATTGTAGAGAAGATCCTCAATTTGAGGAAGTGGTGGATATGTGTCCTTGACTGTGATGTCATTCAATTTCCAGAAATCCATACAAAAGTGGTGCTTGTCTCCCTGTTTTATAAAAACAGTAGGCACTGCATATGGGCTATTGCTAGCCTGAATAATGCCACTTTCTATTAGATCACTTAAGATGCATTCATATTCTTTTCAGAGGTTTTCTGGGATTCTCCTAATGGGAAGGCAAATTTGATGATTGTTTTTAGTTACAATAGAGTGTTGTTTGCCAACAGCCTTACCAACTCTGATTGAACCATAATTGAAAACTTTGTGATGCTGCTGGAGCAGATGAGAAAGGGCTTCTTGCTCTTGAGAGCTAAGGTGTATGAGACCATTCATTGACAAGAGGAATTTAGACAATATTGTTCAGCTTTGCCAGCTAGTTAGTATCAGTAGACACATGTTGGCCTAGAATTCCAAAGACACTGGAGATGCAACAATTTTAAATTGAAAAGGGTCTATCTTAACCAATGAACTAGAACTGTTTAGGATAGTAACTTGCATTCTTCCTTTAGAGATGTGACACAGGTCAGGGGAGAAGTTGATTCCAGTGAAACACTTCCCCTTAAATCTGGAAACCATAAAATCACTTGTGTATGCAGAGTCAATGATGGCAGGGACACATTGCCAATGATGAGGCTCAACAATAACCTTCTCAGAAAAACTTAACAAGATATTCTGTTCTGGAATGGTGGTGAGTTCCTGCTGGCATTTACTTTCACAGATAGAAATTGTATTATTTCTGTAATCAATGATACATGAGTTCTGCACAAGAAAATCATTTCCCAGAATTATATCATACAGAAGTGGCTGATTGCAGGTATTGATAACAATTAAATCAACAACAAACAGTTCCTGCCAAATGCATAGTTCCAGGTTCAGTATGTGACCTTTCAAAGACAATGAATTCCCTGAAGCATCAAACAGGCAGGCAGTAGATGGAAGTAAATCATTTTGTGACAAACACAACCTGGAGCAACAAGTGTCACTTATGATGGAGCCAGAGGTCCTAGTGTCAATAGTGATATTAATTAAAGATCCATTTATATCCACAGGGATAATGTTAGTACACAACAGCAAAGTGATTACCAAGACACCATGTGCATGTTTTCTAAGAGGCAGCACTCCAGCTAGTTTAACAGATAACCAGAGCTGACAGGTGAATTAGGAGGATGCTCTTCCATTTCTGTTTCATCAAGGATGAAACCATTGCCATCAGTGACCAAATGAATCACAGTACAGCATTGAGGTTTAGTTTGGCCCTTTTGACCACAGTGAAGACAGCATGTCTGCTCTAGATCAAACTTTGGCTTAGGAGCAGAGGCACTTGAAGTGACAGGAGGTTTCAGAGTTGGGTGACCAATTTTAAGTTCTCTGGCATCCTTGTTGATTTGTGATGTATTATGAAGTATGTATAAAATGCTGATGGCTTTATGAATAATCTAATTAGGATCATCTTCAGGGTCACACTTGAGTTCAAGGCAACTGCTTATATTCAAAGGGAAGCCTTGACAAATGTAAGAAAAAAGATTATTCTTTGAGTACTCTGGTATCAGCTTGCTCAAACAAAACAATCTTTCCACTTGCATGATGTACATATGGACTTCATAGCCTGTTTTAAATGAGAGATCAAAGTATCTGATCAGAAGTTGATAGTTGGTTTTTATGTCATGGTCTAGCATCATATATTGATTGTATTTATAAATAAATTAATGGTTTTGTTCCCAATAGCAGTTGTAGGTAGAATTAATTTGGTAAACCATGGTCCACACTTCATAGCAGATGTAGAAAGATCAGTTGACTGTAGGGGAGTAATTGGAATTACAACACAAGTGCTTACAGGAGCAGGAGGAAAAATGGTCACACTTGGCACATACAAAACTGGAGCAGTGACTGTTGATAATGTAGAAACTTGAGTCAAAGCTAACTGCATAAAGGTGGGCTCTCCAGTTGTAAATGAAGTGACAGGGGTAATGAATTGAGGCATCAATGGTGTAGAGGTGGCAACAATAGGGCTGCTCAGAAGGTGAGTAGAAATAATTTCAGAAATTTGTTCAGAAAGGCATTCAGAAAAGGTGTCCAAAACATCTCGTAAAACACTGTGAGTTACATACTCAGAAATTCCAGAATGAGAGGGTGAAAAGCAAGGTGGGCTACTCTGCCTTAGTGGGGATGTAGGCAGACGTGTCACCTGAGTTTGGAGTAGAATTTCCACAGCATTGATTGAATCAATTAAACATCTCTCTCTCAACTGAGTATCACAGGTTTGTTGTTTCATCTCAGCATGAAGCAAATCTAGGCATTGCTCACAAGCAAGATGTTGACTAGTTTGTTTGGCAAGGGCAGTTCAAAGCTGCTCAACCTCTGTGTTTTGAGGCTCTGGAGATTACAGTGTCTGTGGGTAAATAGGATAGGGATCAAAAGACAAAGGAGAAACAAGTGAATTAAATCCAGTGGTGTGAGGAGCAATGTTAGGGCTGCTGGAACTCACACTCTGGAAACCCTGAGTGAGAGTCCCATTATGAGACAAATGACTAAAATCCATTCAGAAAAAAGTAAGAAGAATTCAGAAAAACAATTCCAACAACTTGGGAGAAAACATCCAACTGATTAGGAGAAACAAATAACAGCTGACAGTAAGCAGCAAAGTGTAGGGTACAGTAATCATTCCAATTACTAGAACAATGAGACAACAACAATGTAACAACCAAGAACAAGTAAAAACAACCAGGGTTTGGTAACAGCTTCAGATCACAGAATTGCAAAGTGAAAGTAATGTAAGAGATAGCATTATGCATCAATTGGTGGTGGAGTAGATTTGTGTTCAGGGGAATTCCATCCCAGCTGACTCACACCAAATGGAAAGAATGAAACCAAATACAGTCAAACAATAAGAACAGTTCTGTATCACATCACAGTCACCATGTAGAATCACAGGGGCACTCTCACCACTCAAGCAGCACTGGGTAACTCTTAGGTTCTTCTGAAGGTTGCAAAGATAGCCATTGCAGAGAGAGACCCACATTCTAAGAAAAAAAGAAGAACATTGGTATTTCAACAATTTCATTAAAGAAAAACTGAAACCAATCACTTAGAAAGCATCCCATATAGCAACCAATTCACATAGAATCACACTGAAGCTATATCCAGAAAGCCATCCTGACTTGCCAATGTGCTGATTGTGTGTCTCAAGTATTAAGTTCTAGCTCAAATAAACAATTTAGCTCATAGTTCTTGTTATCTCAGCTCATGTAAATAAACATAATAATAGCATTTAATTGCCATGCATTCTTGTTGGCCAATGGCATATTATATTTGCATAGTGGGATGTTAAGTGCATGTATGAAAATGATCAAGTAAAAGTTACTATTCCCTACACATATACTTAGCCTTCAAGCAACCACAATATGGGCTGCCAACTGTCAAAGGGCTAGTTATCACCCTAGGCACAGTGGAGTAACTCCCAAATTATCACTGGATCTTACACAAAATTAACTATTATAAAATCCAACACATGTAAAACAGTTAGTAATTTAATAAGAAAGAAAAAAGTAATGATGTCCAAGTGAGATGAAATTTTTATTGGGCTTGGCTACAATGTCTTCCCTACTTTTATACAAAAATCAGTAAATAACTACCAGTAATCTGCTTACAAAGTTGTCACATGAATTCCCTTGCAAATTAAGTGAGCAATCACATGTTTCTAAAATTCAAGGGGATGACAATTAAATTTATTGTAAAACTACACTTGAAAATAGACAAATTACTAAAATAGAATGCAAAATTAGCACCATTTTATTAGAGTGCAAAATAATTGAATTAAAAATTAAAGAGGGTTCCCTGAGTGACTCTACAAATCTTCTCATATTTGATTGTCTTTGTAAAAAACTTTTCTCAAGCTCTGTGCATTTGACACATCCTTGTAAAAGAAACTAATGTTATCCATTACTTCTTGTTCACTTATTTTGTTTGAGTTGTTCTTATTTATCCTCATCATTGTTACAATCTTTTTGTAATGTCATAGTAGCAATATTTCTTTTCCCAGATGTCTGTCCACACTATATCATTAACACTAGAGAATAGCAGTACTGCTTTCAGAGTATGGCTTTTGATTTTGTGTCTTAGGTCTTTTAATTGTATGTGAATAGGTTTTCATTGTATGTACAATTGGTATGGTGTTATTGTCCCTTCAATGTACACTCTTTTGGGATTATTGTTTTTCAGCATTATCTCCTTTGATCTCTTATAATCATCTTGTTCTATTACCATCCTCACTTTCTCTTTTGTGTTAAATTAGACTTGTATTCATGTAGGAAAGCTTAGGCAACTTTGACCTCTTTTGGCAGTCTCCATTGTGGGAGGATTGGTATCAATACTGTTTCTGGCAGGATGCATATCAGAATTTTTTTTCAATTTGTTGTTCTATATGTTTGTATAGGCCCATTGTTGTTGGCACTGTTGCTAGATCTATCATAGCAGGGTAGTTCATTTTTCTTTCTGTGATTGTATTCCAGAACACTTGTGTTAATCATTTCCTGGTCAGTTTTAACCATATCTCTTCTTTGATGTCTACTCTCAAAGTTATGCATTTAACATCCACTGCCTGTTGATTATACAGCTTGAGTAGCTTGTCTAGTTCTGTTCTTGTGAACACCTCTATGGAGATCATCTTCCCCATCAGGTTTTGTTCATTATGATG
Organism: Hofstenia miamia; assembly: GCA_900660155.1. NCBI lineage: Eukaryota > Metazoa > Xenacoelomorpha > Acoela > Hofsteniidae > Hofstenia > Hofstenia miamia. The sequence goes on along the minus strand of CABFPE010000140.1, from coordinate 881,064 downwards.
TGACAGATTATTTTTTTCCATAGTCTGCATTGGTTTTTCTGATTGTTGGGTGACTCCATTCTCTTGAAATGGCCTTTAAGAAGCCAGTTCTTTGTTTGCATATTAATTGGGGCTAGTGCTATCTCAAATCTCTTTGCCTTCATTAGTCTATTTCTAACATGTCTTGAAATCAGTAGTCATATATCTTTATCCTCAGTTGTAAATATTGCCAGTATCTGTGCTGTCATTCTGTATTGAATTTCTGGCACGTTTTTCTCTTTGAATACTAACTGCCAGAAATCTTTCTTTGTATTTAGTTTGTATGCCTGGTTTACTTCTGTGAGTGCTAATTCTATTGATTTGCTAAACTTCCTTAACAGTGCTTCAATGCTTATCTCTGGCCAGTTCTCCTCTGTTTTTTTTGTAATTTCATGTTTTTCCAGATCTTCTGGATTTGCTGGAGGTGTTCCTGCCTCTGTGTTAGGCTGAACTTGATAAATAGTGTTATGGCTTTCTCCACACCATCCTTGTCTATCATCAATTCTATTATTTTTATCTGTTTGTATAGGTCAATTGCAATGCATGTATCTACCATTATTCTGTAGATATGTGTCCAGTAATCTATCTGTAGATTGAATCTGATTAATTCTGAAGTAATTGCATCCATTGGTGTTTTTTTCCCAGGGGAATATGTTTTCTGTTTGCATGCATTCATCCAATAAATGTTTAGGAATGTCATTGATCATTGATCTCATGATTATTACCACTCTCACATCTGCACTTTGCCATTCTTAATGTTTGGCCCAAGTTTTCCCCAGGTTCTTGTTATATTCTTCTCTTTCAAGAGTGTATAATTGTCAAGTTGTCTTAATCCATATTTATCTCCAGGATTTCTGCTATTTGATCTTTGTAGGCCATTATCTCTTGCATTGTTTCTAGTGTAAGATCTTCATCAAATATTATGTGCACTGTGCTACACATGTATTACCTCTCCAATGTTTTGTTCATATCTCATGGGTAACTTATTATCACATTTACTTTTGGCCTATTGTTTGCATCTAATACTAGTGGTAATTTTCTTCCCATTGTTTTCATGATTTTTCTGATGTCTGATTTTGTTTCTGGTGACAATTTTTCAAAAGCATTATAATGCATCTTTGTTGTTCCAATAAAATAGGGGTGCAGCATCTCTCCATTGATCTTAGACATTTTTTTCTCTCTCTTTAGATCATATAGTTCTTTATATTGTGACACATCATTTCATGGATACCTGTAATCTGCTTTCTTATTTGGTTTACATATTCACTGTTAAAATTTTTGCTGTAATTGGTGTACTGCATTGATAACAGTGTTGTTGCCTCTCTTCCAAACATTGCTTTAAATGGCGTTACTCCCATTGTCCATGCACCAATGTATTATAGTAATATTCAACCATCTCAATGACCTCTCTTCATCTATTACCTCCTATCCTTGATGTTGCCACCTGGATTAGTTTAATCAGTGTTCAATTGAGTTGCTCTACAGCTCCATTGGCCTGTGGGTGGTAGTCTGTTGTCTGTTTGCTTGCTATTTCTAGAAGCTTTGAAAGTCCACTTTCAAATTGGGGTCCCTTATCTGTTATTATTGTTTCCATCAGCCCAAGTTTTAAAATCCATTCTTTCAGTACTAATTCTGCTGTCATATTTCTCATTGGGATCATTCTTGCACATTTTGTGAAGTTGTCTACCATTACTAATAGGTGTTGTCAACCCTCTTCATCTTTTGACAGCATCTCCAGATCTATATGAACTATCTCATTTGGTTGTGTCACAATAATCTTTTCCAGTGGTGCCCTCTGTGTTGCAAAATGTTGTTTATTGTGTAATAGGCATGTCATACACTTATTGATTATGTCCTCCATGACTTTCCTTACTACCATTGTTATGAATCTTGCATTAAAGGTTTTTTCTGTTTGTGTGATCCCAAAGTGGCCCCTTTCATGTATTTTTCTTATCAATTCTCTTAAAGTGGTCTGGTATCACAATTCTGTTGTTGTTGGCTTCTACGTATAGTAATCCATTTCTATTTATTTTCCACTTATACCATTCATAGTATCCCACTGTTAGTTTTGACAATGTTGTTCAGGGTTCTCTTATCATTTTTATGATTTCACTGAGGATTACACCATCCCTCTGTTTTTCCACTATTTCCTGTAATATATCTTTGAAAGGTTGCTGGTGTGTTGCATAGTCTGAACCCTATATATATCCATTTGTACAGCCCATATGGTGTTATAAATGCTGTTTTCTTGATGTTGTCTTCTTCCATTTTCACCTGCCAGTAGGCTTTGCATAAATCTACTTATGCTTACTTGCCTCATAAAGCATGTCCTCTATCTGTGGCAGGGGTATGAGTCTTTTTTTGTTACTTCATTCAATTTGTGAAAGCCTATGTATAGGCAATATTTATCCCTTTGCTTCACAAATACAGTAGGTGCTACATATTGGCTTTCACTTGGGTGGATGATCTTGTTGTCAATGAATTCGTCTAGTATTTGGTTGTATTCATCTCTCATCTGTTCTGGTACCCTTCTGACTGGCAGCTTGATGGTTTTGTCCATTGTTGTGACTATTCTGTGTTTTTCTCCCACTGCCTGCCCCATGCTTATCTCTCTGTAATTGAATTTACATTTATGTTTTTCCAACAGTCCCCTTAGTTTTGTGATTTCCTGCTCCTCCAAGTGTGGGGAGTCGTTTTTCTTTAACTCAGGTGTTCTGTATGCATCTTCTTTGTTTGCTTTTGTCTCTATGCCCTTGAGTAGGACTTTGGGAGTACTTGTGACTTTGATGGTGTTTGTCCACTCACCCTTAAGATGGCCATGTGGTGCACTTTTCATTTTCATTTACATGTCCTTGATATGACCATGCAAATTACTTGCTCCATTGTTGTCCTCTATCACTTTCCAAATGAGTTTGATGCTGGATTTGATGTATTCTCCACATATCTTTACTTGAGATTTCTTTTGATTAACATTTTGATTCATTGCATTGAGGAGGGGTATTCTCCCTTTTCCATTCTTAACTGTGCACATGCTAGATGGCATTGATACTATTTTAGTGCTAATTCCTTTATTTTTGTATAGCATTACATCAGCTGTTATTGTGTCTTCTGTCTCTATTGTGTGCATCTTCCATGGATGAGGCTGTAGGTGAATATCTTCCTGCATTTTGAATGTAATCATTTTGTGTTTCCCTTGCTCCTCTTTAATTTCAATTTCTTCCAACCTAACTTTTATAGTTCTATTTGCATAGTAAATAATGCATCCATTTTTTGTCAAAAATTCATTGCCCAATATGACCTTGTATGGCAACAGATTGTTGTGAGTGTCCACCATCACTAGTGACTGGTCAAATGTCATATTCACAATTCTCATCTGTACTGCATGTATTATCCCTTTTGTGTTGATATATTCTTCTGATGCATTGATTAATTGTTTATTTCAATTGATCAGATCTTCACATTTAAAACCTAGCTTCATCACACACTCATCTGTGATTATCAATGTTGCTGCTCCAGTATCAATTGTTGCTTTCATCTTTACTCCATTAATTGCTATCATTATTGTATTTATTGTTTTGAGATTTGTCAGGATTATTATTGATGCACAGTTTTTATGAGTTGGCACTCTGACCAGTTTTCTAACTCCTTGCTGATTGGTATGCTTCAGCTGTTTTGTTTTCTGATTCTGGCACATCTTCATCATCATAGTAGGCTTCCTCATCTCTGATTACATTTATTTGTTTAGTGCAGTCAGGTTTTTTATGACCCTTCTGTGCACACCCATAGCACTTGACATCTTTTTCTCTTACTTTTCTAGTCTTACCATCCTTCCCTTTGATTTTTATAATTTTTTCCAGTTTGTATTGGTGTAAGGTTTACTTGGAGGTCATGGTTTGAGGTTGTTCATCCATGTTGGTGTTTCTCTGTGCCAGGCAGCATTTTCATAGATTTGTGCATTGTTCTCAATTATTGCTTGTATGTTTACCACCTTCCAAATCATCTTTTCTAGTTTATCATCTACATCACACTTTATTTCAAACTGAGTTCTGATACTCTCTGGCATTCCCTTGCAAATATGTGAGAATAAGTCATATTTTGAGTATCCTTGAACTTAACATTAATAATCATTCAACCTGTTGGATGTAGTTTCTTATGTTGACAATTTTCTTCATTTTTGTTGCATTTAAGATTATTCAATACTGGTTCTTAAAACTTGTTTTCATAATAATCTATGAAGTCACCTATGAGTAGTTCATAATTCATCTTTGTTTCCATATCCAATAGAAGGTAGTGTTGAGAAGCTGTACCCATCAGGTACAATGGTAGTCTTTCTGCTGCTGCTTGCTGGCTCACTTTTCTTTATGCCATTGTGATTTTGAACATTTGCAACCACTGAACAAACATTGGGTTGTAACCATCTACCCTCCCATTGAATTTGGGTAGTGTTGCTTTACAGGGTATGGTATCATTGGTTGTGTTTTGTGGTAAGATTGTACTTTGGTTTGTTGTGATTTTTTGATTGTGTCTCCATCTTGTAGTTGGGTGGTTACTGCCTTCATAATTTCATTTATGATTTTCTGTTTCTTGGCATCTATATCTTTGTCTGATTCCTCACATATTATTCCTTTTTCAGCCAGCATGTGTGGTGCCTGCAGTTCACTTTCCTTTCTTGATCAAAATTCTATTTTGTGGGTCTGTCTGTATGTTCCCTCAATTTTCTTCTTCCATTACTGATACAATCTTAATTTATCTTTTAATTGCTCAAGTTCTCCTGTTTGTAAATCATTGTCTTCTATCAGCTTTCTATTTATTCTCTCCAGTTGTTGATTTTTTTCTTGCCATTGTTGGTTTTGCTCTAAGAATCTTTTGTTGGACTTGGATTGTTGTTGTGTGAGAGTTTTAATCTCTTTTTGAGGTATTTTGCTTTGTTGATCTAATCACAATTTCATATCTATTTTAATTTTGTTCAAGATGATTTTGTTCTGTTGCTCCATCTGTCTGAATTTGTCTGTTAACTGCTCTATTTCATTCCTCAAAAGTGCATTGTTTTCTTGACTGCTTTTTAGCATATTGATTATTTCCTGGGGCTTGTCTCTTGGGGTGAGTGCATAGACTGCAACTCCATATCAGGTGATGAATTCTCAACAGAGTATGATGAGGATCATGTAGCTCTGGGGGTTACTGCCCTGGGTACTGCTCTCTTTGTGCTGCCTTTTTTTCCTTTTGTCATTTTTATTATTTGGTTTGTAGTGGTGCCCCTTCTTGATCACGATTCCTGGATCTTGTTGAAGTGCACTATTTTGGGTTTATTTAAATGTCTTTGTTGACTCTTTCACTTTTAATGTAGGTGTCCTGTTGCTTGACTTCCAGTTTTACTTGTAGATCATGTCAAAGTGTGCAGTTCATTCCACTGAATGTTTCTTTCAATCAAAAGAAATTTCTTATGTTCTGTTAAGAAGCAAACTATTTTACTTTAGTAGAAAAAAAAGAAATTCTTTTCCAAAGGTTGTTCTTCTTGGCTGTCACAGTCACTGTGTAACATCCTCTACTAGGCATTACTACTGTTTGTCCCTTGTTACTGTATAACATCAGTTGTATATTTGTGGGTAGGGATTTACTAACTAGATACTGCTTTAGCTTTTGTATATTTAACTATTCACTATTAAGGTGATGAAGCCCCACAGTAACTTCTCAAATGATTGATAGTGGGTGTCTGTTCAAAGCTGATCTCCACATCCAGTTTCACTCATTCACAGAGAATCCATTTGGTTGAGTTCCACTTCTCAGCTAAATGATGTAACTTATGTGTACCCTATCCTAGCTCAGTGCATACTCAAGACTATACACTATTCAACTTAGTCTCTATTTTGTAAAAGAGAATCTATTATAGTTAATACATGTAGTCAATGATTGATAGTCAACTAAACAAGAGAAAAACTCCTATACCTAACATAAGTGCACTTTCATGATCTGGCACAAAAACCATTGAATCAATCTCTTGATGGATCCAGACCACTACAAAACACAACTTGTTTAGCTTGACATTGTATTAAATAATCAAACCATATTAATAGAACAATTCTAAGAATTCTGAATGAATTTTGTTATCAATTGATTACAATGATTTTTATCTATTTATAGTATTTCAGAGAAAGTACATGTTGATTTTGCATTTAAATCTTTCATCTGCCAATATGGCCACTAAAAATAATGGAAGCAACTTCGCCCCCTTGGTTTTGCCAAAAGTTTTCTTATCAACAGATACTAATCTCTCATAATTGACACTTGTTCTTACTTAGTTGCATAACACAAATTAATCTAAACTGATCATATAATTTTACTATATTTCTAATCATAATTTGTCTTTGATCTTATCCTCTCTTCACATCAACATTAGCAGCTTAATTAATTTGGATGAAGACCCTGGTTTTTGAGTACTCAGAATGTTAAGAACTCAAACTCAAATAAGCTTGCAAATCTCTAAAGAAAATCTCAAGTGAAATCGTCAAAACTCAAACTTTAACATGATGAAAAATCCACTAGAAAATGCTGTAAAATTTGAAATATTTTAATCTTGAGTCTTTTATCAAACATAAAAAATTATTTGAAAATAAATTTACTTTCAGTGTTTTAAACTATCTAATTTTTGTATAAGTCATATTAAAAATTTCCAAAAATTTCCTAGATTTTTCCCATTGCAGGCTTTTATTGGTTTGAAATCATTTCTGACCTCCTAAATACAGAATGTCCAGAAATTTCTTGAAAAACACTTACATTAAACATTAATATTTATTTATAGATTTAAGCATACTAATCTTAAAAAGTGCTCTAAATTAAGCTTTAATTAATTTAAAAAGTACTTAAACTTGAACTCAAAATGTATAAATTTAATGTCAGACTGTGTTACTTGAATTCAGCTCAACAACTTTTATTCTGAGTACTCAAAAACTCTAAGTGAGAAAATTTTTTGGATGGGTTTGGATGAAATTGTTTTGATGGTAGTCTTGTTTTAAATCTATTCAAAATTATCTTATCTACTGATTGTTGCTTTTATATTGCACAGTCAGGAATTCCTCTAGCTTCAAGAAATTCTGAAAAATTTGACAATCAACATTTACCCAATGCCATCAAGTTTACTTATTTTGATAACCCCAATGAAACACTGATTCTACACTATCAGTGATCCATGTTGTGATGTACCACTGGTTCCTAACACATGGATTTCCAGCTCTCAAGAGAAAATGGAAAATAACAAAAACTGAATAATAAAGTACAGAGTCATTCTTGGTTCAGAGAATTGTCCCTATGTTTTGTTGTTTTAATTGTATTATTGCTGAGGTCAAAAGAATTTGAACTAAAGAAATTAAAAATTTACTAATATCTGCAAATAGTGTCAACAAATCTCTCTGAAATCAAATCTCTCCAAAAATCTTCAAAGCACATTGGAGCTCACACAATCTAATTTTCCAATTTCTTAGATTTTTATGTGTCCACTCTACAGTTTATAAAGACGAGCTTTCCTACTATATCAATAAAGTAAATTCCTTTAAGTAATCAAGTTTTTGGTAAGTGTTAGGGTTAGATTCTGATTGAGATAAGGGTTAGCAGCAATCACCTTACAGAGGCATCACCTCCATATATAGCTAAATTTAAATATTTTCGACTCATATCATTTTATAAATATAATCCTTTTAGTGTATTTTCATTGTAATAGTTTTTCGGTAAGATTCGTTTTCGGTGAAATTTGCGGTAGCCATTACCATTGTCATTTAGCCATAGATGCGATCAGCATTTAATTCAAAATAGAATACATGGTTTTCTTAGTTTATTTCAAATAGGGCGAAGGTACTCTCTCACGTACTGTGAAAATATAAACAAAGTGTCTATTCTTGTTCAAAATTGCCTATTGTTTCATTAGCTGTACAGAATCGTATATTTTACGCAGTGTATCAACATGAATAGAATGATTTGGCTAGTTGATAATTTTTTTAGCTTTTTTTAAGTTTTGAATAATGATTAAGTATTCATAGTAAAAAATAACACTAAAATACAGAAATCTGCTTTTAGTAGGTTTATGATGACATTTTCTCTTAAAAGATGCTTGTAATTTGGGTTATCTAGGTTAAAACGTTTGCTTGATTTAACAATAATTTCCTTATTTGGCGGAGAACTCTTGTCTATCAATTTCAATTTGATCTCGCAGGCATTTAGCTGCATAACCCCATGCTCAAATTGTTTCAAGCTTCAGTAGAAGTAACGATTTAGAATTTGATTTATGCATGGATACTTTTTCTAAAACATTTTTAATGCTTTGCCTGATTCGCACGTTTTGCGCTGATTTTTTCTTTCAAATAGTCATTAAATCTGAAAAATATGATGGGCCTGATGGATCTCATTACTACTAATTTGAGTGAAGAAAAGCTATTGTCGAAGAGACCATTTGGAGACAACATTGTTTGCGTTTTTAAAGATAGAAAGTGATTAACACTTAGGAATGGGTATGCAGTTAAGTTTTCATTTTTCCACAAAACTTCGTTTATAAGGAAAAATGCGGAATTAGCTTTTCGCAAACTTCAAAGAATAGATTAGAGCTGACTATCGTTCCTCTTGTTTCTTAAGAAAAGAAAAGCTTGAATCTCAAAGCCATTTAAAATATGTGTTTAGACTTGGGCGGTACTTGATCTATATAGGTTTTTGTAATGTTATAGTCATTGAGCGATGTCACTTCAAAGTCATCGCTGTTTATCCTCCCATTCAGCCAATTAATTTGATTCCACCAAAATTGAGCTACGATTACCTCTTCGGTTATGCTCATGAAAATGTGTCATCCACATATTGCTTTTTTCGGCTCAATTTGTTTTTTGCGTTGCAAAAGCAGTTTAACAACGGTAGTCATATAAGGATAAGGTCAGAATCAAAATTGTTGTTAATGAGGAAATTAACATTGTCATATTGTTAACAGCAATGTTTTTATCTTCAGCAAGAATGAGCCAAGATTGGAATTAAAAAACAAGTCGCCCACAATGCACCTCAATTTTAGGATCTCTTTTTATCAACTTCTTCCGCGGATTCACTATTAATTTTCATAGTGAAAGTAGTTTTCGTCGAAGAAATTGGCAAATCGTAAATTCGCATATGCTATGTAGGATCATTGTCAAAAAAATTGCAAATCAGAGGCCGGTGTCATCAAATGCGGAACAAGGTCGTTCAGATCTTCACAAACCACGATACAGTTGTATTTTACTTTCTCTCTTAGAAACTCTAAGCTAGTGTTGATATGAATTTGGAATTTCAGATTTGGTGAACTGTCAGCACATCAACTTTGTCTGAATTGATTTCATTATTATCATTTTGCAAAACGTTGAATCCGGTCAAGTTGATATAGGAATTATCCACCATGTTTCAGAGATGTAAATTAAAGTAGCATTCAGATCTACAACTTTGTGCACAAGTTTTTGGTAATTAATATATTCACAACTTTATTTTTGTATTCAATTAAAATTTACTCTATTCTAATACTAAATTGCGCCTGTAAAACGATTTCATTTATTTACCAAGAGGACCGTAATTACATCACATATAATGTTTGATGTTAAATTTTAACAGCAAATGTTTGTTTGTCATCATCGGTTTCCAGATTTAATTTAAGTGCGTATGTTATTAATGCTCTAGTTGCCAATAACTGTATTTCATAAGGAAGGGTATTCTATAACAAGTTCTATCGATTGCGTTTCTTTAACGATTGACTACATTCTTATCACTGGGTAAGTAAATAATTATCCAGAGAGTGAATAATCCGCAAAATTGATCGTGCACACTAGTGTTTAATTAAACGCAATTGGGGCACCCCCGCAAACATAAATCTTATTGAGAATTTTCAAAGCAAGGTTTGGATCTTTCTATAATGAACTTTGAAATTCTTGAATTGGATGACTTGTTATTCTTCACTAGAAAATTGAGTGAAAAATATATTTGACTTCGATATTTGGAATTATATATCTTTGAGCATTCCAGCGTCTTACTCAAGTTAAACTAAGGCTAAATTTCATCTAAAGAAGTGAAGTTTGCTATTAATTAAAAATTGGTAATTAATCATTGCTTTTAGATAAATCGAATTATCCAAATCAATTTTTTTTAAATTATTTGACAACAGTTGAAATCCTTTGTTGTAGCTTGGGTTTTGCCATAATTTTTTATAATTGGTTTCTCTTTTGGCATTTATAAATTCAATAACTGAATTGATCGCTTACTGACCGCGAAGATGGGCCCTTATTCCATAATACAGAACTTGAGTTTTTGCATCTGATATTGTCTATATATATATATCTCGATTTTGCATATTAAAATGGTCTGGAATGTCCTTAAGCGGATTCTTACCAAGCTTAATTTTTTGGATGTTTTCGCTTTTATTCATGTTTCTCGCAAATGGAATTTTCTTAAAATATAGATATATGCAATTTTATTGTTTGTGTCATGGTCTCAAACTTTTTTTTTAATCATAATTCGACGGGAAAGATAGTTAACCTCTTGATGGTTACATTTTCTAACCTTCGAATTACAACTCGTGATAAAAATAAGTAAAAGAACTGGCCGTTATATTATTTACGGATCAAGAACTTGTTCATTCGAAATATAATTTTTAAAATTTTTTTATAGAACAATTTAAACAATTTGTTATCGGAAAGTACAAAGAATATATGTAGTTATGCGGCGCTTTTTATGTGAAATCTTGAAATTCTAGTCCGACTAGATTTTGCTATCATGCACTAAAATTACCTAAATTTATTAGTTTGATGTCTTGTCGTAGTGGAGTACTATAAAAATGTAATCACATTATTTTGATGACTGTAGTGTTATTTAATAAAAATTATGTATTTATCTAGTTATTTAATATGGTTTGCAGTGTCTTAAATATATTGTTTTTTGTAAATATCATTTTATAAATTTATTTAGTTATGAATCGTAATAAACGTAAGTTTGCTCTCTTTGTTTTGATAAATATATTTAAAATTTTAAATATATGGCTATTGTAAGAAAACTATCTAACTTACAAGTATTTAAAATTATATTTAGACAAGCAAGATTTAAAAAAGAAGTTAAAAATTTCTTTGCGCGACTGTTCTAAAGGTAATTTTCATGCATTTTTATGTCTGCACTAGTTTTCACTTTAGGAGATGGTCGTGTTCGAAAGCGCCATTCTAAAACTTCGAATTTGAAACTCAAAACTAAATGTAAATTTTCATTTACGTATCAAGTTGAAAGGATTATATATATATATATATTCTCCAAATGATTTAAAGACGGTCTTGGACTATTTCAATAGATGGTTCGAAATGAACCTGTCTAATAATGGTTATAAAAATAATAAAACTTATATATTGGGCGATCCTAATTTGCCAGGCGTAGATTGGAATAGTTTTTCTTCTAGAAGTCTTTATGAAAATATATATTTAGATATATTTATTGAACTTAATGCTAATAAAATAGTAATACTCCTAATATTGTATCGGGAAATATATTGGATTTGGTTTTTACAACTGACGGCAATCACAATTCTCTTGATTGCATTATAAAAAATTCAGATCACAGAATTTCAAAACATCATTTTCCCATTTTCAAAATCAAAAGCTTTTACAATGAAATATGGCACCCTATAATAATAATTTCATCTATTCATTTGCAACTGCCAATTATACTTTGATTATTGAAGAAATGCAGAAGTTACATGTTAATTTACTGACTTCATTTATTGACATTAACGCCTTAATTGAATTTCGGTACTATAAGTTATATGAAATAATAAACAACATAATCCCAAAGAAAAGACAGAAAAGATGTTTACTGCCATCATTTTATTCATAGCACACTTTTCATTTGCAGAACAAACTTAATACATTCAAGAGAAGAATAAAATCACACCCGTCAACAAGTTTTAAAAAGAAGCTTGAAGTTCATTTTACAAATTTTCAAGATTCAGTGTCTCTTGACAAAATTATATACATGAATTCTTTTCAAGACGGTTCTCAAAACAAAGTGTTTAAGTGTTAAAATCATTAAACAATTCTAGTTTACCGAACTGTATTTATTGGAATGATGAACAGGCAAATAGAAATGTTGGAAAGGCTCAATTGTTCACTAGATACTTTAACACAGTTTAATCTAAGTTTAGCGAAGACCAAAATATATATAATAATGATAGTGAATTTTATCGCGTAGACTTTCAAATAACTTCTTTAAAAATCATAATGATAGTTAAAAATCAATCAAATTCGTCTGCTCTTTCATGTGACAATATTCCAACTATTTTTATTAAAAATACTTTTCCGCTTATTATATTCAACAGCATATTCTCTAACTTAGACTATCCCCAGTTCTCTAAATCTGCGTTTATTGTTCCAATATTTAAAAGGGGCAAGCGTGGTGACATTACAGACCAATTAGTATTCTACCACGTATTTCCTTTATATTTGAAAGACTTTTATTTGATTTTATTTATCCTTTTATTAAAAACAAATTGTCTAAATTTCAGCATGGATTCCAAAGTGGATCTTCTACGATTACGAATTTGTTATGTTATTTAGATAAAGTTTATAAATGTATTGATGTTGGTGCTTCGTGTTGTGGCATTTACTTTGACATTAGCAAAGCATTTGACAAGGTTCCGCACCATCTTTTGCTGGATAAGCGATCTAAATTTGGATTTGATAATAAGTTTATACAATTGTTCAAATCTTATTTAACAGGTCGCTACCAACTCACACCTATTTGTGAAAGTATTTCGCAGCCTTTAAAAATAACGAGTGGAGTACCTCAAGGAAATGTTCTTGGGCCACTTTTAATTGTTCTATTCATTAATGATTTCTGTTCTAGTATAAATTCAAATATTTGGCTTTTTGCTGATGATAGCAAACTTTTAGTAGAATCCCCTACTGAATTTCTTATTAAAAATACAATTGAGTCGGTTATGAAATCAGAAATTATGTTTTGGAAATACTAAATGCGAAGATATGTTATCTTCAAAACATATGGCATATAATATTCAATTAGCTGAATCAGTCAATGATTTGGGCGTAAATATCTCATCAGATTTAAAATGGAACGAACCTTGTAACAAAGTTTTAAGCAAAGTTATTAATGTATTTTTTTTATCTAAGAAGTAATGTACGATATATGACCCCTAAATTAAACTAAAAATAAAAGACTAAGTTATTCAAGCGTTGCATATTATCTGTTATAACCAGGAAAAAAATTTCTGCGGCAAAAATGGGATTTTCGGCGCCGTTTTAGGCGCATAGCTAAACATTTAGGTGCGAAATGTTTGAAAATCGGCGGCAAAGTAAAAAACATTAAAAAGCCGACAAAATATAAATTTCCAATAAAATATTACACCACCAAAATGTATTGCTATTCTCTGAGTAGACGTATCTACATGTAGGTATGCGGGACATAGACTATTCAGCATCAGCTATGTTTGTATTATTGTCTGGTCTTCTACCTGTATAAGAAATTATAATATTTTTTTGACTAGCATATTCTCGCACCATCAGGATGATTATGTACACTTGGATATTATTCTTTAACTAAAGCTGCTATGATATTTATTAAAAAACCGATAATAAAATGAATTAACAAAGTATAATTATTGCAAACAATCTGAAACGTCTAAGAACTAAAATTCCAATTCGTTGTATTTTATGAAAACGAATTGGTTGATTGTTTCTGCCAAAATATGAGATCTGTCTTGTAGGAAATAGTGGAGTAAAGAAAAATCTCTCAACCGTTACGGATGTAACTGGTGCAAAAGAATATACTAGAATGTCGTTAGGATTTTCTACACCTCGACCAGATAAAACATTAAATAAATTGTTCAAGTCCACTTGCTTATCCAAAAACTTTTCGAACTTTTGAAAGGAAACTTTTTGCAACATCGTTTTTTGCCTCGCTTAAATTTTTCAATTTGCCATTAATGTCATTAAAGGCCACTGATGCTGTTTGAATTGCAAAATCATTGCGTTGGAACAAATTAATATTATTTATTAAAAATTCAAGGCAAACAATTTTCCCAACATCTGAAATAACCTGAGAACTTTTCATTAGGCTTTGAGCTGCTACGCCAGCTGCTGACTCTTTAACCGGAATTGTCGCAAAAATATCTTTGAGATTCATCCAATTTTTTGATATCCAAATAACTGACGCCAACCAGCTGCCCCATCTCGTCAGACACGGTATAGGGTAAGGTATATTAACACCACTGCCGAAGTTCTTCCACGAATTAACCCTAAACTTAGATTTTTCAAAAACTCTTTTAGTGTTGCGAACTAAGTCATTGACGTCCTTGTAGGTCTCAACAACCTTTGAAATGATACGGTGAAGTAAATGTCCCAGGCATGTTACGTGTTTCCAGTTAGGATATAGTGCCTTCATATTGCGTGCAGCCAAGCGGTTGTATGCAACACTATCCGTAAGGAGTAATCTAAATTTCCCATAATTCGCTGCAATTTTCAGTTCTGTTAAGCTTTTCACAACACTTTGATAAACCAATTGTCCAGTAGGATTTTCCTCAATTGGTTCGATTTTGACCAAATATGGCATGTGGCGTTTAACATTATCAAGTTCCCCTATCATAATGGCAAAATATTTTTCACCAGAGTATTGAACTTCATCGATTTCTATTAAAAAATTATCCATGCCTTGTGCAATAGTAACTAGTTTTTCCCACCGCTGTGAATAAATAGCATTACTGTACGTATTAGACAACGTAGTTGGAGACGGTATCGGGTGCTTGGTGTACTTCTCTAAGAAATCCTTTAATTAGGGTTTTGACAAAGCGTGAAGAGGTAAGCCGGCTTCTATCCATGCTGCCGCAAGTTCTATGTTGAATGGAGACTCCTCTCGGACAGACCCAGGTAAACTAAGCTTTGTCTGGGTCGGTTGAGGCGTATTCCTTTTAAGTGTAACGCACTATTCAGATGATCGGCAACATGGTTAGATTTTGGAACGTTAAATGATTTTGCACATACATTGCAAATGTAGTAATTCTACTACTCTCCTGTCGTAGAATTTTGAGATCGTGATCTGCACATATGCGCCTCTTCAAAGAAACAAACGAACTGGCCTTCGACCGGAATGATGGCAATTAAAAAGAAGAAATGCAATAAAACAGACCAATTAATACAAGTGCAAAATAAATAAATGACCGAGATTGAGATAAGAAAGGGACACAAATTTATTTATCAAAGGAAATATGAAGTAAACATGAAAAAATGATTAACTATAATACTTTAAAATAACACAGCAGGATTGAGAAAATTAGTTGTTACGTTTTGTATTTACATCACATATTTGCACGATTTTTAGTGAAACTTTACATAATTTGTAGTAATCGCCTTTCGTAATTAAACGCCTATAATAAAATTTTCATGAATTTTTTTAGACATTTTTGCATTTATGTTTAGTGAGGAACTCGGAGGATTTTTCTCAAAATCGGCGGAATTGGCAAAATTCCCCATATGTTCTTTAAATGTTTTTTTTCGGTTTTTCAAAATACAAAATGAATTTTTAAAACATTTCGACCCCGCCGAATTTTTTTCCATGTTATAACTTATGGATCGCAGTGTTGGTGGCCAAATAGACATTAATTTGAAAAACTTGAAAGACATTAAAGGAAGTGCTTACATCGGTATTTAAATTCAAATAAGGAAATATCTTATAAAAATTTGTTGCACCTTAATATACTTCGAATTGGTCTTCAATTTCAATTGTATGGTTTGATTCTTAATTTATATGGATTCGTCAAAAGTTAGATTTTTCTACCACGCATGTAAAATTGGTATATTTTCAGTAAACACCGTTAAATCTTTACAATATTTATGGCATCAGATGCCCTGGAACCTAGAGAACGTTTAGAACACCTTTCATACAAGTACTGCCACGCATGTGCAATATAAGGCAAATTTATTATTTTCACCAAGTTTCATCACTCTAGCTTCAAAATTATACTTTCGGCTCTAATGGGTTAAGCAAAGGACCTGGTTTCATATTTAAAGTAGCTTAAACTTGAAATCCAATTAATGGTTTTAATTCAACAAATGAAATTCTATCAATAGATTTTTCCAATTTGCAACAACAATCATTCATAAACTTTTTTTAGTAAATCAAATGTAGGCATTCGTTTAAATTTTTGGTCTTTGCTTTCTAGAGACTCCTGCTTTTGCAAATTAGTATAGCAACATTTGAATTCTTTTATTATATTCTCCCACATAGAAAAATTAAGTGAAATTGATTCTTCATAAGTGTTCAAATAACTTACAAACAGCTTAAGTTCAGATAACAGTGTAAGCATAGTAGAACCATTATAATCATGATCGTTTTTTAATGTAGTAATAGTCATCCTTAGTTTCTTACTTATACTTATATCCAGTTTTATGTTTGGTGGATTAAACAGAATTTTGGTCATTTTTTAATGTCTTAGTTTTCTGCATTAAGATTTATTGTAAGCAATGTTTTATAAGTAATTGAAGTATGAGAAAAATTCATATCACGTTTGAATTTGACTAACTACGTTAATTGGAGAACGGAATCGAACAAATGCAATTATGCTTTTGTCTGTCAACAGATTTAGTATAGCGAATACATGTTTGTGACATTGAAGTATTCCAAGTCTCAATTCTAACGGTATAAACAGAATGTACAAATGCATATTCAATAAAGTTTCTCAGCTCGCTTAAAATATTTAGCATCTTAGTGGTGATTCCTGTTTCAAATCTTTTATGCACTTCATCAAAAGTTCTGGTTTATAAACAATTTTGTGTGTTTTTCTAATGTAAAGTATAGTTTCTTCTTCACTTTTCGAACATGTTACATGAATTAACGCATCATTCAAAGTACTTTTTTTCTAAACTTTGTGTAATTATTCTCTGAAAATTTAATATTCACATTTTCAGTAAGCAATTCTAGGGCGGCGGGATTTTGCATTTTGGTAATTTCCCTAAAATACTATTTTACAGTGGCTTTGTGTAATCTTCAACTCTTGAACCGGCGGAAGCATTTTTTGCATTCATAGATATGCTTAAAACTATTAAAACTACGTGTTCTGTAATATCCTAGTATCATTATTTTTCTGTTAGTGAGACGTGCTGATGAGCATACATAAGATGATCTCTAATTTTTTTAATCTTTGCTATACATATACATGTAATGCAGAATCGCTTGCCAAATTGCTTTCCTCTGAATTTTTTCGTTTTTTACCAGTTGTTTGATGCCACACGTCTTTTTGGAGAATTTTGTGTCGACGAATCAACGCCACACTTCAAATTGGCGATTTGGCACTAAGTACTATGGCAAATTGAAAAGTTTGCTCTAAATACGCAAAATTTTAGTAGTATTTAGAGCCAATATAAATATGTATATGCATCTTCATCTTGTCATAGGATGAGTTTTTGCATTTAAGAAGGCAAAATTTTCGCATGTTAAAACAATTTCACGTCCTCAACCAGTTTTATTTATTCGAGAAATTTTATGAAATGAATATATATTTTATAAGAGATTAGCTGGAAATTTGTTACAGTATTTTCCTTTTAAAATAATATAAGGGCATTTATGAAGTGGTATCAATTACTAAATTTCATTGCACAACTCCCTTTACTTTCTCTAATAATTTCTGTTCCATTTGGTAGTCGTGAAGTCTGCAATTTCATATATTTTCTTGCAATAAATAATAGTAGGATTCCATCTAGAATATGATGTTATTATCTATGATGTTGTATTTGTTTTATTGTAGGGTTAGCACTTGTTGAATCGTACACAATTATTTTGTATAGATTCCATAGATTTAACTCAAATACTCTGTGAATTTCTTCCCGAATGCGCTTGCGATTAAATGTAGAGCTTAAAATCCGTTTTTAGTGTTTACATTTGACAACTTCTTGATGATGGATCAATTGACTCTAGGTTTGTTCAGAGTTGGAAATCTATTTCTTTATCATGCAAATTTCTACATATTTTAGAATTTCTATAATATCAATTTCAACTACTGAAATTTCATCGTGATATTTGCAGCAAATCTACGATGGCTATAATTTTTATTTTCTAGAATAACATTGTAATATTTGTTATATAAAAAAACTTTTTTAGAAATTTTTGCTAGTTTGTAAAGATCAAATGAACTTTGCTCTATCCCGTTAAAAATGGTCTCTTCAATATTGGAAAATGTTTTGTGTCTATACATTTCTATTTAATTGCGATTTTTCTCACATTCTTCTATATGCATGTGTATATGTATAGTTTTTAGAGCGCATGACAATATGTATTTAGGTGCAGAAAACGAAGCGGAGGTTCAAACAAGTAACATCAATGGTATAGAGTACCCAAAGTTTGTATTTAACTGGGCTTTTAGAAAATAATATACATGAACGTCTGTATCGCTCTACAAATAAGTGTGATGCTGCATCTCTCTTGTTTAAATGGCTCATTCATCCCATGGAAGAGGAAAATTTTTATGAGTAATATTTACTTTAACTTCTTTGTAGAAAATTTCACCAAAAATGTTCGCAATAAATACAATAAAGGATTCTGCCCTTCAATCTGCAACTTCCGTTTTCGAAATTAATAATTTAGGGAAAATTCCTTTCACGTAATAAGTGGACATGTATAGTGCGTTTTCAATATATTTTGACATCTATTTTTAAACTAAGGTAGTCTATTATAATTGGCATTTAGAAGTTATTATATGCATATACTATGTATCAAGTTATCTTTCAAGTCGAGTTTAAAAATTGGTTTATTTGTCTATTTTGTCAATGTACATTGACATCTGCAAATGAATAGGGATTTTATCGCCTTAAAAACGTTTGCTTGTCAATATATAATTAAAATTATTTCAACTTTAAGTCTAGCTCGAATTGCATCTGCATTGTTTAGTGATGTGATGGGATATCGAAATTGGAGAAATTTAGAGAAATGCTTGCGAGTCATCAATGTCATTTGATCCTATTGCGCATTTTGATTTTGATCTTAAAATTGGTGTCGTTTTATAGAAATATCTTTAAGCTAATTCATTTGCTTTCATGAAATTCAAAATAATCCTATTTGAAAGCCATAAATACGTTTTGAAATTGATTGAATATACATCATATACATCATAGTTGTAGGTCTAAGCATATCTGAAAATACTGGCAAAACATGGGAAACC
Organism: Hofstenia miamia; assembly: GCA_900660155.1. NCBI lineage: Eukaryota > Metazoa > Xenacoelomorpha > Acoela > Hofsteniidae > Hofstenia > Hofstenia miamia. Next base: position 861,857 of record CABFPE010000140.1, on the reverse strand, counting down.
ATAATTCTTTAAAATGAAATGTCATCTAGAAGAGAAAAATGGATGAAAAATTATAAAGATGTGAATTTAATCGTTACCAGTGATTTATAAAAACACTGATAACTTCAGTAATTTGAATGACATGAATCTCATTTTTTATTCAATGGCTTTTCAAACTATTTGAATAATGATTTTAACTTACCCATGAGGTTATGAATTTTTCCCAGCATTTTTCATATTTCTTTAAAAACTTCATAACAGCTAAATTGAATTTAAGAGCACCACAGCCTCAATGAGGTAGCCCACATAGGCTTGCCATGCAATTATTCAATTCTAAATTATCACCCGTAATGGCAACGACGTTTTCTCAATGTTGCGTGGGAAAACTTCTAGTGCGTATTCAATTAGGATGCCGTAAAATTAGTTTCACTCAAGAAGTGTAGATGCGAAAAGAACTAAAGAGTAATCAGTTTTGCTGTGTTATATTGGGAAAAGTAGCAAAACAGTTACAAAATGAGTAGACCCTTTAGATCATCTATCTATAGTTAAGCAAATTTTTGAGGTAATTCAATCGATATTTGCTTCTCAACTTTTTTCGTCATCTTTTCCATGTACTGCTTTAGCGTTAAATGTGTCATTGGTACCTAGATTGGTGTATTTTTTTGTCAACGGGTCGTCAACAAACGAAAAAAGACTAAGAAGCCTTATTCTGTCCAAATTAGAGTTAAAATATTGCTGTTTATTTTACTAATAAATACTATTAATATTAAATAATTCATTAATCGTATCCATTGAGGGAGAGATTAACGTATGCATCCTTATGCAGAGAGAAAGAGAGAGAGAGAGAGCTTTTCGAAAAACGAAATGGTAAAAAGTCCAATTAATTGGTCGCAAAGCATTCAATTTTTAATTGGTAATAGTAACACAATCAATTAATGCGATGCTACACTGGTGAGTTTTTTCCCATCTTTGTAGGCTACACTCCTGATTTTTATCCAAAATTTTGGTTTTCAGACGATTAGAAATTCAAAATATCACAGCAAAGATGTACAGCTCGAGAAACTTTTACGAATACATACATTTTATGAGAAACTACTATTAAATATATTAATGATTTATTCAAGGCCAAAAAAATTATTTACTGATAAATAAAGGATTTTTGTGTGCTACACTGCGGATTTTGTTTAAACAAAAATCTGAACAAGCGTTAGGACAAAAATCGTTAGTGTATCATCCCTTTTATTTAGTTGATGATTCAGTAGCAACTAATTAAAAATTCAATTAATTTTCTAAAGCCCCTGGTTGTGAACACGATCATGAGAATTTTAATGTTATATTGATAATGCGTATGTTGAAAACAGCATTGGAGATGTATCTAGTGATACTTTAAGAATTGCTATCAAAGGCGTGTTTTATTGCAATGCAATGTTTCTTAACGATTTTTCAACTCCCTATAATATATTTTTGCAAATTGGAAAACAGTTTTTGGCAATATAATACTGATGTTTTTTTTTTTAAAACAACCATTGTCAGGCATAAGGCATTTTAACACTAGAATGCCGAGAAACTAGACAACCTTTCAATGATGATAGCGGTCAATTGACCGCAAATATTCTTATTTGCTTGTAATATTGGTTTACATATTTTTTTAGCGTTTATATATGATAGAACATTTTATATTATTTTCTGTATTATGTATAAAGATGTACTGGATAAAAAAGTGCACACCACAGAAAATATCACAAGTCCGAAAACAGGTAATCAAAAACGCACACCATTCTTGAAAAATTTGCACAAGCTGTTGTACTAGTTTTATTTCTGTAATGATGGCACTGTCGCCGTTTCAAAGCTTGCGGTCGAGAAATGGTTGCATGTCCATCACAATATGAATCGAAGATGGTGTATTCTCAGAAACAACTTCTTCAGCCAAAATGAGTAAAAAGTCACGTCGACTGATGTTTATACTTATGCATATTTTGTGCAGAATCCAAGCGTTGTTTCCTGCAAAATCCAGAATGCTGAAAAAAGTAGTGAGAATCCTTTGGCGAGTTCCATCATTTGTCGTATATCGCTTCGCAATTTGATAAACTCCAACCTTCGTTCTATTTTACATCAATATTGTGTCTAGCTTCTTCATTTCAGTATCTGTTGAGAATTAAGAACTGTTCTGTTTGACTTTGCCTTGTAAGTTGTTAGAGTAATGTCATCAACCTCAATCATTTTTATTATTGCAGCAGTAAGCAGTATGTTTGCATGAAATGATCTGGAATTTTAATGGCAGTCATTTGGCCGCTCTCCTCATACATTACCTACACGCAAAAATGTCTATTAACAACAGCCGATAAATCAAATCTGTCATAAGACAGATAGAGTACTAAAGAAATGATGAAGAGTCACAAGAGATAAACTTATCTCAACTAAAATAAGCGAAAGGATTTGAAAAAAAAGTTCGTTTAGCAGTCAATTGACAGCTCGTGGCATTCTAGTGTTATGGTATTAGAATTGGTGCACTTTTGTTTAGGACGATTTGGGAGAAACGACCTTTGCTTCTTAGTCGAAAAACACCATTATACAACTCCTGCTGGTTTTCATCTAGAGATTTAGACGAAATTCTTAAAAAGGTGGGAAATATTTTAAATTGTTTAAATTCAATTCATTATCTAGCACAATCTGCAATATGGAATTAACGTGGACATTACCTCATTCGAAAATGAAGTTCGAGAGACTCACAATCAAGAGGGGCGAGCCATCGCTTCTGTAGTTTGGGATTATTATAATGTGAGTATTGTGTAAAATACATTTTGCATTTTTTACCTGTAACTAACTAAGTGGATATATTGATGTTTGCATTGAAAGGTAATTATTCTGACTTTTTGCTCTTAAGATGTTTCATTTTCCACTCGTTCTAGTCTATGTTAATTTTGTATATAATTTCTTAGACATTGACTTTTAAGTTTTAGACTGGTTGCTCTGTACGACTTTTGAATCCACAGACATATTCAGATAAAGTTTGGAAGTTGCTGTCTACGCTGCAGGAACATTTTTCCTGTTTTGTTGGCGCTAATGTGTAATTTTTTTATGGAATATTATATTTGCTTTTTTAATTTTGAATTTGAAATTATTCACGTCACATTAATGTCATTGAATCTGTTGTCTAAATTGAATCAAACCTTAAATTCACATTTATTGATTTACTGTGGATCATCGGCGATGATCTCAAAGTCATGAGGATGTATCACATTTTTTGAAATGAATATTCGTGTCCCGCAGAACTCCAATTGTTAGCCAACATATATAGAAAGGCTATAAAGAGTTGCAACTGGGCCCTTTAAGTCATTTCCTAACCCCAGCTCATTGCAACTGCTAAAATTCAGGTGCTTTACCGGTCAGGGCCTGTCATATCCAAAACGATTATATGTTTTGTTGTAAATAAATGAAATTGATGAACGCTTTCTGTTACTAAAGCAATCTCTGAGATAATTGCAATTGATGTAGCCGTGGATTTACTTTTTGATTAGTCATTTGAATATATAGTTGATATAATATTGTAATGTATGAGAAAGAATGCATATTTATTAATACAATTTTAAACAATTCTATGCCTGTTGTGCAGAAATTGCATACCCGGGTCCTGCATGGGACCGCTTCATTCTTAATTTTTCGACCAAAGTTCTGCTCTGTTACATGTCTAAGGCGATTATATGGTGAATGTTAAAAGACAATAAAAAAGGAATTTGCAATGCACCATTTTGATTTGCGAATATTTTTACTATTTAGATTGTTTTCATGTGTATCTATTGCATTCATATTTTTGGGACCCCAACAGTTATTGTATTATTTTGTTTCAACTCTCATCTAGCCAAATATTTTTGCAATTTAATTAATCCATTTGTTTCCATTTTGTAGACAAATTTGAGGTAATGTTTGCACATTTATATGTTTATATATAAATATCTGAGTTTAAGCTATGAAATAGCTTTTTTTGGCGGGAAAAGGAACGAATTCGATTTTATATGATACAAAATTGTGATTTTTTTGCTGAAGACATTGTTTTACCAATGAAATTGTTTAGTGCGTAACTAAGGGTATCAAGATGTACCTCACAAATTTTCAGGCTCATGTATGAAAAAACCATGTTATAGGATATTTCTAGTTTGTGTGTATATATTTTTTAATGTACACCAATTTTTTATTATAAAAATATTACAAGGCTTTCTACAAAATATTGTATGGAAAAGGATGGATGAGAAGTACTTTGATTTTTTCTATTTGTATTGTGATTTAGTTATTTAACCCCTCCTGGAACCCAAGGCTTTGCGCCACACTGGGATGATATTGAAGCGTTTGTTTTACAGTTAGAAGGCGCGAAGCGTTGGCGGGTTTATGCTCCTCGAAGTAATAACGAAATTTTGCCTACTTATTCGTCAAAGAATTTCACATCTGAAGATTTAACATCTGAGCCTATTATTGACACAGTTCTTCGTGCCGGAGACATGCTCTATTTTCCTCGAGGTTTTATTCATCAAGTGCGACTTCATTTTTTATGTATGCTATTTATTATATTTCGTCAATTACCTGCATGCAGTTGTAACAAAGATGTGTTATTATTCAAATCTACATTGTTTACTTATAGAACTATAGAGATTTCCTCTTTTAATTTCAGTAATTCAACAAAAAAGTAAGTCTATAATGAATAATCATTTTTTTGCCATTACACTATTGTTTGACATTTTAAAAATTGTAATGTTTGAAGTTGCAATTTCTCATCTAATTTAAACTCTGACCATTTAAAAATTATATGTTAAATTTTAGAGCTTTATATATCTTCCTTTCTATTAAAATATATATTTTTATAATGCATTATACAAGCAAAAAATCGTTCAAGGTCTTCTAGTCCAATTAAAGTTTGATGTGCATATCGAGTTGATTGTGTATCAATTTCGTGTTTAACGAAAAGAGTTTTGTTGTATGAAAGATTTTTCATTTTTTAAAATAGATTTAAA
>CABFPE010000140.1:803507-828025 GCA_900660155.1 Hofstenia miamia | reverse complement strand
TGTGATTATTTCTGAAGTATTTATTTTTCCGGCTTGTTGCTTACTACAACAGGAACAATATATATATATATATATATATATATAGGGTGGAGCATAAAGAACGGATGTTTCTTAACTTCCTCTAGTTTTGTAGGTATAAAAACCTTAAAGTCTGAATAAGGCTTGAAAGAAGGGAAAAGTAATGCACTTTTCATGTGTGTTAGCCATGATATCAAAAACAATAATATTTCATACAAAAATATATTATGAATGAAAAAGCACATCAGTCAAGTGACGACCATCCTCCTGAATGCAAAGACAAAGTCTACGTTGAAAGCTGTTGACTGAATTTCTAAACATTTCATTCGAAACATTTCGAATTTCATGTCGAATCAATGATTTCAGCTGCTCGATTGTTCTGGGGTTGTCTCTATACACGCGGGACTTCAAGTAGCCCCAAAGAAAAAAATTCACATATCGATAGATCGGGAGAACGCGTTGGCCAATGGACGTCACCAAATCGTGAGATGACACGTGCTGGAAACATCGCCCGAACTTGCCTCAATGATGATCGTGCTGTGTGAGCCGTTGCACCATCCTGCTGGAACCACAGGCTTTCAATGCCCAGTCCCATTTTTTGAAGTTGTCGTCTCAGGAAGGTGTTTAGCATTTCAATGTAGCGAGCAGAGTTGACAGTGACCATTGATCCATTTTCTTCGAAAAAATATGGACCAATGACCCCATCAACGTAAACACCACACCAAGCTGTGCGTTTCCTGCTGTGAAGAGGTCTTTCGTGAAGCTTTTGGGGATTGCTGGCTGCCCAGTAACGAAAGTTCTGCTTGTTTACATATCCATCCATATGGAATGGGCTTCATCACTCATCATTATGAGTGGGTTGATGTCATTGATAATGTTCAGCATTTCTTCACAGAAGTTCTTCCTTTGAGCAAAATCGCTGTCCGTGAGAGTTTGGACGATCACCAGCTTGTAAGGATGAAAGTTGATAGCCTTCAATATCCTGTGGAGAGAGCGCCGTGAGATCTCCAGAGCAGCAGAGTGCATTCTTGCTGAGCGGGTAGGACTTGCCGAGACAGACTTACCAACCAACTCAGAGGCCTCTGGAGTTCGAACGGAGATGGGACGACCAGGTGAATGTCTTTTCATTGCAGAGCCAGTTGTTCTGAAGGCGTCGACCCATCGGAGCATTATGTTTTGACTTGGGATTGAGCCATGTCGATTCACCTTGAATTTGCGTCGGAAGAGTCGCTGGACGTTGATGATTGAGCTATTATTCCTGAAATATTCCTCTACAGCAAACGCTCGATGTTCAATGCTCCAACTTGTCATTTCGAAGATGTCTCACAATACAGAGGACATTATTCGCAGCAAATGATGACGACAGAGGACATTATTCGCCGCAAACGATGACATAGCCGACTTTGAACAGTGCTCACTCGGTTGTGAATGGAAGGATGGTTAGATTACACAGCACACATTAAACTGCATGTTTTACTCTATCATTCAACACATTAAAGCTCAATATAAGTTGAATAATTGTTAAGTTACTCCATTATGAAAAACATCCGCTCTTTATGCTCCACCCTATATATATATATATATATATATATATATTTAATATATATTATATTTTAATATTTTTACAGCCTTTGCTAAATTTATTTGCCGTGACAAGTCAGCATTCTAGTCTTAAAGACATTATTTATTTATAATATGTGATTTTATTTGCATAAATTTAATCAAAACTAATAATAAATAAAAATAAAAAGCATTCTGTTGCACCAATATCATGGCTTTTAGGTTTAAAAAACATATATGAGTAAAATTGAACGTCAACATCTGGAGAATTACAGTAATTTAAATGATAAATTTTTTTACTTGTGTAGAAGGATATTCATCAGTGTTAATCTTAAATACATATATATATATATATATATATATATATATATTTCATTCATGAGGTTGAATGGATCCTGAGAAGGTCCAGCCCTAATTTCAACTGCATTCCACATTCTCAAATTCAATTTCAACATTTTACAACAGTTAAATACTTTTACTCAATATCAAAATAAGATAATTGCAAAAATAATCAAGATTTTGATATAGACCTATTATCATTAGGAAGGAAATTTATAAATGTTTTACTACCAAATTGCAAATAGGAGACCATTGGAAATAAATTAACTACATAACGTAAATCAATATAGTTTAAGCAAATTATGTTTAAAATTTTCAGATAATTTGTAGCTTATTGCACTGAATTTTTAGCAAAGCAACAATTTTATTATAATATATGTTAAGATAAAGATTTATAATTTTAAAAAAAATCAACATTTTCCAAATTTTTCCTGGTTTTGGACTTTCCAGTATAGTGATAAATTCTTTGCATCTTGCAATTCTTCAAATTTTTAGAAATTAGTCATTTCCTCTTTTTTGGCCAGTGGTTGGATTTTAACCCTAAACCTGTATAACCAAAGGCCACAAAACTTTTCTGATATTATGTAATTGAACTTCTGCATACAAAGTGATTTCAACACTAGGGTACTATAACTTCAGAAGGCAACTGAAAATTGAATTTTGAAGCAATGGTAATAAAATTTATATCATTCTATAGAACATCAATAGCTCCATGTGGCAATGTTTTATATTTTTCAATTTAATCATCAATACCTTGTAAATTGCAAACTTTCTAGCAGTTGATGTTTACAAAGGCATCTTAATATTTGAACCAAGCTTTTACCTGGGGAATGATCCTCTGGGCCCTGAATGGGCAACAACACCAAGTGATTCCTCAGGCTACTTGTTCAGTTGGAAAAATATGCATTAAAAATTTGATTATTTGCATTAAAACACCAAATTTCAAATTCGAAATCTATTTCAAGATTTATATGTAAATACCTTTTTTTCAGGAAGTCTTATGCAAATATTGACATTTAGCTCGGGAGGAATTTAGTGAATTTTTGAATGAAAAATTACAGAAGATTTTAGGTCCTATTCTTAATAAATGGTTTAATGAAAAATTCAAGATATCATAAGTCCTATACAGCCATTATTAAGGCTGGCTAGGAAACTTAGTTTCCCATCAGGCATATGGAGATATACACGAAGTATATCGCCTTCAGGAACTTTTGATTTACTGGTTTAATGTCGCATTGCCTTAGCCAAGTTTTCACCTGGGAAGCGCTTTTCCAGCTCTTGAAATCAGAATCACTGACTGACATCCCCATGCTACCGCTACTTGCTCTATTGGCCCAAACTATATAAACGTGCAATACAAGTTATTTGCAAGTGAAATAATTAAACAGCCGAAATATTCAACTGGTCTGTAACAGATGCAATTATACAGTGTGGACCTTAATTATCGAAATAGCTGTTTTTTGCACAAGTCATAGCCAGAATGAAATGCCAACTATGTAGAGGTCATTACCTGTTTATTTACATAAAGTTATCAGAGCTAAAGGCAAATTTTCATTTGAGAATTTCAACTAACGCATTTCAGAAACCAAATGTTCTTGTAATATTGACCCTAAAAACTAGCACTATATATCAAATTGTAAGCTCTGACCAGCTTAATAGGAAACTATTTTTCGTTTTTCAGATTTATTTAAACTAGTTCCGCCACATTGTCAAAACGAAATTGTCACAATTGCCACATTTAAAATAATCGACGTTTTTATAATTTCTAAGGTAGGCCATTTTGAAAACCTACTGCTTCATGAGTTTTTATGCTATCAACACAATTTACATACCATTCGATGCGCGCTAAATAGTTGCATGATAAACTTATTTTTAATTTTAAGATTTCATCAATTTTGATTGATTTTAGGGCAATAAATGTAATCGATCAATTCTCGATTATAAAACATAACAGCTTCTATTATTAATTGGAACTTTTGTTCTATTTCTGCCCAAGTGTTTTTCTTAGGTAATACATGCACTGCGAATTCATTTGTTATGAATAGCTGTTCCTTGTACACTTTCTGGTTGCAGTAGAATGATTAATACACTACACAGGCCATTGCACATCACTTTGAGTGAATTTGTCAGAAACAATTTGATTTAATACATGCAAATATCAGACATCTTGAACATTATTTTTATAGCATCTATTTATAATTTCTACAATTATAACCAATTCCATTGGAATTTTTATTCTATTTTTGCGAATTTTATAGCTATGGACATTTTCAACATTGCAAAAAACTAAGAATACATAAATTTTTCCTGATTTTTTCCTATACTTTCCTTGTATAGATATGCGTTTAAATTTTAAGTTGATTTGACCTTGAGCATGCAAAGTACTTTTAACACTACGTTAGTACAGGTTCAGGAGGCAACTATGAAGAAAATATTAGCACTATAAGCATAAAAACTATAGCATTCTCTAGTACATCATCAGCTTCATGTAGCAAAATTTTTAATTTTTGATTTGATAAGTACCTTTCTTGTAAATTGCGAAATTTCAAGCAATTAATTTTCAGTAACTGAAAGTGTTTTTCTCAGATAACACATGAAATGCAGAATGATTTAACACTCTAAAGGCACCTAGAAAAAACTACGCCAGGGGCACCTTGAGGTCTTTTTTGACCCCACGGCATTTTTAGCAGACACTATCCAAAACAACCACAACCAACTAGAAATCGAAAACAACAATTTTATTGATAATATTCATACTGAACTGTTAAGGACATTTGATAAAAATGAAACGTGAGTGTTACATACAAAGGCGCGACAGTTGTTGCAATGGTTGGATACTTTTGTCGTCACCTCGACTACACTCAATGCACCTCTCTCGCTTACCTTCACTTACTGGAACAACACCCGGTATAAGCTCTTCATATCCGATAACCTTTTCCACTTCCACCATTGATGCTGTTCGTGCTTGCTGAAATGTCAGCCTCCGTTTATGTGATCGCGAACAAGCAGTTTTGACAAGTCTTTCAAGAAATGCGTGGACCATATGTCTGAGGGTAACGTTTTCGATATATAGCATAGACATTATAAGCCCCCGTATCAATCATATGGTAAAACATAATCACTTGATGCTGCCTTGTGGCCCTTTTGACGCTGTATTCCCTTTGCAGCTTGTCGAGAATATCGACACCATATTCTGAGTGGTTATAATAATCAATTATTTCTGGCTTGCGTTCTTCGTTATCATCAATAACGTTATTCCTATGTAAAGTTGGTAGCAAAATACCAGATTTATTGTGCTTTAGTACGTATGAGACCATAGTTTTGTTTTCTGTGAACCCAAAAAGTGAGGTAAAAACAGCACGATTTCGAGCAGGCAAAAACTCTAGCGGAATTTCTGGTTTAATAAGGACGTCGGCCAAAGATGCACTTGTAAAAAATTATCTGCAGTGACGTTTCGCGATGATCCAATAAGATGTTTTGTCATGTCAAGCACAACTCTTTGACCATGACCAACCTCAGGTTTCAAACCTTGTTTACCTTGATATATCTGCATATGCAAATAGGATGATTGGTTGTCAACGCATGCCCAAACCCTTAAGGGGGTGCCACACGATGGGCTTTTGCGCTAGGTTACAACACTTAAGTTAAATGCACTCCGTCTAGCATCTGTTCCCGCGCGAGTTAATTGCAATATAATTACTCTCGGAGCATGTGCCGGGGCATGAGTTCATCGTGTGGCATGCCAAAGAGCACTTAGCATAGTTCATTTGGATCGGGACAAAGCCCATCATGTGACACCACCTTTACACTGTATTCTCCTGCTTTAGAAGGCATGTAAGTATGATAACTAAAGTTACAGCAACTTTTCATCTACTATGACAGCTTCGGATACCAAATAATTATCAGTACAGTTCTTCTTAAACATTTGAAAAATATTTGTTACATTGCTGTAGCCACTCAATTCTAGTAACTGGATTATCAAAACACAATGACCTTCGTATCTGCTTGAACTGTCTGCATGACATTGTTACTCGAAAATTCGTTTAATTTTACACGTTTTGATCATGTCATTTTGCAGCAATTAGCAAAGCAATATAAGCCATACGGGCGTATTTATCAATTATCAGTCAGTCGTCAAACAAAATTTTACCTCTATTGTTTGTTTGAAGCAATACCTCAGTAATAATTTCATCAGTAAAAAAGTGTCTGAAGGCTTCAAGAGCAGTATTGAAAGCAACATTATCAGGTACATGAGATACAGCGCTTGTGGATAATATATTATGAGAAGGTGTCCTTCCTGAAGAACGTGTACGTCGCTTTGACCATAACTATTTCCCATCCTTTGAAATAAGCGAATTCTCATTATTATTCTCCTGATCAACACTTCAAATGCTATGTTCACCTTCAGAAATATCAGTAGCATCATCTTCATCTATATCGATATTATCACTTTCATAATTGTCAATTTCAACATCTCCGTTGAACTCATCATCGCTTATATCTGACACTTCATTATTGTCATCTAATTCTTCCATAAATTTGTTCACTAATTCTTGAGCTGCAAACTTAACAGCACGTAGAAATCGATTTCACATAACTAAAAGTACTAGAAAATATTAATTCAATTACTATAAATTCAATTTTAAGGAAAATGTGCTAAATAGAAATTATAACGTAAATGGTATAATAGAGAGGGTTGACCTGGTCGCCTTGAATCTTCCACATCAACTACTATAATCTTGAACCTAGCCACCCGTCTTTTGCAGGTACTTCATGATATTTTTTAGGTAAAGAACTTTATTGATTTCTCTCCAAATATCAGTTGTCGATTTTCTTGATTTCCACAAAAAATACACTTGTTTTCTCCTAGTGAAGGTCCATGTCTAAAAATGTATTTTTAAATTTTACTACTTATTTTATGTTCATTCATAAATTACTAGAATTTTTTTCATTATTATTACATACCATCATATTAAAGAGAATGTCATAGACTTATCTCACTGTAAAAATTGTTTACTGGCGATCACTCACTAAGAAGATATGTATCGGCAAAAATGTGTCAGAATTTATTAATGAATATCCTGAACCCATACTACCCACTGCTACATGCCTGTGGTAAAATCGCTTTTCCACATTAGAGATAAAAAATCTATTTTTCAGTGGCGAGGAACCGTAAAACATGTTTTTTCAATAAATGCATTGAACAGAAGCAGCAGAAAATAAAAATCTAGTAGATCTCCAATCTTCAAATGCATTGAAAAGCTTTTCAGTTCATCAATCCTGAGTTTGTAATTTTATTTTTTTCAATCACACAACTTGATATTGCTTTATATTCTTGCAGTATTAATGCTTTAATTTTAAATTTTGCATTCATTTATAGTCTCATAGTAATTGCAAGTAGTGAACGTGCAAGGGTCTCTTCGCGAATAAATATGGAGAAATACTCATCAAATATGAATATTTTTATGAAATTGTTATTTCCAGATGTTATATAGGTTTCACTAATTTTAAGTTAAACCTGAAAGTTTTCTATTATAAATGTGTAATTTGAAAGCTTATTGTACATAAGGTTGATTGATTTTTGTTTTAGCTCGAACTCGCAATCGCTTTGTTTGAACGGTGCATCGTATTGGTTGAAAAACCTACCTCACTAGTGAACATTTAGTGTGTGAACATTTTTGTTTTTTTTGTATTTGAAGTTCGAATTTAATTTGTTCCAATTCATTTATTCAATGGGATTAGATGCAAAATGTGAAACATTCAATTTCTTTTTTGTTTACATATATGTGTTATTATTTTGTTTATTTTGTATTGTTCTCATAGTTTTAAATACATGAAAAAATTTCTCGTACTTACGACTGACCTTTAAGTTAAGTGTTTTATCTATAAGATATAGGTAATTATTTTAGTTAGTTTTGGACCATTTGTTGAGAATTCAATGAATCGAACTTGGTGCAATATAACTGAACTTTCAGCTACACATTAATTACACTTATTTGAAATTTATTACTATGAATGTCGGTCGTATCCACATACTTTGAAACATGTCTCGTAATTTTTAGCTTTACAATGAATTAAACAGTATTTGTGCTGTGACTCAATAGTGTGGTCGTTTCTGTCACACCTCAGGGTACCTCGATTGACGCCAACAAAATATTAGGCACCAAAAATACCTAAATTTAACTTGTCAGAATACAGATTTGATTCAAGAGTATTGGAGACGCATTTCTTTAAGTGTTTAGAGTATTTTGAAATGTCAGGATGTTCGTAGGTGGAAAGGGCGGCAAACTCTAGGTACAGTGCGTCCACTTCTTAAACATCCAGCAAAGGTTATGGTTTTGTGCATCATCACATACAAAGAATTTGGACGCTTTCATATCTGTAAGAGCATGATGACTACTACTAAATATTCAGAATTATTATCATCCCACAGATAGCTGACTGGCATGATGCTCCTGATTACTTCGGCTTTATACATGATGTAACACCTTGTCACAAAGCCAAGATGTTATCCCAGTTCTTGGAGAACAAGAAAATATAGTGCTTCATATTGCTGATAATAGCCAAAAAATCAGCCTAATTGACAATATTTGGTTTATTCTTAAAGAAAACTTGTCAAGTCAATTCTATAATACCAAGAATCAACTTATCTCGGCAATTCCTAAAGCATGGTATCACGATGAGAATTTCTTGGAAAATATCAGTGACTTCTATCAACAGTATGCCAAACAGAATTCAATACTCCAGGGGGTTATGACCATCTTACAACATTTGTAATCTATATTTATTATTTTTGTGATTTAGTATGAGGAAAACATTCTATTATTCTGTTATATTGTAGTGCTTATATACGTTCTTTGTTGTTTAAAGAAAAAAACCTAATTATTATATCTAAATGTGTATTACCTCCTTGGTTTATGATATATCCAAGAAAAACCAAAAAGTCATAGGTGTTCATAATAATTTGTTCCCAACTGTAGTTTAATAAAAATATAATTACTGTTGGAATTTTCTCAAGAATCATTTCTTAATTGCAGATTTGATAACTGGAACAACCAGTCATTTTACATAAGAAAAGTAAATATAGGGAATAAATTTAAAACCAGATTAGTGTTTACACTTATTCGCATGTTTACTCTAAAATTCTCCATTCGGCCTGCTGTGGTTTAATAGTTTACGATTAAGTTAACTAAGGAAAATGTGAGCAAAATTTTAAATTTGTTTGTTAATATTCTTTAAATATTCAATTTAAATTATAAGTATTGTGCATTTAATGCTATATTTTGACTTAATTTTTGTAGTTACAAATATATATAGGTGCACTGTTCTGCAAAATATTAAGGAAGATGTCGTCTTTTTTTCCTATATTGATCTCTGAACTGATTTACTATGTTTATTTTCAGTGACTAACAAAATATTAATTCACATTTAGGTCTTTTAACATTCCAATAAAAGAATCAGCTAGAGCAGCTTAAATCCTTTATTTAAATTTAGCAATACAACCATATTAATTTTAATAAAAATATTAGACAAACAGATATATTTCGCTCAACTTAAGCATCGTCAATTTACAAAATTTTCCCTTTAAATATGCATTATTTATTTTAAAGATATTATTATGTAATTAAACGTTGATTAGAGCTAATTTGTGCTCATATAAGTTGTCATAATTTAATCCATATTTTCTTAGGTGTTCTGATATTGTTGACTTAGTTTCATGTTTTTTATTCTTCTGCGTAGTTGTCATCTACTATATCCCATATAGTCCTCATCACAGGTGCAATTGATTTTATAGATAACATTGGTCTTTTTAATTCTAGGTTTTGACTAAAATTTTGCGTTATATAAACAAATCTTACATTTTCTTTTATATAATTTATTCTTCGTATTTGATTAATTATATCTGTTGTGTGCTTGCCGTATTATAAAATCCGGATTATAAGCATATATTATTATGGAATAGATATACAGAAAATTTGGGACTTTGAAATTCAACCGGTTTAATCAAATATCCGTATTATGGCAATCCGGATTAAACGAACTTGACTGTAGTTGCTTATTCGAATGTACTATAAGTAGGTAAACCTACAAAAACCTGGAAAAGAATACGAGAAAAGTCAACAGAAAATGTCAAAATTTCGTCAGCACCTAATAAAATGCTATCAAACTTTACAAAAACTTTACTTTTCTATTTGGATATATGTTGCCCAGAAAAATATATTCTCTCTTTCAAATGGTCAAAAAAACTCCAAATATTTCAAAACCATGGATTGATTCCAATTGCATTGATTTAATCGAACAAAAGAAACAGAAGTGGAAAAATTTCATCATTTTTCAAACAAAGGAAAATCATAATGCCTATAAAACTGCACGAAATTTATGCAACGTTGCTATAAGGAAAACAAGTAATAATTATTCACGTTCAGAATATCAAAATCTTTCATCCCAAAAAAATAAAGGGAATTCATTAACAATTTATCGAATATAAAAAACATGAAAAAATAGAAAAAATATACTATAAAGATACAAGATACATCCATTACGAATAAAAAAGAAATCTGCAATGCTTTCAATGAAGTTTGTCTAAATTTAGGAAACTACAACGGTATGATAATGTACCTTTTTGTCATCCTAAAACTAAATCAACTCCACTCTCTTTCTTCTTCCGTTTTACAATTAAATATGAAATCATAAAGTAGATACATTATTTAAAAAACAAATCCAGCGGACCGTCTTTAATACCAACTTGGCTTCTAAAATTCACAGCTGACTTAATAGCTGTGTTATATCTTAAATGCCTGTATAAGACATTCCTTTTTCCAGATGAATTAAAATTGGCAAATGAAACGCCACTATATAAAAAAGGCAATCCTGAAGATTGCTCAAATTATAGACCTATTTCAATCTGCTCCCAATTCTTTTTAATCAAATTAGTGAGCATTTTTACAAACATGATTTTTACTCCAAAACACAACACGGCTTTTGTAATGGTATTTCTACCAGCGATGCTTTAGTACAAGCTATTGAAAAATGAAGAAAAGCAATAGATGATAATAAATACTCAGCAGTAGCTTGATTAGACCTTTCAAAAGCATTCGATTCGATTGATCATAGCATATTACTAGAAATAGTTAAATTTCTGGGTTTTTCTAATGATAGTATGGGTCTCAAAAAATCTCAAAATTAATTCTACATCCACAATGTTATATCTATGTAAATGTCCTAAAGCCATTCTTCAAAATAACTAATAATACTTTCCAATATAACCAAAATGACTTTCTTTCCGAAAAATTAAACAAAACAAAACAACGCATTTAATTGAACCAATTAGGTATAAAAGGCGAATAATGAAAAACTCTTTTCTAAACACAACTATAAATATATGGAGTGAATTACCAAAATGCATCAAACAAATAAATACTTTAAAG
Organism: Hofstenia miamia; assembly: GCA_900660155.1. Taxonomy (NCBI): domain Eukaryota; kingdom Metazoa; phylum Xenacoelomorpha; order Acoela; family Hofsteniidae; genus Hofstenia; species Hofstenia miamia. The sequence continues at coordinate 816,680 of CABFPE010000140.1, read as the reverse complement.
AACTTTAAGATTGATATTAAGAAATACTTTTGCACTTTAAATATAAAAAGACTGAAATGGCGAGGTTATAAATTTTACAACCCTGATTACTCTTCTTCTTCTTCTTCTTCTTCTTCTTCATCTTCTTCTTCTTCTTCTTCTTCTTCTTCTTCTTTTCTAAAATTTCAATTGACAGAAATGAGCAAAACTTCTTCTTAATTTCGTTCACGATCTATTTAACCCTATTTTCATAGCAGTTATTCCTGAATGAGGTCGATTTGGCCTTCCTAAGATCTCGGAAACGGTACATCGAATTAACGCCAAATTTGGTGTGAAGATGCTTTGACATGTCAGGAATATTTTGCAATACGATAATTAATATGCAAATTATACACATATTAATTAGGTTTGCATCAAATTTTCTTAATTTCTCATTATTGACACAAATATTATTAAATGGAAATCAAGAGAAAATCCTATGATGTAAATAACACACAGAAAACAATTATTTATAATTTTGCATTAAAAATTATGCATTGGTTTCAATTTATAGCCCTCACATACAAAATCGTTACTTTCGAAATTCTCAAGTAATGTCAATTTTACATGGACTTTGTTTTTAAATTGCCATAAATTTGTAACCCTTTACCAAATCTGCACAATTTTTGAGGTCAAAAGTTGTAGAACAAGTTAAAAAAACTCATGGAAGGATAGTTTATTTTAAAAAACGGTCTCTGAGTTATGTCTGCAAATATTGAGGTGTCAAATTGGCCCCCCAGGTAAAATAGGGTTAATACATCATTTCTTAGTGCTGCAAATGCTAGTATATAGGATTTTAAAAATTTTAAAGACTATTCTCAAAGTATTTCATCAAAATACATTTTTCAAGATATCCACAAAATCGTCACGAAAAAACTATTTCGATAATTCCAGCTCTGCGTATTCACCCTTCTCTAAAGTATTATCTAAGTGAAGTGAGAGATGCTAATGTCCAGAAGAGAGTTCCGTACAATTACTCTGAGAAACGTATCTATTAAAACAACATTGTCTAGACTAAGTGAAAATGACACTGAAAGTATAGTTAAGAAGAGGATATTCGATTAACGGATTTCTAGAAAAGCATCGGTGGATTTTCTGCATTGCAGACATTAGTTAATATAAACCACGGAGGACGTTATTGTCAGCTTGGACTATTTGAAGAACAATGTCTGGGATGTATCGCCAATACAAAACATTAGGAAAGTATTCACAATACATTTAAAAAAATTTTTGGAAGTACTGGGCTTGTTATTGAGTATGAACTAATGCATTTTTTTTTCTCTTTTAGGGAATAACAATGTCGTTCTTGACAATAAGTTGTCAAGCAGTAAAACGGAAATAAAATGGGGACATTTATTCAGCAGTGTATGAGTCTATTCATGCACCCCGGCGATCAAAATATGAAAAACAAATTGCATACGATTCTCACCTACACATGCTAGCGTGTTGCAAAATTGTATGGCACGTTGTATTCATCTTTGTTCATCTTGGGTATTGTACAAAACTATGGGAAGAAAGTCGTGCATAGGAAATTGTACATCTGGTTATGCTAGCAATGATGCAAAACTCTCACAATTTTTTTCCCAAGAATGGCGATTTGCAAAAAAGTGGAAACTAGCAACATGTAGAAAATTTCTCAACATCACTGAATCAACATCAATTTGTATGAACAGCATTTTGAAATTAAATGTTTCAACTTCACAGTAAATGGTCAGAAGAAACTCTATCCCTACTCTTTTCGATTTGCCTTCAAGTCTAGAGGTATTCTAATGATGTTGAGATAGATCATTATTTTAAATGAAATGACTACGGTCACTGACTGCACATATCCATAAATAATATTTGCAATACAATGTACATTTATATGAGAATACTTAACATGTCAATCTAGTTGCAATTTCAATGGCGTGTATATCAGATATTAGTATTTTTGGTTTATACAGTATGCATGATAATCATTTTTATAAGCGTTTTTTCATATCTTAGATGTATGCACATGTGTGTGCATTTGTATTGGATTTTTTGTTTTTAGCCCACATTGAACGAATACGCCCTCCCCGCGAAATATCATTACAACAATATCAACTTCCACAATTCAAAGTTTCTGATAAATTACTTAGTATTTATGACGTTACTTCAAGTGATTATGAACAAGGTTGGAAGCATGATATTTGAAATAATTGCTTACGAATAGATCATCTTTTGGATGATATTCCAGTGATTCGCGAGGATATTGTTTTATGTACTAACTTCAATGTTAAACTCTATCAATGGCTGTCAAATTCCTTTGCCAGAACGGAAAAGGTCTTTACATGGGTGCAAATTTTTACGAAGATCTCAACAACGTGAACTTTGTGGTTGTTTAAAAAACTTTTATGAAGATAATAGTGATTCTTTGGTTGAAAAATTATCAAAAAGACAATACGTTTCGAAGACGAAATTTTCATCTATCATTATTTGTTTTGCTTTGTTGGCATGATTCATATCAACTGTTTGTTATGAATTTACTCGGAATCATTTACCTCTGTCGCCTACTCGTCCACAACGAAATATATATTTCGATTCAATAGATATTTCACATTGTAACCTAAATATGAACTATAATTTGAATACCTCTACACATTTAGGTTTTTGCATAATAACCAATATAGATAAACAATGGAAAATAAACACACATACATTGCATTATCGAGTAAAATAAGTAAATAGTGAAATATATTAATGTTTTTATGCTGAAATTTAATAGTTTTACACAAGCAATGTATAACTATTCTGCAAACTTTCATGTGCATAATGTCCTTCACATGATCCAATCATGACGTATGTTGCTTGGAAATATTGGCTCAACCCATTTATATGTTAGGATATCCTTTGACTCTTTGACCCAATTCAACCAAAACCAAAAAATTAACAAGAAATGTGACCCAATCCACTTACCACCCTGACGCAATTCATCGACAAATACCTAATCTCTGTTGAAAGAAAACTGATTTTACTAGATATAGTTAAACACATTTAGACTTCAATATTTAGTTATCAGCTTAACAAATCTGGTCAGGTTTTACAATAGACTAGAGTTGTGCATTGAAATATCGCTTACCATATTGCAATTGCAAACTTAACACAATATTATTCGGCTTGTCATTACAAATAGTGATGGGTGTTATAAGAGCAGCAGGGGCTCCAATGACATGAGTTTGCCTCAGCCTGTACTGCTTAGGTACACTTGTCATTTTTAGTTCTGTAGTTATTGCCATATATAGATTTGTAACTTGTTAAGGTTGTGAATAGATTTCATATACTACAATGCTATTCTAACATTAGGGCACTGCAGTTCTTATAGAAATATTGACTTTGTGGAGAGAAAAATTCACCGCCAAAACACATTGTGATTTTTTGCCCCTCATCAATGCAATAAACGAAATTTTTTAGCGCTATACTAACTCGCGCAAACTACAAAGTCAATATTTGCACTTTTAAGAAATTTTGAATTAAGAATGTTTCTGACTGGTATCTAGGGTTATGAATCATCCATGGAAAAATCTTAAAGGCAGTAAAATCAATTTTGAGGCATTTATCAATTAGTTCAGTTATACTAGAGTAGGGTACAATTTCCATGACATGAAAAATTACTATGAAAATTAGTATGTTAGTTTTATTGACTTTAGTTCAAACACAGTTTTTTGCAAATTAATTGCATATGTCCTCTATAATTATCCATTTTTTATGTAATTTTAAGAAAGTTGGTATATATTGATCTTACATTTTACATTTTAGAAATGATTTTTTAAAAAATTTGATTTAATTGCTTGCGAATGAAAATATTAGATTAAGTCACTATTTTCCATTGCGAGGAATATGTAAACTAACACATTTTGATTACATTTTTTAAATTAAATTTTAAAATAAATTTTGTTAGCTGCATTATTTTTATACCCCGGTAAATGGTTTCAATTGTAGAATTAACCACCGCAGTACTGCAAATCGTTACCATAGGCTTGAAGGTAAACTGCTCTCATTATAATTCTTCATCAGAGCATAAATGTTGCTGAGAAACTCATATTCATAATATGATATATATATATATATATATTTCATAATAGCATAAGCTACCCTTTGTTACACATAAAATAATTTTTCAATGGTTTTTTGGATTTTGTGGGTGTTGAAAACTTGAATATGTATTTTTTCGCACCCAAATCTTATGGCAGCACGATACCAAACTTTAAATAATAGGCCTTGATACTGGTTATGCAAGTAAACACTAAAAATGAATGATTAATAATATTTTAAGCAAATCTGCAAAACTTCATTCCATTGGTGGATTCCAAAGAAGAATGAAATTTAGCAAAATGAACCTAGTCACAGATAAACATGATGTTGAGAAAATTTAAATTCAGAACAAGGGACACGGTAGAAATAATCATTTTGGAGTATTAATTAAATGTAAATGTAAGGGAATTCAAAGAAAAAGTCTATTAATGAATATCATTTTAAGCAAAATGGGTAAGGGTGTGCTATCTTCTCTAGCATTTTAACAAATCCAAAAGCTTTTGAATCATGCTACAACTACTATATGCGATTTAAATAGGGCATTGGGCTAGGGTTAGGGCATATACTTTAATCTTGTAACTCATCACGTTGATTTTTTGAAAGATTAGTTATGCTTCAACACGAGTAAAATATATCGTTTCCTAATTGTAAATCAATGTAAATCTTTTGAGCAGTTACTTAAGTAACTGATGTAATTTGTATTCTTGATTTATTTTGGTCCACGGTTTCAGTCTTCTTAAAATATCTACTGTTTTAACATATATGCACAATCTAACACAAATATTAAAGAAAATCACAGACAGAACATTTATTTAGACAACTTCAAAATGATAAAAATCCCAGCTATCTATAGTTCGTTGTCTTGAAGACAACTAAAATGACTTTAAGCAGTTCTTCCAATAACATGGGTATTGAGCAGTTTCGGCTGCTAAATAGTACAGTTAGTTATTAAATGTAGATATCAAAACATAAAAGTTGTAAAAATATATTTGGTTTTATTACTTAGAAAATTTGGGATTGATTTTCAAAATTTTTTCTAAACAAAAAATAGAACATTCATATACAAGTTCAATCAAAAAGAAGAAATCATGAAAAGTGAGTAGTGTATCAAAATTTTATTCTAAATCTTCTTCTTAAGAACTAGTTAATTTGATGATTTCTGATTGTTGCTGTAGAAAAATTAAGGTAATTAAGCTTCGATCAAAAAAATTTACTTTACAGGCGTTCCAACAAAATTAATAAATTAATACTGAGCATCGATGTAATTTTAGCGTTCAGCAAATTATCATTCATTTGAGAAGTTTAATTAAACTGACACCGTAAGCTCAAGTAATTCAATTAATTTCTCGCAATATATTAATAAAAAATGTATAACGTATAAAGATGCTTATACGAAAATGTAAGAATAATAAATTTAAACTGAAAATCATTTGAATAATTCTATGAAAAGTAAATTACATCATAAAATATATACCTTTCTTTGTGAGAAATTCAGGTAGAAATACTTGTTCCTAAACATTAAATTAATAGAGGTTTGCCTTGCAAAAATTGCTTAATAAGTAATGTGTACACGTGTTACGATTTTTTTGGATTTAAAATAAGAAACGATTTTAGTATAAATTTTCATTAAAAAATTTACATAGACTCTGCAATAATTTTGTATACAATTCATTATAAGTTAGAGAACCGTTTGAAAACCAAAATTGTAAGATTGTTTATAATTTTAAATGAAGAAGAAAGTTTAATAACATATTGCTTTGGAGTATATAGGCATCATAATTTGAACTAACGTTAGGCAAACCACAAGACCTATTATGATAATTTAATTCCAATTTATATTAATCGAATGAAAAAATTGCTTGACTTACTAGGTCTGTTCTTGGGTGTATCATAATTGTTTAAAGGTACTTTGAAATTTGTGAGGGGTATTTATGATATGAATAATTGGCATCAACTTTTACAAATTCAGGAAATTCAGCTTACCAAATGTCTCTATTATATTAACCCATATGCTACATTCAATGTTCATTTTTCTATTATCAATTGTCGTCTCTCCATTTCATATCTTCTGTGTAAAACAAAAGATATGTATGCAGCTTCCTTCAAAAATTGTTTTGAAAAATTCTAGTATTAGCCCACCGCCCTGTTTTTTTGTAATTACTTCATGTTAACTTTACACCTCTTCACTGTCTAACATTCATAAATTAGTTATCCAATTTTTGTACTCATAGTAAATTTTATTGGCTAAATAAAGAATTTTTTCTCCGGAAATTTTAGATTTCAGTGGATCAGTAAAGCATTTTAAGGCTCTTTTCGCTGCATAGTAAATTAGGGAGGCACTCTTTCGTTGATAAAAAGCACATACAAATTTCCAAAAATGTAACAATAGAAAAAACTTTTTTGTGCTTTACAAACCATTCAAGTATGCCTATTGTTATTGCATTTTCTTAATATATAAATTTTACAATAGAATTATTGATCAGGATATCTTCATTTTATATAGGCATTGAAAGTTAATCTAAGACTGTTGTAAACTCTTTATATAGAGAGACTTTGTAATGATTTGACATACATTCTAGACTCTTAAATAATTACATCTTTTACACTAAACGCTCCTGTATACTCATAAGCAACCAACAAATTAAGTTGTTGGAAAATTATACTTACGCCAATTATATGCAATTTATAAGATAAGTTGCCAATGAAAGTCAGTGAAATAACAAAGTTTAACTTTACAACCATACTTGAGGCTTAAAATATGTTTTGATGTTCACAAATGTTATAAATGGATAAAATTCCAATCATCTATATTATCTTCTATTTACAATATATTTTCATGAGTTGAGTATAATTTCTATTGATATGTGAATATAAATATGCTTGTAATTTTGTGTAAATATGTGCATGTGTAGAAACTGTTCAAAAGTTGCAAAATTTGAAAAATTTTTAACTACAAAAAATTTCAAAATATAGTTTTCAGCAATATGCGTTAGTTTTCGTTACATCTATTGGCAATGATAATTCAAGAAGAGTTTCTAAAAACACAGGGATGTCATAAATAATTGTTGTATTAATGATTTCAAGGATGTATTCTATCGGAACATATTTTCACATTTATTATTGAGTATAATGCAATTTACTTAATATTTCTGCGTCACTCATAGCATTAAAAAATATCATCAAGATCATTTTTCAAAATGTAGAATATTTTAGAAGTTATGAGGAAAAATTCTACATTAATAGATGCATTCCAAATTGTGTTAGGTTTAAAGGCTATGTTAATGTCGGTTTCATTTTAATCACAAACGAATGAAGAGCTTAAAAAATATTAGCAGGCTTTACATAAATCTATGTGTACAAGTGCAATAATTGTGTCAAAAATGCTAAGAATCAATAAATCGGAATTTATGACGTAAATAAACATCTCATTGCTTTAGTATTAAGAAAAAATTGATAGAAATGTTATACATTTATTCCATCATCAAACTAGATAACATCAAAATACTACGAACCCAAATATAATGAGATAGTACAAGACAAATTTAACCTATTTTTCTCACAAAATATCAAAAACATCGTTGTTTTGCAAATTATACAATATCTAATGAAATATCTGTAATATTTTGATAAAATACTTAAAACTTGGTATTAGTGTGTATTATTCACTCATTTTTCAAATTGAAATTTATGTGGAAATGTAAACGAAAAGAATAAGATATTTTTACAAAATGTGTGATGAAAAATAGCTATAACTTGCTAAGTCTACGCCGGATATACTTAAAATTCTTTTCAGTAAGACCTTAAGTATTACTCTCGATATTTCTGCAGTTTATTTATATAAATAATGAATGTACACCATAGCATGACATTGGCGCAATAATAAGTAGGTATAAACACTTACGTTCTCTCTTTCTTGCATGGTTTGAATTGGTCTTAATGCACTGTGCTCATTTAAATATGAAATTTTGGCTGCTTCAATAAAGCCTAAGAGGAAGAGCCCAAGCGCTAGTTTATTGAGAAACACCATTTTAAATCAAACATAAAATAACTTCATCACATTTATAGCACATTATGCCTGCACCTGATACTTAAGTTTATGACGTTAGCATTTAAAAACTAATTTTAATTTCTCTTAAAGTTTGTAATTAAAGTAATAATTACAGTTTGCTATTTAATTAAAAATATTTCTCAGTTTAAATTTTGCTATTTTTCCAACATTATTTATGATAACAATAATTTCAAATCAGTCATTTGGAAAGCATGGTATTTTCGAAATATACTATACATATATATATATATATATATATATATATATATATTCGAATTATTTCATTGAACAATTGGAAAATAAATTGGTTTTAGCTGTTTCTGAAAATAATGACATTGTTTTAATGCTAGACTACAACATTAATTATTTGGACCAAAAAGAACGAGATAAAATTGGCATTTTACTAAATATGTTTAATCTGAATATTGTTAGTAAAATTACGCCGTCGGTGGTCACTGCAACAAGTAGTACGCTTATTGATAACTTCATAGTGTTAGATAATGATTTTTCTAAATGTACACACCTTACTGCTGAATGTCTCTTCTCCGATCATTGCATTACTTCTATTATAACTTTATAAAACCGGTAAATTCAATATTTATGATATTAAAAAACTAAAATTATCACTGACTCTAGAAAATTGGCATGAAGTGTATTATGCATAAGATACTAATTCTATAATGGAAAATTTTATTTCAATTTTATTTCAATCTTTTAAAAACACCTTAGTATTTTCTGTCCAGAAAAGAAGATCTTACTTAACAAAAATTTTAAAAATTCTTCCTCTAAATATAACAAACCTTGGTTAACTGATTATGCAAAAAATTGATTATTGAAAAGAACCATGCCTTTAAGAATTTCTCCATGACAAAATCTAGCGAAAATTTCTTAGCTTATAAAAAAGCAAGAAATTTATCAAATATTGAAAATCGTAAATCTTTTAATAAATATATTAAAAATGAATTCAAAATTTTACCAAACCAAAAGTCCAAATGGAAGCTCATTCATGAAATTGCTAACACAGGGAAATCTAAATTTACCATCATTGAGGAGATTAGAGAATCTGATGGGAACTCATTTACAAATGATTTTGATATTACAAATATACTAAATGAAACATTTGTTAATTTGGGAACATTTAAAGGACTCTATATCAAATATCAATCACCAAGAATTAATAATAAAATGCCCTAATTTATTTTTCGTTTTTCGACTACGTACGAAACGATTAAAACTAATTAACTAAAACCCAATAAATCTAGTGGTCCATCTAAAATTCCTCCTGGATATTAAAAGCAACTGCCTCTATAATTGCTGAACTCTAAATTTCATCTTCAATGAATCCTTAACACAAAACAACTTTCCAAAATGTTTGAAACAAGCATATATTACTCCGGTTTTCAAAAATAAAGATGTATCTTTACCTACTAATTATAGGCTGATCTCAATTACTTCATCAATAAGTAAAACTCTTACATAATCAATTTTAGTGACCACTTTTCAAAACACCAATTAATGTCAAAAACACAATTTGGTTTCCGCAAGAATTTTTCAACTGATGATGCTCTTTTGTATGCTACCGAAAATTAGCGATCATCTCTTGAGTCTGACTAATTTTTTGCAGTGGCCTGTCTCGATCTTTCAAAAGTTTTTGACTCTATTAATCACGATATCTTATATTTGAAATTAGAAAAGTTAGGATTTTTTGAAAGTAGCGTTAAATTAATATCAAGTTATCAAACTAACAGAATTCAGTGCGTCAAATTAAATAATACCTTTTCTAATTGGCTTTCTATAAAGAACGGAGTACCGCAAGGTACCATTGTGGGACCGCTAAATTTAATGTATATGTAAACAACATGCTGCAACATACGAATTTTCAATTGATTCAATACACTGGTGATACTTGCAATACATCCTTAAATCAAGCAATAAATGATGTAGAACAAAATTGTGCAAAAATGAGTAAATATTTTAACATGCACAAATTGAACAACAACTGTGAAAAAACTGAATTTTACATCCTGAATCCTCGGGGAAAAAGTGTATGACTATAAATTTTTTCATTTGCCTTTAATAACGCATAAATCTCCCCTAAAGAATCTTTCAAATATCTAGGTATAACTATTGACTCAAAATTGACACATAAGCTGCAAGTAAAAGAAATTTTAAAGCGCATGGCAATGAGTATTAAAACAATATTCCAAGTAGCTGAACATTTACCCTCTGCCAATATGATTCAATTATTTCATGCTTTAGCCATGAGCCATCTTAATTATGCAAATACACTTTTTTCAAATTTAAATGAATCATTAGCAAAAAAAAACTTACAATGCAATAAAAATGGTATTGGGTTTTTGTCAGAAAAACTTCTACAAAACAAGCAACTACATTTTGTGATCTATGTTTTTCCAAATCAACTTTTTTTCTTAATATTTTGATCAAGTTTTTTAAAAATACAAATCAATTACCTCCCTATAATTCAATATCATTTCCAATTTTTGTCATAAGCGCAATATAAGAACTAATAATTAGACTAGCATTAAATTTCGTAAAAAAATCCAGCAACATTCTATTATTACTGTTGCAATTCGCAATTGGAATCGGTTACTAAATGAAATTGAAATGATTAAAAGTGCAATTTAGTTTAAAAGAATATTCAAAGCATTAATGTTGAAAGAAAAATTCATTCTACAATAAAGATTATACAATAACACCCCAGAACAGATTTTGTAGTCTTGATATTTTTGTAAATATTATAGTTATTTGTTATCATTCTTGACGCTATTCAGATAATAAGCAGTCTTGTAATTGAAAATATTATCTGAATAAAGAATATCTTATCTTATCTTATCTTATCTCGTACGTATATATAGCAGGGGATCAGGAAATACTATTTTAGGTCAATGTAAAATATAATGTCATTATTATATCTTGATAGGCCAATGATTATGGTCAAGCTGATTTAGGAATTTCTTTGTACAAATTTCTTTTCCTCGTTAAGCTTAGTCTCTCGGGAATGTAACTCACTGCAGAGGCGAAATCTGTTGGAGATTTTAGAACCCTATCCCACCGTTTTTGAAATAATAATTGAAAAAATTCCCACCCGAATTTATAAACTTATCACGTGATAAAATGATAAGAAATTGCTCGAAAATAAATCTATAGCAATAAGTTGCAACATCCTTGAGATGATACACATTGCTATTATCAATCATCACAACAAATATTTTTACAGGATTATTATATCTTATTAAACTTTTGAGGAAATCCGTTTCTTTTGACTCGAACTCAACCCGTTGAGTTTTCATAAATTGAATCCTAGCCCTATCTGAACGCCACCCAAACCCGATTCCACCTCTGACTCACCGATCACGTGGAAGAAAAACAGTGTTTGTTCCTTCGAGTTTAATTGCGTTGACATGATAATCAGTAATCATTCCTAAGGTTCTTTCTACTGAATCATGAATAACACTTATGTAGAGACTGTAGAGGCATACCAGGATTTCTGATAGGGGGAGACATCTCAGTCATTATCAAGTGAGTCATAGAGCGAGGCAAAGCCCCGCGAAAAATTTTGAAAATACTGATGGGGGATATTTCCATATGTCGGCTCTGTTTACGCTTACACAACGGACAAAAATCATTCTCCTTTCACCATAACGGAATTGCATAAATTTCCAGGAATCTCCACCAACAAAATCTTTCAATAATGTTGAAGCAAAAGGGGTAGCTGTTGGCATTTCTAAGCTGTTGGATAATGGCTTATCTTTATATCTCTTAAGTTGTCATTCATTAATATAACACAGATAACACAGATTGTTTCTAAGCGTTTTATGAGCATGTTGATTTCCGGGTTGCTCACTTCAATTAGAACAATAAAAATATAGGAAAAAATTGTCAAACATATTCAGATATTCCTCTTCAACAGAATTCTTCAACAGGACTCAATAGACAGTTAATTATATTGTGTAGAAAAAATCTAATATGCGTGATGGCTTTCACTGGGAGCATATACAGATATTTGAGAAGTAATTGCAATTGGTCAATAGTTTTGATATGAGACGGATCGTTTTTCTCAAAAGCAAGAGTAATATGAGCAGGTTTTACATAATCCGGGAAGTAATTACTTTTTATGCATTCGCTAAATACATGTATATAATTTAAGGGACTGGCAATAATAACCGCAGTTCTTTTAAGAGGCGCATGAAGCAATTTTTGAAGGTCCCTTTTATTTGTTTGCCTTAAGTTGAAGAATTGCTCATCCGCTTAAGCTATTACCTATAATAAAAAATAAATTGACAAAATGTATATTTTTTAAACAAACCTAATCCTTGTCATTTCAGACATATCAATCTTTGCGAATACACACAATGTATTAATAGATTGCAATCAATACATTCTACTAAATATATGGTAGACAAGCTCTTTATTCAAGTATGAAAAAGATTAGCTTTACAAATACAAAATTATAAACAAATTCGTAAATTACAAAATTACTCTAATATGTTATACGTTTCCCATGCATGTAATTTTTGGAGCAATGCAAAATTTTTTGGTGACTTAGCAAGTTGTGTTTCAATTTACACTGTCCAAACAAATTTCATTTGATCGATTGCTTTACACAAATGGAAAGCGGAATTATTACCGCAAGTAGTAGAAGCCGCGGCAATTTCGTGCCACTTTTTTCTGATTGGTCGAGAGGTGGAGTCCAGCCCGTGCCACTTCTTTCTGATTGGTCGAGAGGGGTGGCCTTTGACCTGAGACGCCGTGGATATTGCCGGGGGGTGTTTTACTAACGTCATGGATGTACTTTTACTAGTTTTTGTTTTCTTTATGTGACCTAATTTAGTTTGCATTTTTTTTACTTTTTACTTTCCCACATTTACTTACTTACTTTTTTAGTTTTACTTTCCCACATTTACTTACTTACTTTTTTATTTTTACTTTCCCACATTTACTTACTTTTACATGGGTTTTCTACTTTATACACTTTTTTCTCTTTATATGCTTTATCACTTTTTACACATTTATATACTTTTACATGGGTTTTC
>CABFPE010000140.1:772358-784262 GCA_900660155.1 Hofstenia miamia | reverse complement strand
TATATATATATGCCCTGAAAATAGATCTATATGTTAGATTGATTGCGTGTTAGCGGGTGATGCAAACATGCTGAATTATGACAAGTTATCGGTCTATATCGATTATATTTTAAACTTTTTGAGTATTTTATTGTATTTCCTATCGTTTTTTACTCTAAATTAGCGCTTACTTTGTCCGCGTATTACGCGTGCTCCGCGTGTCGTAATTCTACAAGTTCGCCGATTAATGTTCATTCAAATGAATGTGTCAGCTACGTAACTTCTTAGAAGTGTTCTAGAATTCAAATTGATATAAAATAGTCAATTACTTTTGAGGAAGAAATTTAAGGATGAAACATAGACCGCAGAAACAAAAAGAAATACTCTTTCGATCTCAAACAAAAAATTCGCATATGATGGAAATATAGCGCAATGTATCATTTTATGTTCTTCGATCAAAGTATCAAGATTAACTTACTCTATTTCCAAAAGCAGCGGCAATGTTATCTAAAACATCTGGTTCATCGTAAACAATTCTTCCGTCAACAATTCTGAAAGGACGAGGATCACTGCTTGAAGAGGATGACCGATGCGACATTTCAACAGAAAGTTGATCCGGTCAAACAAACAAATACCTAATGCAGACATAAGTAAACCAATGAATTTTAAAATTTCACTACATTATGAGAAAATATAATTGGAAATACACTTCAAACAAAAAACCTTTATAAGGATATATGCATCATAATAAATAGAAAACACCCAACTATGAAGACGAATATAAATTTGCAAATTTAAAAAGTTTTGCACATCTAAAACGAATACTCCAAATTATTATATTTTGATAGATTGAATATTTAGGATATATCTGATTGATTCATTAAAGACATATATAAAGAAAAGTCCATTGAAAATTTTTAAAAACACTACATATTATTATAATTAATGTCTTGGCAGTGATAATTATATGTTCATTTTCAACCTAAATATTCCTTGGAAATCGAAATAAATCTTTCTTTATTTGGAGTCTATTGTCCGAAAAACAGATTTAGAAACGAAAACAAGTTGATTCTTAAAAGACAAATACTATTTTGACTTGGGAAATGGAAAATTCAATAAGGATTCATTAGCATAATTTTGAGGATTTATAATTTTAATTATTAATTTTGATTCTTTAATATTTAGAGATACGATTTATCATTCTTTCAATAAAATACCAACGAAGTAAGAAACTCAAAACATTTAATATAAATTTAAAATGTTCAAATTTCAAAATATTAAATTAAATCAATACGGTAGATTTGATATACTAACACATTTGGCGAATTGTGAATATAACACAAATAAATTTTTTGCTAAAATTAAAGTAGGTATTTAATTTTTTTTTAAGTGCAACAACACATTGTTGTAAGTGTTTTAGATATCTCAATTTACTCTCGGAGAGTGTAAAACCAAGCAATTAACATTGGGTCTCATTTCAAGTGGCATTGAATTTTTCTATTAATGTGCTAAACAGTTATTAAAATAATTCTAAAAGATTGAAAGATTGAAAATCAAATTTTATCGATCAATTATTAACATTATTGAATTTTATGGAACTCTAATTCCCATTGCTATAAAAACACTGAGTAGGCCTAAGCAATCAAAATTTGGGGAAATTAAGAAATTTGCCATATCGCAAATATTGTAACTACCTTGCCTGTTTATTATACAGTTTAATTAGGATTAGTGTGATGAGTTCGAGGAGCCGCCGTGGTGGCTCAACCTCGACTGGCGATGACGATGGATATGTGTGCAGAAAGTGCAATTCTCGAGGAAACTCGAAGAAATGGATACACTGTGAGCACTGCAATCATTCTATCTGCTCATCTATTTCGAATGAGGTATTTATCCACCTTGCATCCATTCCGAACTTGTTATTCGTTTGTGATTTCTGCCTTGAAATCACGAAGAAGAAAATTAAAACTGCGCTCCAAATTGTGGATACGATGTCATTGAAGCAGACAATTCAAGATTGTGTGAGAGAGAGCATTGTTAAAAACTTACCCCCGGAGTTGAATCCTGTTCTCAAAACTGTAGTTGGTCAANCGCTTATAAAGTTAGTTTTTGGGGTCCTGTTGTTGACATTACCAGACCTGATTACGACTTTATTTGTTGCTGCACTATAACAACTGGTACTCTTGTTATACTTGTTGTGTGTCTCTAGATGCTCTACATGTGAAAAACATCCTGGAATCATTAGATGAATATGACCCTGCAAACATCAAAAGCGTCTTTCGCCTTGGGAATTACAAACCAACCAACCAGAGGCCACGTAGCATCTTGGTTCGGTTTGCCAATGAATGGACCGCTCGAAAATGTTTAGCAAAAGCTCATAAGCTGCAACACTTTGATTATCCTGCATATATATCCAAGTCGCTTACTCCTGATGAAGTAGGCGTCGAGAAGAAGTTGCTGACAAAACGACGCGAGCTTATTGAAGCTATATCACAATGACCAATTGATTCAACTTGAAAATTGACTATCTACCCTGAAATTGCTTAGTCTGAACATTCGTAGTCTACTAGGGCTGGAAAACGCATTGCTTTGTCAAACTTCTTGAATCTACATGGTCCTGACCTTGGCTGCTTGTCCGAAACTTGGTTAAACAGTGATGTATCAAACAATGAATTATTATCTCTTGCCTGTTACTCGATTGCCTCACGCTCTGACAGAGTCTCTGGCGCTCATGGTGGTGTATTAATCGCTTCGAAAGTTAGTTTTTGGGGTCTTGTTGTTGACATTACCAGACCTGATTATGACTTTATTTGTTGCTGCACTATAACAACTGGTACTCTTGTTATACTTGTTGTGTGTCTCTACAATCCCCCTATGAACTCACCTTACCGCATTGATGTTGATAAGCTTCGTGATGCTTTAGTTGTGTACCTCGCTGATTTTCAGCTCTACCTTGAGTCCTCTGCCTTGCAAAATGGGGGTATATTTATCACAGGTGATTTTAACATGCCTGATATCTGCTGGTCTACCATGACTGCTTCTTCTGTTTATTGTGATACCTTTTTAGACTTTATCGACGCGCATAATTTCATTCAACTTGTCGATTTTCCTTCTCATCAAAGTGGCAATATACTTGACCTTGTAATTACTGATACTGACAACTGTAATGTCCATAAACTGGATGGCTGTTCTCTCTCGGATCACGCGCCTCTTCAAATTGATATCTTCCTGCAAAGCCTTACTCCTGTCACTAGCATCACAGGTAAAGCTATTTCCAAATCTTCTTTTAACTGGAACTCTTTTTTCCACGCGGCTCATGATTTACTTGACCTCTGCTTTGCTACTACCTCTGTTATGCCTGGTTGCTTTATCTCCTTGTATAACAGTTGGTACTCGTTATTTACCCACTCTATTGAATCGTCGTGCACTGGCAAACGGCGCAAAAGACAGCAATATCCTTTCTATTTTTCCTCCCATACTATGCATCTTATTAACAAGCATGAAACGGAAAAGCGCAGGATGGCTAAGAGCTCCAATCCTGATTCAGGTTTGCTTAATCGTCTTCAGATCGATCTGCCCAATTCCATGGAACTCAATAAGGCTGTGCTCTTCAGTTCCAGTAGCTGTTATTCCACCAATGACTGCTTCAGGCTTCTGAAGCTAGTCAACGGTACTTCGTCTTATCCTGGTCGTATTTGTTGGAATAGTTAGAAAAAGCCGATGTTTTCCAAGAAAAAGCCGATGTTTTCAATNCAAATGGTCAGCAGATAACGGCCTCAAATTTCACCCTGAAAAAACTAAATTGATCAATTTTTCGGACCAAGTTCCTTCTCTACATCTTTCAAGCTCTGAAATTGTTCCTGTGACTGTGATGAAGGATCTTTATTAACCATAACCTGAATTGGACCTTTCACATTACCAGTAAGCTTGCCAAAAGCGTTCGTGTCTTATACTATCTGAGAAGAAATGTACCGTTCAATGTACCGCAGACATCGAAGCTGAATCTTTATCGTTCCTGTGTGCTTAGCGTACTTTTATACAACTCACAGATTTGGAGTCCGTCTATTACTTGTTTACGGAAGCTCGAAAATTTCAACCGAAAATGCCTAAATTGGGTCTCAGGCTGCAAGTCGTACAGTGATTCTCTTCTGAAAACCAGTACTTTGCCGATTTGCTATGACTTGGTTTATAGAGATATTACTATGTTCTTCAAACTTCTGAATGGTTATTACGATACTGATCCATTTGAGTTCATATCTTACCGCTCCCATCGTGTTGACTTACGATCAGCTTCCGTTTGCTATTTTACTGCTAAACCTTCAAGAAAGTTCAGTACTGACCGGTCATATTACCAGAGAACTGTCGTAATGGCTAACTATTTCCTTCAACGGGGTATCAGCTTCACTGGGTCACTAGAGAAGTTCAAAACCGACGTTAGAGAACATCTGCGTATATTGACTTCAACCCGCTTCAACATCGACAACTCGTGCACCTTCTATTTGGAGTGTCATAATTCTTGTTGTCGAACTTAATTTCTCTTTTCTTTTTTGTACACATAGATAAAAATCCCTATATACAAAGGGTAATTAAGCCTTTTTGTTGTTGTTGTTGTTGAAAATGTGCAGGAATTTGGAATACTTACTGCTATACCCATGAAAATGAATCATAACCTTTTATACAAATTAATATAAAATTAAGACTAATAAAGTTGTATCTAGCAAAAAACTTACAACTACTAATATAAGTTGAAAAATTTTCAGTTGTAAATTAAGCAGATTTTTAATGGTGGATTACTACACCAACCAAAACAAAAATTTTTAAAAGCGTTGTCACATTATATAGATTTTACTCAATAATATGGTAATATGATAAATTTTTAGCATTCTCATTTAATCAAATTCCAGTTTAGTGCTTTGAAAAATTATGAAAACAATTAATCTAAATAGCTCTGAATATGTTAATTGATACATGTAAAACTAAATGATAAATTTCAAAGAAAAATACCGGCTAATACCTAAGACTATATTGCAAAGTTTGCTAGTAGGAAAGTGACTTCATTGGTTGACTGCAAAGATATTATTTAAAAGACACCACATGAATAAATTTGTATATTTAAGGAATAAAGTCACAAAAACTTGATTGAAGTCCTTAATACTCAAATTCCAAAATCTCCTCATGAAAATTAATCAAAAAATCCATGTTCAGTTACTTTACAAATGAGAGGTTGCACAAAATTTTACTATGTATGGAGGAAATTAATAAAAATAACAAATATCGGCAACCAAGTTTGGAAGCTCAAACTTTTTACTATAAGCGACATTTGAGAATTATATGCCATAGGTTTCAGTTCTTATGATTTCTCTGAAAATTTCCAACTATTATATATAACTACATTCCTATGGAATTTACACATTGATTTGTAAATGAATTGCTGTTTTCAAATTACTAACAAAATCACAATTCAATTCTCATTGGAGTTAATATCCAGATTACATTAATCAAGAGGGAATGTAGAACGCCTCCCAAAATTGTTAGGGAATCAAATTGTTAATTTCTGTATTACTTTCTCAACAATTTGTTTATTATTTTTCAGCCCATATACAATAAGTAATCCAAACCAAATCCTAAGCCAATCTCTATATTATGTGCACAAAATAATAATTATAACATATGCAATTAAGTCCTCAGATAACTTCACAAATTTAATACTAACTCATTGAAATAATCCAGTAAGGCGAATTAGATTTGAGGCATCATCATTAAAAGAACATATTGTTCAAAATTTTATTATTGACTTGAATGATTGCCAGTGAAACTAATCAACTTATCCAATCATAAGAACTATGTAGAAAAAGTATACATAATTGATATATAGCAGTAAAAATGAAAGTAGTGCAAGTACAAATTGAACAAGTATTTTTAAGCACTCCTAAATAATTAGAAATCCTTATTCATGATCTTTTAAGTGTGACATCTCAGTGACTGTTTATTTTTTGAGCAATTTCCAAAATGAATGTGAAATTTTGCTTTTTATTAATTTAAGTCAATATTTTACCCAGTGATTCACCCACGACATACTGAAATCGAAATTTTTGAACATTTATCTATATTCTTTTTTGCCTTGAATGAATATTTAAATATTTCCTCTCAGTTTAATAATTTTGTAATAGCCAGAATAAATGTGTCCACAAAATCTTGTATCTAGCGTTCTTGTTAACTCAGATTTTGTATGACATCAATTTGTATTTTAGCACAATTTCCATTTAGAAATAAAATCTTCTGTTTGTGCTCTTAATATATATTTTGTCCCTGATTCCTTCATTTTTTGAGTAAGCTTATCATCTTGGCTATAATAATATATTTCTCATAGTGCAGCTCAATTCTGTGTCAAAGCAAAAGATACATGAACGTCTTTTACAGGTAATGTCCAATTCATGACTTTTATGTATAGTGTGTAAGGCTGAACTAAAGCATCAATTGCTATTACTCTATGCACTATTAGATAATAGCTGTGTAACTGCTTGCATAATTGAGTAATTCAACCTTGTTATTTTGATATTTGGTTTGAATATACTTAAGACATGATTGTTGTATTTCAAGCTAATGAAGGTTTTATTCTATATTGTAGCATTTCCAAAATACCTGAACCATGACTGCTTTTAGATGTGGTAATTTGCAAGTTATTTCAAGTTAAGCTTACCCATTATTTGAGTGTTGTGCATATTGCAATTTTGCTCATTAGAAAAATGATTAGATGATTGTAGTCTATATTCATACATTTAATGGTAGAATCTCAACATGTGATTTAAATGTTTCAATGTAAGTCTGCATTTGGATGATATATGAGTTTTTATTCATATTGCAACAATCCATTATCAATACATTAATAAATGGCAGTTTTTCTCCATCAATCATAACTGGGAAAAGGACATTCCACAATATTGCTTCTTTTGCTTACAACACTTCTTATCAAATCCTTGGCAAAAGACAAAATTTCAATATGTCTATGGGTTTTCTCATTGTAATAAGCAATGTGTTCAATATTGTTTCTAGATGAGAAATTTTAACTTTTATCTTTAAAATTCCATGTTCTTTCTGAGAAAAGAAAAAGCACTGCTATCTAAGGAGTTCAAATTGCCCCTTTATATTTTTTATCTTGGTTTTTTCTATTTGTACTTATATTTGCAATTTCCCCTGTCAACTTGCCCCAATTGTCAGATTGTAGAGTCTTATTTATTACAATTATACACATATCCTCAGCTGCCTTAGCCTCACATGCCCTAGTTTCTTGAGGCATTTGTTCTTACTGAATGACTGTGAAGTCACATCTAACTGAGTATCATCTTTCAGCTTGATGAAATATCTAAGTATTTGTCTTCCTAGACCCAATGTATGAGTTTGCAGATGTAGACATTTGCCTTCTATTAGTATATTGTTCATCATTCCTAGATCATGTAAAATAGCGATTATTTTAAATTTCAGTTTCTTTTGCTATCGCCTAAAAGAATTCAGACTTATTGCAAAATCTGAAAAAACTGAAACTACGACTGCTTTAAAACAAGCTCAAATTGAAAATCTTGCCTAGATTGATAAATGTTAGAGTTTGTATTCAAATACTATTATTTACTTATATTAATCCAACAATGTTCTACAAAAACATCAACTTCTAATTGTTACTAGGTTACACGAAAAGCTTCAAAATGGATGCACAGTAACTGTTCGTAAATATGATGAAAATTGTGCCTATTATTGAGTGGATGTTCTTATTTATATTGAAACATAAATCTAGGTAGTACTAAATCTGTAGTATTTTGATATTTTATGTAATTCATATTAAAATTATTTTTTTATTCGTGAAAACGAAATATTTTACTATAACATTATGTTTTAATTGGTTTGTTTAGTCAATATCTGTTTTATGGTAGAATGTATTTAGTTTCGTTAGTTTTTAACATTACTTAATATTCAGTCTATGTTGCATTGCGTTCAAACTCTAGTAGTGTTTCGTAGTGTTGCAATAATAATTTAGGCAATGACAGCCGCCATTGATTCTCATCGCCGTTTATATGAACCCGGCACATTTGAGTCCTCTGATGAAGCAGTTGAAGCTGAAATTGTTAATCAACTCAATGGTACAAATGCCACGGCTAGATTATCAGCACTAGAAAGTGTTATTAAGGCGCTAAAAACTGGACGTAGTCAATTCAGTTTTGGATTATTTTCTGCAGTAGCTGATGTACTTGAATCGGACAGAAATAGTAGTATAAGGCGAGCTTGTGTTGATTTAGCACATGCTGCAATAAATTCATTTGGTGCTGGTCCACAACTCGACGCAGCAATGAAGCCTCTCTTGCCATCATTAGTACAAACAGTAGGGGATCGAAAAGTTGAATTGAGGAAAGAAGTTCTTCAAACTTTGCATGCATATATGCTAAGCAGTACTCGTGTTCAGTATATTCTGCAGGTGAATTTCTTAAAATGTGTATTTTATAGTCGTAATACATCTGGGAACCACATTATTAAAAAATAAAATTAGATCTTTTATTATTATGCGTAATACAATTAAATTTTCAAATATAATATTACTATACATAAATTGAAATTTATAAAACTTTAGGACATTAACAGTGTAGTTTGCAACATCATCAACAATATCGACTTCTGTAAAAAATACTTTTTTCTCTTATTTTATTATTTATTTATTTGAGATTTTCAATCAAATGATTATTGGTTTTTCAGCTTTAAAACAATATTAATTTGTTGGCGAAGCTATAGAATATGGTGCACGCGGACAAAATAAACGATAAAATTTCCACATTATTTAAAAATCTCAAGTAAGAACGACTTGATTTACACCAAAAATGTATAGATTTGCGTGAATATACGTTTAGATCTTGTAATTTGCTTAATAATAGTTAATTATTTTATGAATTTCAAGTTTTTGCCCTTAAATATATACCGCGTTCTACAAATTTGGTTAATTATGCAAATTCATCGGTCTATATCTATTATGTTATTGCATTTCTCATCGTTTTTTACTCAATAGTAGTGTTTATTTTGTCCGCGTGCATCCTATTCTATACCTTTTGCGCAGTGGTTTGCACCCGCTTAAAAGGAATCAGGCATTTAAAGCTTCGTAAAAATTTGTGTTGTGGTCTGATAAATTTTATTGCGTATCGTCTTTGATGCGAGTTATGAACAGTCATTATATTATTTCCTGGGTTGATTATATATGTATATTAAGAGTCTTAAGATGTAGCGTATAACTTAAAATTGGAAACTTTGTACCAAAGCATGCTACACTAATTCATTATCATTATTATGTTAATCTCACGATCAATTATGGTGTGTTAATCATATAGTTGTGCATGTACATCTTATGAAGGACTTAGGGCAATTCTTAATTTGCAATAGAAAATAAGGATAATTATACATTTCAAAAGTAAGAGAGATTATCTGATAAATGTTATTGATAATGAAATTCAAGTAGGGAACTTCTTAATTCATGTAGCTACATAAAAAAGCGAAATTAAATTAAAATTGAGATATAACAGCTTTCTACAGCAGAATCATTCATTCTCCAACTGTAAGTTCTTTAAATTTGTTAATAATTTGTTCGTACGTTATTACTTGTCAAATGAATTTTCGCGAGCAATAACAATGAGTCAGGCGCGCCTATCATCTAGCATTATTGTTCGCTGCGGATCGCTTATTAGCAACTACAGGAACAGGCAATGTTGATTGCAATTTTACATAGCGTTAATGTATGTATACACTTCTGCCAACCCCGTCTTAAGAAATGATTGATAGACAGTAATGACGGATGATTCATTTCGAAATTCATTTGGACTGATTTTGAACTTTCCTTATTTTATATGCCAGTTCATCCGACACAATTGAAACAAAACATTGTGTTTGTTCGCAAGTTTTCATAGGTTTCAAGAATCAAGTTAGCTTTCACAAGATAAACAATGGCAAAATCCAGAATCTAAAAATTTAAGTTGCATGAGAAATTTATTTAGGTGAATGGACTTAAGTATATAAACTACACCATTTCCAGATTTAATATAGAAAGCGTCAATTGTAATATAGATGACTGAATTTGTAATATAGAACTCATCTTTGCAGTATAGAAAGCGTCAGATGTAATATCGAAAATGGTAAATTGTAATATGGAAGTCAAAAATGTAATTCAGAAAATACCATTTGTAATATAGAAATCCGAATTTGTAATATAGAATAATGTGATTTGAGAAAGCCAAACTATGAAGATAATTATATCAATCGTAAAATTTGAAACTGTTGTGTATGATGCTAATTGTTTTATTGCCTGAATATTTGATTGAGGGAATGTCTTAGCTGATGTATTATACATGTGCAATGTAATTATTGATGGCTTTACAGNTAAAATAATATTATTTTATAAAAAAATATTTTATAAAATATTTTAACATGTCAATTAATTTAGATAGCAGCAGCAATTCACCCGATTTTATACCGGAAAGATGTTCACAATCATTGTAGGTTTTTCTTTACATTCATGCCAAAAATTTACTACCATTTAGTTACATTAGAAAATGTGTGTCAAAATGAATCACAACCTTTTCAGACCTCAGCTAAAAAATATAGAAGTCACTGCAAAATAATATCCCAAAAGGGGTGATGGTAATCGCAAGAGATTTAAGACCTGTCTTTATACGATTTAATCGGCCCGACCTTTTCAGGAATTTGTGGAATGTAAACTTGCTCCGTTTTAACTACACTATTTAATCGGCCCTCCACAAATGTTCAAAGAAGTCAATTTTTGGATAATTTTCAAATGCAATGTGAAAGGAAATACAAGATATTGCCAGGAAATTTTTATTTGCCATGAAGGCCACATATGTTGCAAAAACTTCTCAAATCGAGAGGGTGGCTGTAAATATTACGTAGCCTAGATATTTAAAAATAAATTAATAATTGTTTTTCTACATAATTTAACACTAGAGCGTCAAAAAATTTTACCTACCTATAACGGCCAAACGGTCAAAATGACCGTTTCGATTTTTGAATTCAAATATAAATAAACTATATATTTTCCTATACAAACAAAACAGCACAAGTTATCAACCAGTCACTCAATCACAATTTATGCATTTAATATTAACTATTTTGTCCTTCACACATTTTCCGCACGTTGGATAATGACAGTATGCACAGCAATTATTAGTTTTGTTTGTGTGGCAATGTCGACATTGTCGACGTTTATTTGATCGAGACGATTCTGGAACATCAACAACATCATTTACACTTTGTCGTGTTAGTTCTTCAATCAACTTTTTCATGAAATCTCTTCGACTTATACCTCCATCAACAACTTTCTTGTACAATATGTAACGGTAAGAGACACATTTGATCGAGAACATCGACACCAAATTTATTTTGATTGTAGAATAAAACTGTTTTGGGCTTTCGTTTTCTCGAATTTTGGACGAATCGAAATTCATGGCAAGTAGACAATACTAAAACAGATAAGTTTTTCTTCGCTTGATATATTGTTAGTAGCGCAGCACTTTTTTCATCAATGAGGAAAGTGGTGTCATATAACGGTTGATTAACAATTTTTGGAATTTCTCGCCTGCTCTTTTGAATGGTACCAGTGACTGATATACGGCTATCTAAAAGTTTTTTAGGTCAATTCCAGGGATGTAAAAAAGTTATCACATGTGACATAATATCCTTTATTTTTATAAGGTGCAAGCAGCTGCAACGTTACAAACTCACCAAGAGGTCTGCTTGATCTTTCTTCATTTTTCCCCAAATATGGGAAACCATTTAACAATTATTTTGAATCATTTTCCACCAGAAACCAAAATTTTATGCCTACCTTATCCGGCTTGTTCGCCATATATTGAGAGAATTTACATCGACTTTTTGTTGTTATGTACC
>CABFPE010000140.1:706750-772337 GCA_900660155.1 Hofstenia miamia | reverse complement strand
GCCGGCCGAACTTATCCGGCTTGTTCGCCATATATTGAGTGAATTCATATCGATTTTTTGTTGGGAATAATTGTTCATCCACGGTCAAATTTTCATTCCGGGTATAATTTGTTTGACAATTTTCAATAAATAAGTTCAAAATCTCTGAGACCAAAGCAAATTTGTCTTCTGTAAGACGAGTTTTTCTAGTTGAACAATCGTCGAAACGTAGGTGCCTCATGATTTCTTTGAAACGATTTCTACTCATTGTTGATTTGAATTGGCTGAAAACTCATCTTTGCAATCATAGAACGTCAATTGGAACATTTTTAATAGTAATATGGAATCTAAAATGCAATAAGAAAATAAAACATTCTACACCATTTCCAAATTTAATATAGAAAGCGTCAATTGTAATATAGATGACTGAATTTGTAATATAGAATAATGTGATTTGATGTAATTATCTTTAAAGTTTATCTATCTCAATCGTAAAATTTGAAACTGTTGTGTATGATGCTAATTGTTTTATTGCCTGAATATTTGATTGAGGGAATGTCTTAACTGATGTAATATACATGTGCAATGTAATTATTGATGGCTTTACAGTAGTTGAAATATTTAAAAAACTTATGTGTATCAAATCTTGATTGAGCTTCGCATGCATTGAGGCCTACATTATGAAAAAAGATCCTAATTTGGCATAATTTTATTAACGTTAGCACTGATTTCTTTTTAAAACTCAGATTTAAACGTCCGAAGCACTCTGTTATTTTCGGAAATTGTAATGCAAATTCTCAAATTTGAACGTAAATAATACATTTTTTCAGACATTTTAAAAATTTCCAAAAAGCCCGTAAAAACAGTTTAGATGAAAGTTTATATTTTTTACAAGAATTAATAGAAAAGTACATTAACAAGCAATTTGAACATCATTTGTATTAGACAACAAATTATTTTGATAACAGTTAATGGCACTAATGAAATTCTTCTGTTAATCCTTCGTAGAATGTTAAATGCCCACATCCAGATTCTCCAGGTTCGTGACGGCTGAGTGGTAGGTAGTGGTATGCTGGTATGCTCTGACGCAGTGCACATCTTGTACAGATAAGATGGCTTCTTTCATGATTTCTTCAAGGTGTTTCAATCGTTGCTCTATTATTCCGTTGCCCGTCGTAGTTGGTATCCTCAAATTTCGTTTTATATAACTTTTTATTATACTCCATATAGACTCAACCGGATTTAGTTGTGGCGAATAAGGTCCAAGACGCAAAACAGTTACACCGCGTTCTCTCAAATTTTCGTCAATTCGCGAATGACACGGCGCGTTGTCACAAACAATGATAATATTTTCCAACCGCTTTCCGGCTTCTTCTAGCTCAGAAGTCATTTCGAGCAACCAGTCCGCCACATCTTCTTTTTTATATGATCCGCGCTTAGTAGATATTTTAACAACACCTTCGGTTGATATGGCTCCTAACATGTGAACATTTGGTCCACGTGATGAAGGCAACTTGCTAACTGCTCTTGTACCTTTCCTTGATCTGCCAATTTTTCGGCGACAGAAGAGATTGACGTTTGACTCGTCGATCCAGATAATGTATTTGTCTTCACGAATGTATTGATTTAGCTTTAACAAATATTCGCGACGAAGAATTTTGTTCACATCAGTGTTCATAGTTGGTAGTGAAACTCTTGGTCTTTTTGGTAGTGAAACTCTTGGCTTCGATTAGCATTAGCGAGAGTGGATGTACAAACGGAAATCTGAAAACGTTGTAGAAGTTTCGATTTGATTTGTTTAAGAGTCACTTCACAATCTTCTTCTAGTCATTCCATCACAATTTTTAAAATATCTTCTGTCAATATTTTCGGCTTCTTTCCTCCTTTGCCAGGTGTCTCGTATTCACCGGAACGAATCCAAGAATAAGCCGTTTTGTACTTAACGCACAAAGTTTTTGCAAGAGAAACCCAATCTTCTCCTTTATTCGAGCATTCAACGATTCTTCGGTGATCTTCTTTAAAACTAACAGCATTTTTTCTTCGAATATAATCTGTTAAATCATTCTGTGTTATTGTGTGTCGACACAGAGGACATCGATCATCGTTTTGCAAGCTTCTTTCGATGCAGTTTGAATGAAATAAATGCATACAATTAGTGGAGTATTTCAGGTCTCCTCGGGTCATTAGATGCTTACATATTGAGCATTCGTCAGTTACNATCTTCTTCTAGCCATTCCATCACAATTTTTAAAATATCTTCTGTCAATATTTTCGGCTTCTTTCCTCCTTTGCCAGGTGTCTCGTATTCACCGGAACGAATCCAAGAATAAGCCGTTTTGTACTTAACGCACAAAGTTTTTGCAAGAGAAACCCAATCTTCTCCTTTATTCGAGCATTCAACGATTCTTCGGTGATCTTCTTTAAAACTAACAGCATTTTTTCTTCGAATATAATCTGTTAAATCATTCTGTGTTATTGTGTGTCGACACAGAGGACATCGATCATCGTTTTGCAAGCTTGTTTCAATGCAGTTTGAATGAAATAAATGCATACAATTAGTGGAGTATTTCAGGTCTCCTCGGGTCATTAGATGCTTACATATTGAGCATTCGTCAGTTACTTTCATCTTCGACTGATTATAATGTGTTTATAACAACGAGATTATAAGCAAAAAATCAAATCAACAATGTTACAAATTTTCAAAAGTATTCGATATCATACACAACAGTTTCAAATTTTACGATTGATATAATTATCTTCATAGTTTGGCTTTCTCAAATCACATTATTCTATATTACAAATTCGGATTTCTATATTACAAATGGTATTTTCTGAATTACATTTTTGACTTCCAAATTTGAATTTACCGTTTTCGATATTACATCTGACGCTTTCTATATTGCAAAGATGAGTTCTATATTACAAATTCAGTCATCTATATTACAATTGACGCTTTCTATATTAAATCTGGAAATGGTGTAGTTTATNTTATAATGTGTTTATAACAACGAGATTATAAGCAAAATATCAAATCAACAATGTTACTAATTTTCAAAAGTATTCGATATCATACACAACAGTTTCAAATTTTACGATTGATATAATTATCTTCATAGTTTGGCTTTCTCAAATCACATTATTCTATATTACAAATTCGGATTTCTATATTACAAATGGTATTTTCTGAATTACATTTTTGACTTCCATATTACAATTTACCATTTTCGATATTACATCTGACGCTTTCTATATTGCAAAGATGAGTTCTATATTACAAATTCAGTCATCTATTACGATTGACGCTTTCTATATTAAATCTGGAAATGGTGTAGATGTCTGACTAGCCATATGCCCCTATTATTAAGAATGACCAAGAAACGATGTTTCTTGTTGGCCGTAAACATTAGTAAACTAATGCCTGTGTTCCATTGATGCAATTGAAGAGTTTATTATGCTAGAGTATGAAATAAGGCAGCTCCTTCTGTAATATTTTATAAAAATAGCAAGGTGCAAAAACTTACTACTAATGTAAGCTAGAAAAGCTGCAAGTTAATTTTTTTCAATATGCCTTTTTAACGGCAGACATTCTATTACTACTTGACAATGGCTCTAAAAAAGACTTTCAAATGAAACAATTGGGTAAAATTGTATTTGACATTGTTTGTGATGGATGTAAATGTATACTAAAGTAACTAAATGTTTAGTGTGTCAATTTTGACACATTTGATATTTCTTGTGCTAATGACGCAATTGCTAGAGATTAGACATAAAATATACAGTAATAAAATCGTTATTTTTCCTTGTCGGCTGATCCAATACCTTCTATGCACAGAAACATTTTTTAGGTTTTGATTACAAGTGTTTTTGGAATTTGCAAATAATAATGAACGTTTGACTTGCAGCGAATTGTTCCAGCATTAGATAAGAATTTGCATGATTTTTTGCCACATTTGTGGAGCAATATTGAACCCGCAACATTTTTAATTCGATCCAAGCAGACAACAAGTTTTAATTACACATTGTTACTTTCTTAGAAGTTCTTTTTTCGAACAATCTTGACTGCCAATCACAATCTAGACAATCTCAAATGTTGTATGAGTCTTGTTAATTTCTTAGAAAACAGCGAAATATATGCTTTATTGAATGAAAATGTGTTAATAAGTGTGAAATATGTTGATGCATGTATTTTTATGTCTTTAATTACATTGATATAATGAGCACATATTTATAATTACCCATGAAACGTTGTATGATTCATTTGGAATTTACTGGAACGTTGTTTTTTGAACTGTTGTATCCTAACGGATTTCTTCATAGTGCAGTATTTTATGAACTAACAAATTACAGTGCTTTCATGATTATTACTGTAATGAATATCACTTATTTTTCAAATTCCAAAGACTTTTATATATGACAGTGTTAGAAGGTGCCTTATCTTGCATATTTAGCTCAGGACGCAGAATTTTTAATTATTCTTCTAAATGCAAATACATTCGTGTAAATATTAGTACTGTATTAGGCTGCGGTAATTGTTTCAAGCTTCAGCTCTTGTGTCACTTCCAAAATTCTGTGTCTAAATATACAATATCTTCCCTTAAAGTATTACTAACAATAATAAGAATGTTTGGATTAAACTTTATTAAGGTGTTTACAGAAGAAATGATATGTTTGGCAATTTGATATAGTATAATTTTAGAAAGCTTAGGAGAAGAGCATAGATTGAAATGAAGTGTAGTTATAATGAAATTTGCAAGAGAAGCAACGACATAAAGGACATTGTTAGACGAAAGAGATTTGTGAATTCGTTGAGTTATAAATATCACTTTGCTTGATGAATTGGAGTTTAATATTTCAGCAGAGGAACGCAAAGAATCAATGTCTGCGAAACCAAAAAAATTTTTAGGGAATTCTTGATCGGGATAGTTGAGATAAATGGAAATTACTTTTGATTAGGATCCAGAGGTAACACATATATGAGTGATAAATCCAATGAATAACTCGATAGATAAAAGAATTAAGCTTAACTGCCAAGGAGATGTGTAGCAGAAGGAAAAGAGTTATTAGAAAAAGAAAAAGTTAATGTTTCATATGAGAAAATGTTGGAAAGGATGAATGACAACGTTGTCAATAGAAAGAAGTGGGGTAGAAAATGAGTGTGAACATTTAATAAAAAGTCCTCATATTTGGGAATGGAGAGGAAAGTCATTATTAAGAGATCAAATGGCTACCCTTCACCAAAAAGTTGGAGAAAGGCATAGTTAGTTTAGACAATTTTTTTGCAAATCCTATTCCTAACATCTCCAAATTTATAGGAATCCCTACTTTGTATGGTAAAATTAAATTTTATAATTATTATTTTTTATTATTATTATTATTATTATAAATCAAAGATAGTCATTTGAACATTTGGACACCCATAAAATATAGCATTCAAAAGCTCACACATCATTAAAAAACATTTTCTAATTGACGTTCAATAAATGTTGCTTCACTTTTTTACTGCATTGTAGTTTTCATAACTAAGAGATTAATTTGTTACAAATACAAATCTTACAATCCAAATATCTAATCACTTTTAGACTCTCATCTTTACCTGGAGACTACACATTTGCTGGTAGAAAATTACGGCTTATCAAGGAGCAGAATTTTGCATTTAGGCCAACTTTAGACTATGTGATTGGTCACCCAGGACAGAGCCCTAACCGTATATTTAGTAAATACGGGGTTGTAGCTCATAATTAGATAAGATGCATTTAATTAGTATTAATTTTCAATCAAGCTTATAAGTTGTATTTGACTGGGAACTTTGCATTGTAGTTATTTTAAAATTTATTTACACTTAGGCTAAAATACTATTAAGCAATAAATGGATTTAAACTTTTTAGCAGTGTGTGTGTTGTTGTATCTGTGGTAATAATCATCATAAAGAAGATTAGTCCGTCTCATGTGAATAGCATGGAAAGCTGCGTTGCTGGTTCATATATTTTTTATAATCTCTAGTTGTTTATAAGACACAATATACTTGCTTTGATCATTTTATTTACAAGACAAATACGCAGTTTGGAAATTTGAAGAATTCTAAAAACTGTGCTTGTAAACACAAGGGAAAACGTACAATGTCGTGCAGGGTTTGTATTTCTAAAAACCAGGCACGGTTGCAGCTCTGATCTAGTTATTAGTATTAAATATTGTTGCAGATACATTAAACTTCAGACTTCGTTATAGAAAATCTGCCCTTAATAACATTTTTTCAGAAACAGGTATTTCAACAGAGAACAGAATGTTTAAATAGGATCTATGGCTGTTTAAAAAAACATGTTTAAGTTTGAGATGTTGGTTGCAACTTTTAATGTATAACACTTTTTCTAGTTAACTTAATTCTCAACAATTAATAGCCAGGATTATTTGCTCTATTGCTTACCTTCCATTGCTTGCAATATCTAGTACACATTTAACGTTCTTTATTTCATGCTATTAGAAGATTTGACCAACCAATGTCACATTTTTGGAACCCATTTGGTGATTTTTGCAATCAATTTCAAAACTTGCCTCTTTAATGGTGAAGAGATTTTTTATGTTTTACAAAGCTTCCTGAATCCTGATTTTTCTTGGATAATGTAAGGATTTTGTTATCATTATTTTGGTCTTGCTGCAGCAAACGAAAAATGATATCAAGTTCGACATCCTACTCACCTTTTCTTAATGCTATTGAAAATGTGTGAAACTATAGGCAGAGAAATTATGTATGAATATATTTCCTAATTCTTTTAAATTAAATTGGAAACTTAAAATTTCGCGAAATTGATTCCAAGAATACGTAATTGACTGCAATAATATCGAAATTGATTGCAAAAATTGGTTGAAAACTCTATAATTGTTTTTAGGTGCACATTTAATTTTTATGTGACTATTTTATTTATTTCAATATTTTGTGCTTCCCGTTATAATATGGAAACTTTAATCTTATTAGGTACCAAATACATTTAAACTTTCAACTTTCACAATATCAATTTTGTGCTCTGTTATACTACTCCAGCAGAAGTATCATAGCCTAGAATGGGCTTATGTTCTTAAGCATTTTTTAGGTTTTTTTTAATACTAGAAGGCATTTGAAAAGTAAACTCAGTTGGATTATATTTGGATATGCTGAAAATTAGTTTTTTCAATTGAAAGTATTCTTTTTTCCTGAAACATATTTCCTTATAATATATGTCCCCTGTTTTTATGGCAATGAACTTGTAGAACTTTTTTCAGCTGCCAATATATTCTAACGTTTTTTGATAGAACTATGCAACGACTATATTCTTGTTTAGCACTTGTAACTTAGACTTCAGAGTAAGTGCGTGAATTTCTTGATTTAATATTTTCTTCGTCTGCCTTTTTGTTGCAATGTGTGTACATAAAAAATACTTATGCTTTGTATGATAATTTTTTAATTTAATATCATAAAGTAATTGTTGAATTATGTATGAAGTTGTTTAAAGCTACATTTCGTGTTTCAATTGTCATGTGATATTGGAAACAATGTTTTCGGCTTACGAATCCTTTTTACTTCTGCCAAAGCTTAATATTTAATGTATTTAATTTCATGCGTACCGATTTCCATCACTGCCTTTTAAGTAAGTAGCCTTGTTCGAAATTATATCAAACTAAATTAAGGTTTTTAAATCTGCCTGCTTTCTAACAGAGGAGATGGTTATTCATATCTAGGATAAAATGTGAAGAGTTCCTCAAGTACGTTTTCATAATGCAACGTTTGAATTTTATGAAATGAAATTCTTAGAAATGATTTTAACAACTGAGAACAATGTCTTCAAATTGATACAAAGTAGTATTATTAAAATCACCGTTCTTAATGCTAATTTGTAGACTGAATTTTGTAGCATTTTGCCGTTTACTATGAAAAATGGAAAGCATATTTACTTATGTATTATTTGTTCTGGAGCATATTAACCGCAATTTAATTAACCGTTTTTAATGGTTTTTTAATGTGGATATTTCAGCCATTAAAATCTTCGAATATCTTAATATACAGTAGTGACTAAAAGTAATGAAACACTGTGTTGTAAAATAATGAACCACCCACTATTGTGGAGACATGGTGGCTGGGAAAATGTCAATTGCACCATTGGTGTGGCAACATGTTGTTTACAACAATATGAGCTTCAAAGCAATAATTTGTTATATTATTTCCACTCAAGTCCGACATCAAAGATTACCCTAGCAATCTGATGGTGATTAAAAGTATTGAAACACAAGTTTTGCAATTAAACTTTTCTATTTAATCTTTCAGAAACAGTTGTTTTCTTTAGTATATTATTGCGAAATACGAAATTGCTATATTTTACGTCTGGAAATGCCCAAATACACACCTGAGGAAATTAGAAATCTCATCATCAGCAAGCACTTGGAAGGTCTTGGGGTAAGGGCAATATCCAGGCTTGTCAATTCTTCAGCGGCAACTGTCAGTCGTTTAATTAAGAGATTTAATGCAGAGGGGTCCACAGAAGTTAAAAAGAAAAGTGGGCGACCTTCTAAATCTACATCTGGAGATATGCGTTTGTTGTCCAGAATGGCTAGAGCGAACCCAACTCTTAATGCTACCCAGCTAAGGCAAGGATGGTGCAATGGTGGGGCCTACAGCAAATCATCTGTGAGAAGAATTTTGCAGAAACTAGGTCTGGTCAGCCGTGTGGCAGCTCAAAAACCAAAAATCACCAGAAAGCAGCGGATGGCTCGACTAAATTGGTGTCGCTCAAATCAGGGCAACAGAGACCTAGACTGGGCAAACATTGTTTTTAGTGATGAAGCTAAAATAGAGTTGCATCCACGCCGCAGAACTATTGTGAGACGACCTCCAGGTGCAGAGCAACGTGGGAAGCCAAGGTACACTGCAAAGACTGTGAAGTTTGGAGGCGGATCCTTAATGATTTGGGGGTTCATAAAAAAATGTGGCCTCCGAAAAGTTGTTAGAGTTGATACAAACCTTAACAGTCGAGAATATTGTTCTCTTCTTTCCCAAAACCTACTTCCTTACCTTAGCCCTGATGATGTATTCCAACATGACGGGGCTCCATGCCACACAGCACGCGCAACAAAGCAATTTCTTGAAGAGAATGGGGTTGCACTTCTTGGAGACTGGCCATCTCAGTCTCCGGATTTAAATATCATAGAACATTTCTGGGCCATTCTTAAGAAGAAAGTGGCTGAACATCGCCCAGCCAATTTAGGCCTACTATGGGAGTTAGTGGAAAAAGAATTTTATGCTATTTCTGATGAAATGATAACTAATCTTTATGACTCACTTCCCCGAAGAATGGACACTGTGGTACGTTGCCGAGGCAATTTTGGTCATTATTAAACTTTTTATTTTGTAGATTTAGCTTTCTAATGTCTTCCTGTTTCGGTTTGTTAAAAATATATTTTATCCATTATAGTGGAATGTATATTCTTCCTAGCTGTTTCATTACTTTTAGTCACTACTATAGAACTGCAATTTAACAAATGCGTGCAATGACTGAGTGTTTCCGGCATATACATTCATATTTTGTTAGAGCATTTCTTTTTCATATTACTGGAATCATTTTATGCAAATAATATTATTCCTCTATTGCTGAATTACGTATTTTGTAAACCAAAGTAGGTGTTTCATTACTTTTAAGCACTACTGTATATATATATATGTTCTTTGATTTAGAAGTATACAGCGTGTATATGCCGCGTACGCCATTACACATTAATTATATAGGCACCACATACGATTTTCCGATCATTTAATACAACTAATTGAAGTGATGACCTCTACTAATGACCTTTTTACTTGAGCAAAAATACTGAATATTTCTTTGTATTTTATTCTTAGAAAATTATTTTGCATTTGGGAATTTTAAAATGAACTTTAATCGTCAGGATAATGAAAATTTTACATATATATTTTTGGCTGCTTTGTATAAGTTGCACCCAACCTCTTAAGCAAACAGTTTGCGTTTTAGGTGCAGCGCAGATACGATGAGGATTTACGATAATTATTCATTCATCTAGTATAGTAATTCTTAATGTTAGGATAATTTACCTGGAGTTTAATTAGCTTTCCAAAACTTTCACATAGCTGTTTGTAAATACCATATGTCTTAGCACTAGCAGTAACGCTGAAATCGGGTTGTTTTTTCTTCTCTGAACTTCAGCCCACATTTTCTCCGAAAAATCGAGTCAGACCACAAGCCGTGGTCTTTATGCCGTATCTCTCCTTAATTGATTCAAATTTTACTTTAATAGTATTGCGCATTCTTATTTAAATATCAATTCACTAGCGTACCGTCATAATAAATAATCTATTAATACGTCTAAACCAAATGAAAACCTCTTAAACAAACTAGTTTTCGTTTTTAAAAAGAATCGTTTCTGCAATGTCTAGTGAGAGTCTATATTTGGTTTTGTAAAATAATTGAACTCTTCTTAATTATCTTCTCCAAAGTTGTTCCATTAACACAAGATTAAAAGTTTATTGACGTTTTTTATCTGAATTAATAACACATTTTGATTTTTTGCAAACGAAGGCTTATTGCTATGTTAATTAAGCCTTATTGGTGTGCAACTCTACTTTAAAGCGTAAGCCATTGATGTTATTTTGATCTACAAAAAATTG
This sequence comes from Hofstenia miamia, assembly GCA_900660155.1. Lineage (NCBI taxonomy): Eukaryota > Metazoa > Xenacoelomorpha > Acoela > Hofsteniidae > Hofstenia > Hofstenia miamia. The sequence goes on along the minus strand of CABFPE010000140.1, from coordinate 761,713 downwards.
CCACTCCTCCGTAAAAACAGTTACATGATGCCCGTCCGCAACACGTGGATCAGGCCAACACGAAGGACCGCTTACATCTTTGATTAGCGGACAAAGTTATTTTATTACAATGGACTATGATTAATTTCAGATCAATGTGATGCGGAAAACACTTTAATGTAAAAGTAATTTTAAAATTAACAAATTAAGCTGCGGAAATACTAATTACACAATTGTAATGTATACTATTACTCTTCATATATTATATATTGACCAAGTTCACTACAGAACTATTTTTGTCAAAATTTCTGAAACTTCTCATGTAAATTCACACAACATCTTTTCTTAATCTATCAAATTTTTAAGATTGAATTCAATTTTTACTATATTTTTCATACCATGTATATTCATTATGATGTTGTATATAAAGCATAAGAGGGCAATATAAATTCGTAATGCAAAAGTTAATCCTAGTGGTAAGAGTTCAAGTTATAAATTAAAACGTTAATCTTTGTGAAAATGATGTCTCATTAGTCATTGCCTTTGTAATTATACCCTCAATTTAACCTATTGTGTATATAATGATTGCATCAGTTAACCTATGAACAGGCCATTAGTCTTTTGATCAAGTTTCTTCATTATAATGAAATCCGATCATATATAGTCTGCTTAACATCATTTTCTTTGTCATTTTCATGCGCTATCACAATATTTATTGCTATAGCTTACGATATGTGTCGTGATGAATTTTGATTAAAAACAGCTTTTATGGGATTTGGGGGTAAAAATCTTAACGTTCATTACCATAACAATTTCTACGCATTTTCGAAGAAATTGTAGTGCGAAAATATGCAATCCGTATTATATTGGGATTGACTTAGTATTGGAAATCTAGAAGTGAAATGTAGAATTCAAGCTCTTAGGAAGAAGATACTGTTTCTAATGAGCGAACGCAGACTTGTACATATGTTCAAAAACAACACTATTTTACCCAAGACCGATTAAATGTATTAAAATATTTTTCTAAGTGTAAATTTATGTTCCTATGTCAATGAATACATAAACAGTAGACAATTTTATATCTAAAAGTGTTTACCATTTGTCATTTTTAGGTTTACTGTGAAGTGGGTCTTGAGTCAGATGAGGATTGGGTTCAAACCGAAGCCGCTATTAATCTCCCCGTGTTGTTGACTCGGGAATTTGCTAAAGAGGATCTTTCAAACGTAGTTCAGTGTTTGGTGGAACTCCTCGGTAAAAGTGAAGAGTGGAACAAAGTTGCTAAATCGCTGGAACGAATTCGTCAGATTTCAGGAGAACAAGTTTTTCGCTCTTATATCGAACAAATGCCTGCAAATCTGCAAAATATCTACAAACGTCGTATGGCTACAGCCAGTGTCACATACGGCGATAGGTCATCTCCGACCCTCAGTGCTCGAGAGCTCGTTGTAAAGTTAACAGGACACACATTGAATGACGTGGACAGTGCAGGGTAAAAATCATTTTCGTTAGTTATTTATATAGCATCATTTTAGGTTCGGAGTTATTCGTCGTGATGTGATGACTCGTCTTTCCAATCCTCAAGACTGGAGTGTTCGTTTCGGTGCCATTGAAGAGTTAAAGAGCGATCTCACACTTTTGAGTGACCTGCGAGTCTTAATGCCCCATTTAAAAGATTTTATTAACTTTCTCTCTAAGTTTCTTGTTGATGAAGTTAATTTCAAGATCACAATGAGTGCTCTTGAGATTTTTATTGTAGTTATTAAGAAATTGGGAGTAGAATCGTCGCAATATGTTGGTCCGCTTGCCACTGCTTTAACCTCTCGTGTTGGTGACTCAAAAATTGTCATTCGTCAATTGAATGCACGCGCGTTCAAAGATTTAATGTACGCTTCCACGCCGATGCTTGTACTGAAGCATATTTTGTCTCACCTTAATCACAAGAACTCACGCGCACGTGAGGAAACACTCAACATTGTCATCACAGCCCTTCTCATATTTCCAACCACCGACTTTGACTTCACAGCACTTTGCGAAGCGGTTTCCCCATGTCTAGTTGACAGTAAAAGACGGGTTCGTCAGGTATTAATTTGTGAAATCGTAATATGTATTATACTTGTTCATCACAATTTCCACTAAAATTGCAAATATCTTCATTTCTATACATATATTTTTTTAATGTATTTTTTAATGTCGGCATTAAAAAATTGCTACATTGTAAAACTAACACTTTAAAAATTTACGACATTAATGAACTGTCAAACTTTTTAAAAGACGACATTAAAAACCTCCCCCGAGGCAATGTGCGTCAAAAAAATCGGGAGAGAGTAATTGTATTTACCCTTAACTGACTAAAAATTTCATAATTTTGTATGACCACAACATCTTTGTAGATGTAACAAGAATGAATTATTAGTTACCGGTACCACAGGCGTGCATTCAGTGTAAGCAAGGTAAGCGCCGCCCATTGAAATTTATTTGAACAAATAAAGAAAAAATATTTATGCTTACAAAACATATTTATAAGTTTCCAATTCTTTTCAATTTCCTATTTTTCTTAAATTCTAAACATTAAACTAATTACTGTTCATTTTCGTCATTTAAATAATGTAAAATACTGTATTTTGGGTAGGTTTGTTCTTGTTGAACAATTGAACTATATGAGTTTTGTAATAATTGATTTAATATTATGAACAGCAATAATAATCAATATCCTATTACTTAAGTTTGCGTCGTAATAATTGCTCGACTGTACCTTAATTATGATAATTGGTATTGATAAAAATCAATGTTTCTCAATTACAACTGAAAACAGTCCGCGCAACTGTCTGCCGCTTCCTTTATCACACTTTGTTAACGTAATTGACAAAAGCTCCAACCAATCAAAATTCGAAAATACTACGAGAGGACCGCGGAAATCTTACCGCGGGATTGTTCAATGATTTATATTGTCGAGTCGACAATGGTGATTGAAATTTTAAACTAGAACTGCAATTTAGCCTCCAAATCACTTATAATTGACCACAAACAAAGTGTAACTTTCATTTTTTACTTAACAATCACAAGAAGATTTCACTTAATTTACAAAAATGGATGTATAGAAATAACATTAAAATAGAAATAAATAATTGTTGAAGTAAATACAGTCAATTTAGTAAATTCAGATGTAAATTTTCTATTTGGCTAACCTATATTGATCAGTTTCAAAACCTTTAAAACTGACCATCTGTAATAAACTGTAATACACTGATTCAATTCGTCATTTTGTCAAAATTTTTCTTATAAATTTTTCACACTACTAATATGATCTTCAAGATAATTGAGCGACATAACTTCAATTGCATTGTGAGCATTGCTAATCGTTTCTGGAAATAAAATATTGTATTTATATTATCTGGTAAATTTTTTAGATAATGATTTATATGCTTGAAATTAAAGTTATATGCAACATATGCAATACAAACATATAAATTTTATAATTATATCATATTCCGCTTCCCCCATTAATATGTGCTCTGCACGTCACTGACCGGTACCAACCAGCATTTTATTAACTTATGTATGCAATGTGTATAATATTGCAGAAGTTTTACCCTGAATGAATGTAATTTACATGTGTAGGCCGCAGAAATCATTTAAAAATTCAGACAATTTCTGGGCCCTCTCAGGCCTCTATGACGCTACGCCACTAGCGGCCAGTGACCATAAAAATACAAAAACAATTATATGTATATATATATATCAAGGACGCTCTAAATAAACAGGACTAAGCGCTAATTGTGAAGTGTAGATAAATAAGAAGGCCCAGCGTAAACGAAAACTCGTTGCGCCTCTAGCGTAGAGGTAATGTATTGCTAAATTGCTGTGGTTTGCACAGATTAATTAAAAGCAACGTTGGTAATACATAGGCGTCATAGAAGGAATGCCAAAGAAATGCTCTGTGTTTAACTGCCGTACTAATTATCGAAATGAAGCTAAGCATACTGTTTATAGCTTCCCCACAAATAAAGAGGAAATGTCCAGATGGCTCAAAGCACTGCCCAACGTTCTGAAGGTATAGATTTGAATTATTATTTTTTGGGAATTTGCTACTGAGTTTTATTAATCGAATTTTACCATAAATTAGTTATATGGTTTTATGTTTGGATATTGTGGTTCATTTCGCATTAACCTGAGACAGAGACTGAATATATCATATATGATACATACATTTTTCTATCACACTCTGTTCAATTTCAATTAATTAATTTCATTTTTCAATTTGATATTTAATTATAAGAACTAAAGTTTTCCAATCACAAGTACAAAGTCTTTCATTAAAATTAAATGTGCAGCTGATAGAAGGCATCATAAACCTTCCAGCCCCTGGCTTTTAATGTAAAATATTATTTGCAAACCGTGTTCTTTTAATTAATTGCCTTTTTTCAATACAAATTGATTTATATTTATGAATAAAAGATGAGCATTTAATGTTGTTTGAAATGTCTTTATAGAGAAAACTTTACTGAAATTTTCCAATGCAATTTGTGGTTACTTATCAATCTATTGTTTAGAAAAATTAAGTATTTCAATAATTGAATATTTCAAAAATAAATTCAATTCATTATTTTTTGTAAACTTTTAAAACATAACATTTATTTAATATCTTTATCAATAATTTAAAGCGTTTTTGTTTGAATGATAATAACTTTAGAAATCACCAACAAAGCATATGGGCGTGTGCAGTCTTCATTGGCCCGAAGACGCTGCAAAAAAACGTGTTAAACGACATTTGGTCCCAATAGATCCTCCTAGCATTTTTAATGTACCAAAAAGTTGTACTATTCAAACGCCAATGTCCAATCCTCGCGACATAAACAAACGCAATGTTTCCTGTGAATCCAGAACTTCCGTGCCTGATGAAATGAAATCGTTTTTGGAGCATGATTGTATCCCAAATGATTTTGACAACTTTTGTGAAGAAGTCACTAAGAGATTCATCAAAAAATATTTTATTAACATTGGACATGAGTGCATTACTGTGGCTGAAATCTCTGGGAATAGGTGTTTGTTTTCAGTTGAAATTAAATCCAATTTTACAGTTACATGCTTTAAAATCAGCTGTAAAGTTATGAATATTCGTCATCTTTTGGGATTTTCTTATAAGCTGCAATATTGGAGCCAATTAGAAGAATTAATCAATCACACACGACTTGCGGAGATCGATTCCAACCACGTTGTCAAAACATTTGCAAATTCATTACTTCATGATGAATTGGTTGGATTAACTTCGCCACAAATACTATTGTTAGAACAATTATCACACTCTACATCCAAGTCTTTTCATTATTCGATGTCAATGAATAAATTTGCTATTTCTTTGTTTCTTCAAAGTAGAAGTGCTTATATATTTTTAAGAAATTATTTTACACTTCCACACCCCACAACAATTAAATCAAAACTTACTTCTGCTAAAGATGTTTGTTCAGATGAAGAGTTATCAGTTACTTGTAAGAATGTTTTTACAGCTGCTAATGTTCAAGAAAGGCACTGTATTATATTAATAGACGAAATTTACATTAAGCCTTCAATTCAATATTCTGCTGGAAGCGTCTACGGTTTTTCTATTGATGAACCATCACAACCAGCACGTACAATTCTATGTATGATGGTCAGTTCAATTACAGGAAGATTTTCATTCATAGGCTATCTATTGCCAATGTACAGGAATACATGTAAGTTTCAATTTGAATACTTCTCCAAGCTTGCAAAAGTTGTTGAATGCAATTATGGAATTATTACTGGTGTATCAACAGATAATTTTTCTGTAAACCAAGCATTTTTTAAAGAATTTTCTCTTCAATCTTCAAAGACTCCTTGGCGAGCTATGCATCCAAATGACACTAATCGCAACATTTTCTTGCTTTATGATTTTGTCCATCTTATGAAAAATATTAGAAATAATATAATAAACAGTAAGCAGAAGATTGTGGAAATTAAATATAGTGATAATTATCTGACATGCAAATGGAATGATCTTTGGAAAGTTTTTCAAAAAGATGTAGATGATGATGCACTAGTAACCAGAACTCGATTGACCCCTACGGTTTTAATGCCCAAGCCACTTGAAAGACAAAAGGTTTCCCTTGCTCTCATTCCGTTTGAAACAAGGACCATTTCTGCATTGAAAATGGATGGTTTTCTACAGACAGGGGAGTTTCTAGATATTTTCAGAAAAATGTGGCAAATTGTTAACATAAAATCCACTTCAGAGGGTTTCCGATTTAACAATGAAGATTCAATGCCATTTTCAGACATTAATGACTCAAGGTTTGATTTTTTACAGCGCTTGGCAAATGGTTGTCTTGCCACAAGGAATTCCTCTGGATTTAAATGTTTCACAAAGCATACTAGTACAGCTCTATGGCACTCTCTAAATGGAATGTGTGATTATATTTGCTACTTACTTCAGAAATGTCAATTTAATTACGTATTACCTGGCTATTTTCAAACGGATCGCCTTGAAGGAGAATTCGGTGTAATTCGGCAGTTAAATGGAGGCAATTTTTATGTTTCATTGCTCAATGTAATGTCAAGTGTTAAGCTTCGCAGACTAAATCTGTTATCAGAATTGGAGTTAGATGTTGATTCATTTAAACCACTTGCTACTTTACAATGTTGTAGCAGCGAACTTCTAATCAATTTATCTGATATTGATTCATTGGATGAAGACGTTGAATGCATATCAAAATCCGAAAATGCCACATTGTTTTATATTTGTGGTTTCATCGCATTTAAAGAAAAGATGCCAGCTGGTGAAATATGGGAAGATGACTGTTTTAGAGAATTTACAGATTTAAATTCCAGAGGAAGACTTCGCTTTCCTTCAGAGCATCTATTTAAATTCAGTCAGTATACATATTGTCATTTCAAGTCCGTAGAACGCAAACAATGCTCGTGTGCCATATTAAAAATGTTTCAACAGATCTATTCAACATATTCCTTTGACTTACCTAATCACTATTCAATTTGTAAACGCTTATGTAATACTTTTTTTAAAGGATATGTCAACAAAATGACTAAAGAATTCTTTATTTATAAAGATGATGGATCTCTTTGCAGGCGTAAAAGAAAACTTCAATTTAATTAAATTTTGATTACATGTGTGGAGTTTTACTATTATTTTTGTACTTTTATTCTCAAACTGTACAATTGTGGTTTACAAATGTTATATACCATTTATTTCATTCATTATTTAGCTTCTACTTTTATACAATTGGGCCTTCTTATTTTTTTACACTTATTAGATGACACAGAGTCCTTATTATTTAGAGCGTCCTTGATATATATATATATATATATAAAGAAAATATTCATTCGGCTAGAAAGGAAATATGAGTTAAATAAGTTAGGATTAAACAGGAATTTCGCCAATAATTTTAAAATATATTCTATAATGATAGCCTTTGCAGTGAATTCGTTCGTTCTATTGTCTTGTACATCCGCCAATTTTGATTTTGCACAGATACTGGCTTCGACTTACCCTTTAATTTATTAAGTAGTTAATATGTCCGTATAAGATAACTTTATTACAATTACAAGCTAATTGATATACTGTGTGATGAATATCTAAGAGAAACAAGTCCCCATTGTATTATCTTTTTTTATGATATTTCAATCATTAATTTTAGGCCTCTTTGGAGTGTATTGCTGTTTTGGCGCAATTAATGGGAGTGAATAATCTTCGGGCTCTAATAGATGCAATTGAAGCGTTGGAACCCACACATGGAGATGCTCCAATGAATGCAGTTAAGGCGCGAATTGCTCGTCGTCAATTGCCAATGATTAAGGATAATGGCATGATTGACTATGCAACCAATCTTCGAACCATTACTCCGGTAAAAATCTAAGAAATGCCTGATTACAGTAATATTATAATAGAAAACATGGAAATCTGTATATTTTGTTACAAATTGACCAACTCTATAACCATTATTAAAATGAACAGTTTGTTTTATCACCTTAATTTTTCTCTTTGTCTAAAAGCACTACTTTTATCAATTTCCTCGTTTATTTGCTAAGATCTCCATCAGGGTGGGAAACGGCTCAATTCTTTGGACCTGAACCGGCCTTGCCCGCCAACCCCGTTTATTACCGACTGATAAAAAATATTACTAGTGCAATGCGCACAAAGATGTAATATAAAAGTATAAATGAAAATGTGAAAATTCAATAAAAAATACAGAAATAGTTGTTGACATCTTGATTTTTTCCTGAAATCTGTTAGTGTACTTCCAACCTGACGATTATAAATGACCCTTGATACGACTAGGGCCGTCTAAGGATTACATGTTCCTAACTTGATCTCCATTAAACACGGAGGTGTTTTTTACCATGCTTCTTGGTGGAGTATACTGTGTAATATATATTTTTCTTCACTATAGTTTTTTCATAATTTTATTCATATACGTTTTCCCTTAGGCCCCTGATATCGAATGGATCAATAGGGCAGCTGGGATGTCACGCGGAGGGCGGACTATGCTAGAAGGCGGAGAATCAGCAGATCCTAACACGTCCAACGTATCATCCGCAAGCAGTAAAAGAGGGCTTGTACTCTCAGCCGGGAGAAGTAAGGCTGTATTTCCTTGGAATGGACATGGAAATGACGACCAAACCATAGGACCAAATGGATTCAAAGTTAGTAATATCTTGCATTTCCAGTTTATATCAAAATTTCAAATTATATAGCAAATTGATCTCTCAATTATTCAATTTCTAGATTCGTAAATTCTCGAAATTTTTCATTAGATAATGTTTTTAGAATAATTAACATAAAAATTTGTTTTCACCTGAGTGTTACGTGAATGGAAATGTAATTAAGCGAGTTTCATCAGCTTCTTTACTGGGTGTAGAGTTGCAATATAATTTAAAGTGGGGAAACATGTCCATAATATCATAACGAAGGCGGCGAAAAGACTTCATTTTATATATGTTTTGAAACTTAGTGGAATCCCAACTAAAGACATTATAACAGATTATGTAAGAATTGTTGGATTTGTCCTTGAGTATTGTGTTCCACTTTGGCATTTCTCTGTTACCAAGGCTAAGCCAATGATATTGAGCGTATCCAAAAGCGGGTTATGAAATAACCATTCCCTCATCTCAGTTATCATGAAGCACTCGTTATCAAGAATCTAGAAAAATTTCATTCTATCTTGCGTTGTTTACCTTTCAAATTTAAAATTGCGTTTTAATAATGAAATTAAATGAATTTTCCATTAATTGTCTGAGGATGCCTTTTTAATTAAAACGTGGTGCATAATTTATAATTGAAATTTAGAAGCCTGTGATTCCACCACCTGTTAAACCAACGTGGGCAAAGAAGATCTCTTCCGGTAAGCAGTTTTGTTTTCAATATTAAATATCTTCATAAGATCATGTACAATATAGAAATCTGATCATATTACATTTATGCGTTTTACTCTGAAAGTCTTTATTGTTGGATTTAACTAGAGTAAATTTTTAGAAATTTCAAATTCCTGATTTCACCAGGAAATTCCAGTTGAACTATATCGCAAGTTTTTATGACTGAAAGTTACGTGTCTTCAAAGTTTTAGTAATCATTTTGAAGTTGGTACTTGCAATTCACCAACATCAATTTTTTCTGCTCTGTTCAAAACAATTATTGAGACATTTATGTAATTGTACACAGTGCCCCGTTTGTCTAAATTTTTCTTATTATCGCAAAGGGATTTTTATAAGTTTTCAATGCCAATATTTCTGAAATTTTTTAGTACATGATAGAAAAAAATGGTAATATGCTGAACTTTTTATTGCTTGATATATTTACGTACCATTCATTTTTTCGAGCTATTTTTACAGGGACATAGGATTTAAATATAAAGATGAAAGTAGAATTCTCAGCAAGCAAATGGATAATGTTTGTAGCTAAATATCAAAATTGCAATAGGAATTCTTGCAAAAATATCTCATTAAATGGCTCAACAATGATGAAGAGGAGCCGAAACTTTGTGTTCAAGTCTGATACGCTACGGCATTGGAAATTTCTGCTTTATAGACACAAAATGTGACTGAGATTTAGTGCTATCTTAGTAATATATCGGACATGGCCGTGTCCAGTCCATGCTCATCTCCGGTAAAATACTTTATGACCAGCACTATAGAGTGTATTCCCGGAAGACATTTTGATACATCATCGTTTGTTTTGATAAATGTTCATAGTCTTTATTGTGTAAGGCTCGGAAAACGACATTTGAACAGGCGTTGAAATTCTTCTGGTTAGTTGCATAGATGTTATCCAACTCCTATTTACATTTTAACTTGTTATAATTTCAAAAACACTTGGCTTGCGTGTGTGTCGCGTTATTTTTGCTACATGTATATTCTACTTCATATTTTTGCATCAATTTTAGGTTAGTGTGAGCTTATATTTCAGTTTTCAAAAAATTACTTTAATTTATGTAACAAGCGTTTTCTGTAACCAATTATTTGTTTGCTTGTAAACAAATGACTATTTAAAATCCAACACTGTGTAAACTCGTGTTTCATTAATGTTTTAATTTGTTATCGCTTGCTAATTGCGTAATAAACTGTTTTAGCTTTAATTCTGCGTGCTTTTGTTTATTGGTTAACATTATTTTGACGTCATTTCTTTTTTACAAATCATTCATCTAGTCTTTCGTTCGTTATTGTTTGAATTCGGGATTAAATTTTAATGGTAGGCATCTGGTTAAAATAAATATTAATTCAATTTACCGGCAACAGACGATGATATTGTATATTTAATTGTTATTTTTAATTTTGTATCAACTCCACTTCCTTTGTGATGCTCAGTCTATTGCAATTATGCATGACATCGCAATTATTGTAATAAACAGGGGGTGGAAATGTACTTCCCCAATCTTAAAAATATATAGTAGAATATAAATTATATAAAAGAAATTTCTTTCCAAGGAAAATTACTTGAGTTATTATATTGAATTAATTTTTTAGAATACTTTATGTTTCGCATTATATTGGATATATTTCGTCGTTTCCCCTATATTCCCTACTATGTGCAAAGCCTTCAAAAGGTGTTAATATAATGTATTTCCATATTTGCATTTGTTTTTCTGCTTTTTGTAACCCAACACATACTACAATTAAATATAGATATTTTTTCCAAAATCCTGTTTTTGACGCATGTCATGTATTATTGTGAAGACGTCAATAAACTGGGATGCAGACAAATAATATGCAATAAATATGCTACAAAGGTTACAATTCAATTTACTATTTTGATGTAAAATCCAAAATTACTTGCCAAGCGATCAAAAGCAGCCAGTAATACGGTTGAAGGGGGCAACAGAAGGAGCAATTTGCATGAGTCCTCTGCTGGACTCTAATCCTAAAAGGTTATAAGTAAATATGGTTTTTTAATCAAATAAAAGTAAATAAAAATTTAACTTATTTGATTTTTTTATAACTCGTTATTTGTTCTTGTTACCAAAAAAAAATCATATTTACTATGTCTAGTTATTGTTCCTACTATTATGTTTTTTAGTTTTTGCATAACCCACACTTTAGACAATTCTTCTAAGGTGTTAATCAGAGAGTCCGTTTCGTACATAGGAAGTTTTACAACAAAAAATATGTGCCTGAATGTATCTTATAATGAGAGACATTTATAGATTGTATTTTTCCCAAAACCTCACAAACATTAAATTCAGCCCCGTAATCTTTCACTAAAAATCTTGTATATCAATGCTTGCATAAGTATTGAAGAAATCATTCATTTACCACCAATCTTAGATTACATGGCATCATTTGTGCAATTAATTAATTTCTACGAAGTACATATACAGGTAAATAATATGTGTAGATTAAGTTTCATTTTCACAAACCATTTGTTACAAACCCTGTCTCTGTAACAATTATGTTTCTAGAATTGGGTAACTGCTACTGCGGAATAGTCTACTTTTGAATGTTGTGATTACCATGTCCATATCTTTCATATAATAAGCATTATGCAGTAAACAGATGTTTAAGTTCTATTTCCGTGCGATGTTTCTTGTATCTTGTGAGTCTTCATTGAATTATTCATTGAACTCCACTTTCAATCAATAACCGTTTCAGTTCATTTTCTCCTGTTTAAGTGTTTCGTTAATCAAATATTATTAAATTTCTTTAGAGTCAATTTACTCTATTCCAAGTAGAGTACAGAAATTGGCAAATGATTTCACTTAGCTTGCCCACACATTTGTATTATTAATTTGTACTGTTAATTCATCTCTGTGTGGATTTTACGTAGTTCAAATTGTACGAATTTTGTGCCTCTTCCTAAATTTGTTAAAGGTGACCCTCAATACTAGACCCAGTTAACATGCAACCAATATATCTCGCAAAAATTCAAGTAAAATAATTATTTGCAACGGAGGATTTAAGATAGTACAAAATTTGCAACGATTTTAAATTTGAAGTATTTCTAAACGCGTAATTTTATTAATCAGATATTTAAGTAATTTAATAAATTTGACTGCTATCATTTCAATTTCACAAACTTAAATTTTGAAAATTCCACTGTTTATTTATGACTGTAAAATTAATGTGTACCTGTTATCATATTTATATGTATTTCTTATTGCAATTTGTAGGGCATTATATAAATATCCCTGATTTCAATATATTTCATTTCTCACATACATAAAAATGAAGAGTTTTATATTCCTATAAAATTGGGTAAAAGAATGCGTTAAGGGACACAAGAAGCTTTTAGGTTTCATAAACCTTGCATCCGTTATTTAGAATTGGCTGTGATATAAAATTTTCGAGAAAATTCTTATTAAAAAATACACAGGGTACTCCATAGCATACCTGTTAACAACTATAAAGAAAAATGTATATTCATATATATCCAGGGGGCTATTATATTTTACCCTAACTGTTTAAAATCTTTCTAATTTTGAATTTTGTATGCTAAATAAAAGAATGTCTAAATTTAAAATCAATTCTCTAAAACGTGAGCAATGAAGTAAACAAACTTTATAACATTTCTTATGTAATTACAATATTAGTATTATACAATCAACTTTTTACAAACAGTTAATACGCTTACATCAAAACTTTATGATGTTAAAATGCACTTTAATATTCATGTTTTGCTAAAGTAAAGAAACAAAGACTTTTTATATAAGTAGAAATTTAGGAGTGAAGAGAGTTGTAGTTACCCTGGAGGGAATGAGTATAATTTAGGCGCCATTCATATTCAGTGAAATGTTCCCATTGACGTAGTACTATAATGAGATTGTTTTTCATTAAATGCTAATCGCATTAAAAATAGCGCTATTTTATTCCCTTCAATCGCTTAAATGCGCATTATTGCTTATGGGGAATTTTTATCTTCTGTTTGCAAACCACGTACACTTATAACTCTTTAATCAATACTGATTCATATTTTATATTAATCATTGTAACATGGGAGTAATTTCATTCACGCATAATGATTCAGTTAAACAGGACAGAAGACAAAGCGTTAATTGTAAAGTTGGAAATAATTTTTTAAAATATTAGCAGTTTTATTTTAACTTAAACCACTTTAATCCAGTAAGTTATCAGTTTAAATGCAAATAATATTATAATGTTTGAACATTAACGTGAACTATTTGTTGCAGCTTGCTGCCTGTAAGTGAGAAGGCTAATTCTCGGATGTTTCACTGCGTAAAAAATAATATGTTTTTCTGTTCGAACTTTCCTGTCGAAAAGTATAAGAGAGCGATTGGCTTACAGCATCAAGAATGCTAGCATAAATTTGAGCCAATCATTTCATGAGTGTTGTTAAAATTATTCTTTCTATTTTACTTTCTTCAGCTTTGGTGAAAGAAACTTTTTCAATGGTCAATTTCCTGGCGGGGAACAGAAAAAGTAGTTTGTGTATGGAAGATGTTAAACATCGACTGCAGTTTATTTGTTAGTATACATGTTATGTACGAACTTTTTAAACTGGCTTGATCATCGTTACTTAATGCACAAATTATTTTGTAGTTCTATTTTTTTACTAAAAATTGAAGCTTAAGCGTTAAGTCTCTATAAAACTGAACAACTTTTTTTAATGATTAGTTTGATCTATATTTTAAAAAATGAAATAATTTCAATCAGTAAGTCCGTCAAAAATTTGGTACAAGCAGGATAAAACATTTAGTATTAATATTAAGTCTTAAGGTGATTTAATTTTAAACTATTCGTTTTAGACAATGAAGATGTAAACCAACTTAATTTATGTAAGTATTTTTTTCACATTTCACCTAATTTTTAAAACACAAGGTCTCAAATAAACTTAATTCAATAAATTTTGTATTTCATATTTTTAGTTTATAAGCATAGTAAGTATAAAAATATCTATTTCTCTCTTTTTTAATTCCACATGTTTTTTCGATGAAATGAACAGAGGCTTTTCAATTATTGGCAAATTTTCAACCACTACTTTTTTAACAATGTTTCTTTCGATACTGCCTCGATTGCTTGTGTGCAACAACAGTTGTCATCTGTATAAAAGTAGTTATCAATTAGATAACATTTGTTTACTTCACAATAACTCTAATTAGAAAAAATATTAACGAATTGAGTAAAAAACATCGCCTGTTTGATGCACATTATGATTGTTTTTCACTCTTTGATCAGGTTTTTCATAATCTCCTATCAACAAGAATTGATGTCATTGTAGTTAAATGGAGTTGCACTCAATAATCCATGTAAAATAGTTCATTAAAGTGTAATTTTATTGACATTTCATGTGTATGGTCTATGTTTCACAATACAAATTTCAATCAAGTTTGGGATTGTTTTACCAGCGTTGTAAGTCAGGTTGGAATTGGAAAAAATCTTGTTTGTTTAAAGCCTTTTTTCTTACAATCCAACTAATTGCAGGTTTTAGATGATACAAATGATACGGTTCTCAGCTCAGGGTATTCTTCAATGACCGGACGTCCGGGGTCTGATACCGTCAATGCAGGTTTGTTGTTTTTTATGATGCAATTACTAGCCTAGCTGGGTGCTATATTTGAAGATATTTTTTAATTAGAATGTCAATTTAAAATGTAATACATTTCTTTAGGACCTAGGACTAAATGAAAAAATTGAGAATCACATATTTAGAATAACATAATTATAATCTTTCCAAATTTGTCCAGAATAGATGTCTTGCTGTGGGACTACATTGGGCATGGGAGACGAAAATTTCGTAGAACTGTTGTGGCACGAGACTGGGATCAATGAAATGTTGATCCTGCAGAATGCAGGATATATATATATATATATATATATATATATATAATTTATTTATTGATTTAATATAATTGAGGGAATTTGCAACAATTTCATCATATTTCTAAATCAATTTCGATTCTTGTAGTTTTCTATTGTGTAATGGTTTGATTTTAGGAAATTCGAAACTAGACACTGACGTTTTTATGAAGCCGCAGTTGGTTCGCTCTGCATCACGTGATAAACGTGGCGTGCACAACTACAATGACGCCGTTGAAATTGAAGATGTTCCACTTGATGAGGTAAGCTACCTACAGTTCAGAATATTCCTAAATAACTGTTCGCTTATGGTGTGTTTAGAATTGAAACATATGTTGGCTTTTTAGGCTAATCTTGTTGCTTGATATTGAACATTTATATTTTAGAAGGCTTTGAATGCAGTGAGAAACAGTGCAGCTAAAAAGAAAGCTGAACGAAAAGTTCAGAGTGCTGAAACCAACAATGATGGGTACTTTTTATTTAATTTATTATTAGTATTTAGCATAAAATAAACATTTGACTGATTAAATCACAAATCATAAGGCAAATTTCAAATTCTTTGTATAACCCTGTATTCTGTAATGTAACTTTTTTAAGTGAATTCACTTGTAAAATTTTTGCGAGATTTTGAGGCTATACATTTTTTACATATTAATGCAGAATTACAAAATTATAAACACTTCATTGTCCTTAATATATACAGTACGTAACTGCACAATTAAAGAAATTGGTGGAATCTGTGACCGCTTGCGTTGAGACTTGTACAGCTGTGAAAAGCGGTGTCACTTTGTGATTTTTGTTGGTTCGATGCAAATTTTGTCGCATGTTATCGATATTGATGTGGACCTATGAAATTAATGCTGTCGTAACACCTGAAAAAATTGGAAAACTAATAAAGTAATATAATTAGTTTTGCGAGTTTAGAGAAGTAGATTAGTGACAATATAACTACACACGTTTAAGTTGATTTGTTGTAGGCAATCCAGAAATGTGGCTGAAACCGGAATTAAAGCATGCAACTATTGCAACAATTTGTTATCTATATTTTAAAACAGATTTTGCAATCATCTTCGATGTTAAACTACATTAGAGATTTTCACATTTCTTTTATAGGCTTATTAGAGGTGTTTTCAAGTGGTTCTTCCCTCTAAATATTCACTCTTTGGCTTTTTTGATTTTACCTTTCAGTAGTTTTGCAAATTAGGCTTGTACAGAAATATATTTTTCCATTCCATTTGATAATATTTGCAGCGGAATTCAAAACTGAGACGGACGATTCTTAATTGTTATGAATTGAAGCATTAATTCAAAAAGCGAGCATTTCCGTTTCAGTGGATACACTATCCATTGGCTACTAGGCCAAGACAATAGTGGTAATCTTAATAATTTATTAACAAGGCTTTTATAGTTATAGCAAGCTCTGCTTGAAGTACAAATTCTATTTTATATTGATACCTAAAATTATTTCAACAATACTATTCATATTGTAAGGGCGTTGAATTACTACTGCTCCTAAATTCAGTCAATAATGGATAAATGAGTTTGTCCTTTCACAATAAACTTTAATAAATATTCATCTTCATATTCCCAGCATTATTTTCAGCATCTTAATTGATACTAAAAATATCCAAGTATTTTGCATTGTACTACACAGGCTTAAGTGTTTTTTGTCTATGAGTATCATCTTAAATGTATTCGAAAAAATACAGGAATAAGTCATGATTTTTCACGCCAATTTTACCTGAACACCGATGATGGACAGTGTGGCATCTCCATTTTCCCAAATATGAGGCTATATATACGTCCCTGTTATAAGTTAACACAGCATGACCAGTTAATTTGTGCAAAGTACACCCTTGGCTTTATGAGTGAATTAAGTGTTTGTCATGTAGGTGATGATACAGTGACAATGTTTTAACTGATTTTTAACGCTGAACAACCAGACTAGGTTTTTTATAATAAAAAAATACATAATTTGTCTTAATTCATATTCACTATATAGTTATATTTGTTGTCAATTTAGGACTAGAAAAGAGAATATTGATCCAAAAAAGCACAACTTCACTTCTGAAACTGCAGTCCAGCATGATGTGGAAGTAAAAAATTCTCAGTAAGTGCTTAAAATTGGTAATTCATCCATTTGACAGATGTTTTGTTAAGTGAATTATTTATTCTCGATAGCAAATAAAAACGGTCGTTTGCAATCACATAGTGATAATAATTCAATACGATGCATTAATTAAGTTTTCATTTTAAATAAAGTTGTAGTTCTTTACACATGTGGGAGTGTAGCTAGCTCAATTCAGTGCACTTTATTTAATATTTATGCAGTTTTTATCCGATTTTAGTAATTTTCTGCACATAGAGTACAATATTTTGAATTCACAAGAACTCTAGCGATGAAAACTACTTTTATATGCCCTCACAATTTCCATTCTTCTGCATTAGGTCGAAATTCAATTGGGCAAATACTTGTCTATTTATAATAATTTAGAGATTTAATAGTCATGTGTATAGACAAAAAAAATATTTTTTTTTAGAAAATTGAAAAAGCGAAAAAATTGGTAATTGATTACTTTTGATATATGTAATAGGTTATGTCTGGGGTAGGTAACATTTAAGAAAACATTCAATAAGAAATGTGTCGATGTGCGAATTAGTAATTGAAGGTGAAACCATTCAAGGCTATACTTGAATGACTCTTTAAAGTTAGTTTGTTTTCTTTTAAACGTTTTCTTTCTTTTTAACAATACAGGCTTTTACTGGAGGTGTTTTGTAATTAATTTGGTGTTGGTAAGGCCACAGGGTCGTTCGGCGCCAAATTCTTAAAAACAGCCGAAACCTGGGCCAACTGTCAATGTAAGAACGATATTAGATTGAATATAAGATCAAAAAAAATTGATACCACAAGGTTAAAAAATTAGACTGAAATTTGCAGGAAAAGTGTTAATCCCAAGAACTGTGATTCTATTTAATGATGAACGCTTTAATGTACATATAAGCACTTAAGTTGTAATTTAGCATTAATACTTCAATAAACAACGCAGTCTCACGTGAACAGAAGCTAAAAGGTACATGATTTATGGTTTATTGTGATTAATTATGTAGTAATTCTCTTTTATTCAAAGCATAACATTGTTTTTAGTACGTTTATAAATTTTGAGAAGATTGTAATTTTCAATAACTGCCTCAATTTTATCACTTAGCGTCATTAATCGGTTCCGATGAAAACGCGATTCATCGATTAATTTGTCATGTTAATATCATTTATCCTCAAACTTTCTTTAGATGTGCTCGAATCTACATATATATATATATATTATATATATATATATATATATATATATATATAATTTTTTCTATTTTGTAGATAGAAAAAACAAACAGACAGTAATTTATTGGAAAATGTGATCATCGATACTCCTTTGCTAGCTTATGCATATTTTGTATAGATTGCGATTGTTATTACATATGGTTTTCAAAGCTTTGATAAACAAATCCTTATAAAGTTAAATAGCATATTCGCTTCAGTTTTTCTTTAGTCTTTTTCATTGAATATCAATCAATTTTTATTATATATATATATATATATATATATATATATATATATAATTATTTAGATAATGAAAAATTCCCTTACAATGTTTAAACAATAATATTTTTTAAAGTTTTTATTATACTTATTTTTTGTATTTTGTGGTGAATACTGTAAATCCACCTCAACTATTTAATTAGATAATGCTCTTTCTCTAGATGGATTAGATGAGGACTCTTCACTAGAATGTTGCTCTAATGGTAGTTTTTCTACGTGTGCATGCTTTACTCTCCCTTACCTTATTCTCTTGTTTTGATGAGCATGTCCCTTTGCCACACTGTCTAATTGTTTTACATGCAATTGCTTGTTGCCTTTTGCTATTAACTAAGTAGTTTTATGATTTCTGTTTGTGCATTTATTTAAATTTGATGTATGTGCGGAAAATTTATAAAAATAATATTTTCAACATTTCCGTTCAAAATTTAGTAATCAAAACTAAGAAACAACGTTATTTATAAGAAAGAGTTTTGTTATATTTAGGTAGTGTATGTAATATTTTGCATTGAGTTAGTACTAGTGTTTTGTGCAATACTTTAGGACATAACTAGCCGTATTGCCGTAAAGTTTTTGCAGTATTCTGCTTTGATCGAAATATCTAATTTAAAATATGCATCCTCCTTTGTCAGCATTAATTACTATCCGAAAATACGTCTAAAAAGCTTGTCTGATTACTAGAATTGTAAGTAAATTTAATGATAGTTTTATTTAAAAAAGAAATATATTATGAATAGGGTCACAAAGGCAGTCACTTTAATAGCAAAAAATGATGTTATGTGAGCGGGTATAGATCTACTAGTCAACAAGTATGTTGTGTTTTAGTAAATTTAATTTAGAAGTTTTCTATTTTCCCCAAAATTGAAATATTGAAATTTCAAATCTTAGATGACGATAAATGAATAATGGTGGCTCGATGAGAATATTTTGATATTCTTTTGTAACTGAGAGATCGCTGTTGTTATATATTCTATGAGAGACTATTGACAATTTTTCTTCAATCGTAAAAAATCACAAACAAATTTGCAATTGCTTATAAGATTCTATTCAAACGTATTATACAACGATTCAAATATCAAATGTATTTCTAAAGAGTAAAACAGATAAATCAAGGTAACTGGTTGCAATAGATTTGATGGTTTTGTTTATGTTTTAGCGGCTACATTGACATTTTCTTGTTAGTCATTAGCAGTTGTAGGAAAGCTGTATTTTTATTTTTGCTGACGTCCATTTAAAAATGGGACTGACCTATTAATTTGTGTGAGGCTGTAGCTTGTAACGTGCAAATTGCTATGCTTTCCTTAAAATCCAATATAACGTTTTGTAATATTTATTTTTCTCAACGTGTAATCATCATCTCCAAACAGAGATCAATTTTATCATCAACTCTCAACGACATTTAGTGAACTGCATAATCAACCGCAACTGCAGTTAAGCAAGAACATTAGCCATTAGAATATCATGTTGTAGTCCCGTATTTTCGATGTTGTCGTACATTGACATTTTTTTGCACTACGTCAAAGCGCCGACGTCACGCTAATTGATCTTAATCGCTACTCACACTTTGAAATGATTTTGAGTTCACGTTTGATTCTCTAACTTAGACAATAATTTAATACTTTTTACTTTATTAATGTCTTATTTTTGTGTTTTTTAACCGCGAATGAATCAAAATTTAAGCATAGTAAAGACGTAATGGAATCGATGGCCGCAAATTGTAAATGTAAAACAATAGAATATTGCACAAAGTAAACCATTGCATTTGTTAACTGGTATTGTGCGATCCAACTCGACTGGCCAATAAGATTACGTTTCAGCGGTCGCATCAAACAATTTTTTTTTCATTCACCTGTGACGAGCATAAAAAGCCTGTCAAAATCTTGTCAATTTAATTACATAATTAAAGTTAGTGACAGTTTTGCAAAAATATTTCTTATTGCTTCAAACTTATTAGTTTTATTTCGAAAAGCTGTGCGCAAGATTTCCTAGTCTTGATTGTCATGAACATGGTTCGTGCTGCAGGGCTCTGGCAACGTATCCATTCAAAAAACATGAATTTTTGTTGAATTACTTTAAAGCATCAACATTGTTATTAAAAAGTTTTCACATTATTACGATTTTTTGTTTTAAGTATTTTGTGAATACACAGTTGATAGGATTGAGGGTCTTTATCAGGGGCGTACGCAGGATTTTCTGACGGCTACATCTTAGTCATGACCCTAATAAATGCATTTTACGATCTTAGATTTTAATTTTTCCATTTTTTCTAGAAAATTTTTTGATTTAACCCGTAAAAATCAAATTTTAAAACTTGATGGGGGATTTCACCATCACCTTTGCGTACGCCATTGGTATTTATATGGCTCTTTGGATGTTTTAACCATATTTTAATTTTTGGTTTAGTCAGCAAAACAATTTAGTAACTAAAACACTTTAAGAACGCAGACTTTTGCCGAGTAGCTGTTATTACTTGAATTGCCACTCAATCAAATGAATGTGTTTCTTTATATTAATTTAAAGTCATATCACAACACGATTCTTGAATTTTCATATAAAATTCATAAAAACATGAGGTTAATCAATTCAATTTTCAGAATCATAGGAAAACAAATCCACACGCAAAATTGAATCATCATCAACGTTTAATGGGTCAATATATCCATAACTTTTTCTAGCTGCTAAAACAATGCTCGCTTACGATCAGGACAGACGAAATGAAGCCCTGAAGTTTTGATTACCCTGTCTTGATCTCGCTTATTCTAAGATGAATTTCGTTTAAAGGGTTCCAAGATCTGTAATAGACTTCCTGCAAGTGTGAACTTTTTCGAACCGTTTTTGCCTGTTTATTATACAGTTTAATTAGGTTTCAGCTATGCCCCCAATTTCGCTGTCCGACCTCAAAAATTTGAGCGATGCCCAGTTTGCCTCCGCTGTTGGTGGTCTGAAGAAAGACGCCATCATTTCGTTGTTACGCCAAGCGGTCTCTGCTCTATCTACCTCGACTAGGTCCTCCAATGATATCATCCTTATCTGAATCCCTCACAAAGCTTTCCTCTGATGTTTCCTCACTACAATCCCAAATGTTCTCCTACAGTGCTGCTGCCTCACGTTCTGTCTCATCCTGCTCCGAGTTTCACACCCGCGCTTGCTCCTCCTTCTGCTCTACCGCATCCTCCCAAGCAGTCTATCCCTTCATCAACTAACCGTAATCGTCCTCGTCCAGTTTTTGGTTCTAGTGCTTCCTGCCGTCTCCCTGCTGTTCCTATTAGTTCACTTCCGCCGCCTCCCCGCAAAGCTCATATCTATGTTGGCCGTTTTGCTGCTTCTGTGTCCACCTCAGATGTTGCTGACCACCTTCGTTCGTCCTCTCTACAATTTGATGATGTCATTTCCATTCCTCCACGTCCTGACTCTCCATTTGTATCCTTCCATGTTGTCTGCGATCAAGAGTCTCATCGTGCACTCATGAATCCTGATGTGTGGTCTGAATGCGTATTGATTCGTTTTTACCGCCTCGCTGACGATGAGCGCAAATCTTTTGGCCTTCGTCCCCGCCGCCGTAATCCGCCTCGCCGTGACTGACTATCTCACTCTGATGTTCCTCCTCCCCGTAACTCTGGCTTTTCCGTGTTGCTTGCCAATGCCCACAGTCTTGTATCTTTGAATCGTCGTCTCAGCTTTTACAATTTCTTCTTGCAGTCTCCTGTTGACTTCATTTTCATCACTGAAACCTGGCTTGATCCTGCCATTGCTGATAGTGTTGTTTTTCCCAACTCTACTCTTAAAGTTCTTTCTCGTATGGATCGATCCAGTGGTCGCCATGGTGGTGTTCTCATTGCCTCTCGTCTTCCTAACCTTGACATCCGTCCCATTTCTTTCGATTCATTATCCTTCGATTTCTGTTGTGGCTGTGCTGTTGTTCTCAGTGACCACATTGTTTCTCTGCTCTGCGTTTACAACCCTCCGTCGAAAAGTGCCTTCCGCATTCCCGTTGCTGATTTATCATCTATGTTCGAGTCTTTTCATGACCAGTCTACCTACCTCTCTCGTCACCTTGGCTTTTCCATTCGTCCTCATTTTCTTGTTTGTGGTGACTTCAATCTTCCTACTGTCTGCTGGAATGCGTTCGACTCTACTGACACTTATGAGTCTGCAGTTTTAGAAGTTTTTGCCTGCTATTCTCTTGAACAACTTGTATTTTCTCCTACTTCCAGCTCCTCTCTGCTTGATTTGGTTCTGTGCTCTCACCCCGATTACATATTTGACATATCTGTAATCCCTGTTCCTGCTAAGCTGTCAGATCACTCATTCGTCAGCTTCAATCTGTTTGTCAACTCTACTTCTCCATCTGCTAATCCGGCTGTTCCACAATATGCTCGATTTAACAGTGACTTTCTGTCACTTAATGCTGCTCTCTCATCTTCGCTGCCCGTTTTTAGTGATTCCTTCTCAGTTGACGATTGGTTCACTTTCTTTCATCAAGTTATTTCTTCTTATGTTCCTCGTCGGCGGAAAAAGCGTGCTTCTCTTCCTTTCTATTTTTCGTCCCTTACTGTGCACTCCTTGAATAAATTGGAGTCTTACAAACGCCATTCTGGTACTACTGCTACTCCGAAGCTTGCTTCTCTCACAGAAGATGTTCTCAATTTTATGGAACTTGACAAAGTCTCTTTTCTGTCCAGCTTCTCGTCCGGTTCTCTTCAAGACTCTTATTCCTTCCTGCGTTCTCTTCATTCCAAGCCTGAGCTCCCCAATTTGAGATGGAATCTTCGTTCTGCTCACTCTGACCTGGAGAAGGCTGATCTGTTCAACGCGTATTTTGCCTCTAACTTCTCTGTACCTGTCTCCATGTGCCCTGGTCCGCCTGCTGCCTCCCCGCTAATCCGACTTTGTGATATGGTCTTCAGCGCCCATGATATCTCTCTCATGCTTAAATCTTGCAAGTTGTCTGGTCCTTGTTATCCTGACGGTGTTCCTTCCTTTGTAATTCATGAAACCTCCTCCACGCTTTCTATCCATTTAAAGCATCTTTACTCCTTCATTTGCTCCACTAAGCGCTATCCCGCCTGTTGGAAGACATCTTGGATTTCTCCGCTGTTAAAATCTAATCAGCTTCCCTCCTCGCAGGTCACGTCCTACCGCCCAATAGCTATTCTATCTCGACTGTCTATCATCTTTGAACGCCTTGTTTTTCGTTATGTATTCCCAAAAATTCGTCACCTCATCTCTTCCTCTCAGCATGGCAACCTTCCTGGTCGCTCTACGATTACTAACCTGCTCACTCTGATCGAAAACTGCTACTTTCACTCTGATAGTAATGATCCTGGTTGTATTATCTTTCTTGACATCTCAAAAGCGTTTGATCGTCTCCCTCATTCCATTCTGCTTGACAAGTTACGTTTATTTGGTTTTGATGTGGATTTCATCGAACTGTTCCAGTCTTACCTGACCAATCGCCACCAGTGTGTCAAAATCAACTCGTCTATCTCTTCTCCTGTCCCCATTACTAGTGGTGCCCCTCAAGGCTCAGTGTTTGCTGTTCTTTTCTTCCTCGTTGCCATTAACGACCTCCCTCATTCTGTTCTCAACTCGTCTTGCCTGTTGTATGTCGATGACACTGCGATTTTTGATTTTGGTTGGTCTTTTGCTTCGAACATTTTTTCTGATCTTGAGCACTTGTCTACTTGGTCCTCTGTCAACCATCTTGATTTTAGCACTACCAAGACATGTGGTATTTCCTTTTCTGTGGCTCCCCCTTCTGATTTGCCTCTACCTGTGAACTTTGCGCCTCATCACACTCATCTTGGAGTTCAACTTGCTGCAAACTTAAATTGGACTGGACATGTGTCTTTGCGTCTCCGCAAAGCTAATTCCTCGCTATTTGCCCTTTTCCGTAATGTTCCTTTTAATACCTCGTCCGCTGTGAAACTCTCTTTGTTCAAGTCCATTCCTCGCGCCATTCTTCTCTACGCGTCTCCTTGTTGGTGGCCTTCTCATGCTTTGTTCCACTCCATGGAACGTTTCCAGAAACGCGCTTTCAAATGGATTTCCTCTTTGGACTATAAAGACGCTCTGCTGAAATTCTCCACTCTCCCGCTGTCACTCTACTTCCATGCCTGTGATCTCCTTCTTTTCAATCGACTACTGACTCGCAAATTGAATCTTGATCCTTTTGATTTCATTAAGTTCTCTAATTCCTGCTGCACTCGCTCTGATGATGTTGTCACCTTCTCCATTCGTCGTAAAAAAAACATCGCACCCTTCACTCATTTTTCAATCGTGCTTGTACTGCTGCTAATTACATCTTGACTCGCAACCCTCCAACAGCGATTGATTTCTTTTCCCCGCCACCGAGCTTCAAGAAATCTTTGATGGCTTTCCTCTTTGCTGAGCCCTTCTCCAACTTCCTACTTTTCCATTTGCTCCTATTTCATCTCCTGTGACTGTCCCCGCTGCCGTAATACTTGACTTGTTTTTATTTTTTTGTTGTGTATGCCTTCAGCGGCTAAATAAAGTCATTGATGATTATTATTATTATTATATAGTTCTATTAGAACTACTTCTATGCATATTTCTATTTAAATAACATTTGTATCGGGAAACTTTACTACTCCTGTAATGCATGTGTTGCCTTATCTTAAAGCATTGCAAACTTGTAATGGGATTCACATCCCTTCAGTCTTGTACTGTAAGGTCTTAATAAATAGGTAAATAAATAAAAAATTGAAAAACATAACCACCTTGACTTAAGTATACATGTATAAGACTATGTGGGAATTATTTCAATTCAAAACTATATTCATCGCAGATGGTTTTATGGCTGGAGGTTTGAATTGATTCGCAATGCAGTGAACAGAAGTCAGCTGGGTTTTCATGAAGTGCTTAGTTTAATATTCACAAACCCATGTCCTTAATAACATGTGTCATTATGTGCCATTAATGTTAAAAATGAAATATACTATCAATGAAATATCGCACAACACAATTTCATATCGAGCAATAGATTGTGAAGGATTAATCCCACATCAAATTTGTTCCCCCAATATTAAGCCTGCAAAAAATTAAAATAAGCTCTTGAGTTGCATGGGTGTGATAACTTGAATAAATTAAAATTTAAGAGATGCTATTCCATCTCAGGTGCTCGCAAATTTTCCAAAAGTTGTTTTATCATAATTTTCAGGATCGATAGTAGTGGTCCTGGTGTACTTCTATTTGCAAATCTTTAACACAATAAATGCAATTTCTTCTTATATTTAGCGTACTTTTTAGTGTAAATTCAGTACAATATCAGATTGTTTCTCCAAAAATTTCCTTTACTTTCCAGGCCAACTAATCTCTAATTGAGAATACCCGATCAAATCCTGTTTCCTCTATGCACATCAATTGGTTGTATGGGATACTGTTTAGACTTATCGTCAACTATATTTGCTATTACCTTAAGGTTGAGTTATCTAAGTAGAGGATGGAAAACTTTGATATTGCTCACTCTGCTGTAAAAATTATGATCAGTATTTCAAAACATGAAAGATTATGTATGTTGTAAAAGCCATTCATACTCTAACTGGCATTCCAAGATATATTTTATCTGTTGATTTGAAATATGTGGAAGAAAGTCCGAGAAACAGATACCGATAGAGATTTTTCACATCGTTTGTATCGATATCGCAACTTTATGCTATAGCGCCATGCATTTTTGATAAAAATTTATGGTAACTGCCAAAACCCCTAAATTTGGTTATTTAGATTTGAGCTTTCAAGTTTACTCAAGTATTTTATTAAATTTAGGTTTTGTATTAGTTTGAATAAAAATGCAGGTGAGACTTACTTGCGATTTTTTATATTGCAATTAGTTGGGTTAGATCTGAAAATCAGTATCAATTTTAACGCTTGATCAGGAATCATTTGCTTGTATGATTTATGCTGAGTTTTGTTCGAACGTTAAGAATCAGGATGAAATTGTGAATTTATCTCAAAAACATATTCACCATCCCTGTATTTTGTCAGTCGCATGTGATTGATGTCACTGCTTAGCGATGTATAGTAATTTTTCACCTTCGGTCGATTAGCCGACGTTACACCTCATTGAACTTAATTGCAACTCGTATTTTGACAAGAATCTATATTCATTGTTAATTCTCTAACTCAAATAACCTCGCCAAACAGACACGTATAGTTGTACCCGGTAACTCAGGTTCCTATTTTGAGTTTTGAGTTGATGTTATCTCAATTCTCGTAGAAACAAAATTGAGTCAAATGTGACTTTTTGAAGCCCTGTGCATAATCGTGATTATAGAGGCATTTTCTATCACACGTTTAGCTTTGATACCTGAACAATTTGATGTGTTTAGCTTTGAACAAACAGCATTTGTACAACGCAGAGGAAGATGTGAAGTATCACACCGCGCCAGCTGTTGTTTTTAATTCTGAATCAAATGATGTACGTCTAGTTTTTAATAATTACTTACTATTTTTTTGTAATTTACTTCTTAGAAAGATATTTACTTAAGGTTTCATTATCGTGTCTGCAAGTTATAGTAATCATACTTTAAGATTGATGTTGGTCACTATAAATCTTAAATTTGTTTTTCTTTTCCATTAATAGCAATGCTATGCGATGATAATCCAACTGAGTGTTTGTTTTATATAATTTAAATATAGTTTCTTCAATTCACTAATATTGAGTTTTAATACATTAATATAAAGAACAAGTATGGGTTCTATGGAACCTGAATTTTTTATTTTTTTAAGTGTCATTTAGTTCCATAGCATTTGATTGTAATCCCGGGCCATCTCAATTTTATGGACTTTTCAGATACCATGGTACCATATGATATAGATTAGAAATTGTATCCAGTAAATTTTATATATATGATGTAATTTTTAAAAAGCTGTGATTAAATAATCAATTATTACCCGTTTTTTACAAATGATCTACCTGATGCAGTGGAGGATATAAGACTTCTGTTCTCTGTCATATTAGTCATATTTATTCATTATTCGGGGTTTCTTATCCTATCAAAGTTTTAACTACAATACTTCTTGTGGGAAGGCCTGATTTTATTATCTTTATACTTCCAAATTATTTAATGAAATGGGAAGATTCAATTTGGAAAAAACTAGAGAACCGAGCTTGTGTACTAAGCCTTACAATTTGTTGGAAAGCGTCGGAATAAGAACTCTCAAAAGCTGCTCAATTTTTAAAGCAATTTATTACTCGATGTAATGTAATTGCTTTCCAAGAAGTTCATCAAAATCAATAGAACTAGTTCACTTTAGTTAACTTAATTACACTTTAATAATCTGCAATGTTGTTCCGTTCTTAAATATGAGGTTTAGACAGAGATATTCTCATTTGAAGGATATTGATCTCTAATAATTAATATAAAATGTTTAGAATTTCGAAGTCAGTGGATCTGCACGTCGGAAGATCGATGGGGTGAAGGAAGCTCGACGTCGAGAATTTGAAGAACGTAAGCGAGGAAATCAAGACTCCCAAGACCATGGTTAGTCTGCTGTAATTAAACTAAAACTGAATGTGTTTTAGTGAATACATTATCCTATTCTTTGGATACGGGAGGTGACCACATTTCAGCACCTAGTTCAGCACCAATTGCTGGTAAGCCACCCCATACCTTACGCCGAAAGCCAATTCAACAACCACAAGCGTAAGTATCAATTTATTGTTTAAGTCTGAGTATAGACATTATTTATATGATGTTTGACAATATGAATTTAGATATATTAGTTTGCTATTTTTCTTTTCATTTATCCTGAAATCTCTTTTAAGTACGCTCTTATTTGAGTTCATATTTAGAATAAAGCAACGTCCACAGCCACTAAAAGCCAGTCCAGAGGTTGAACTGCGACGATCCATGAGTCAATTACACAGTGATGATTGGTAAGCTAGATCCTAATGCTTGCATTACTCGAAGATTGCATCCACAAAAGTTCACGTCTTTTCACATGAAACTTCACTTAACTTTTTAATTATTGTTTCGTTCTTGATTCCTAGTAATTGTACAATGCAATATTTTTTTGACATCTCTTCTCAAGTATTGGTTACACCTGTTTTCTTTCAAGTTCAGAATAACAAATACAAATACGTTCTCTTATATTCATTAATTCTTTGTTCAATATACAAAGAAAACTCTCCATATAAATTATATATCCGCATTAATTCTTAGGTCCTTTAGTTAACATTTCAATAAACTTATATATATATATATATATATATATATTATATATATATGTAAACTTCGTATTTAAGTGTATGTATAATACGAATTCATATTTTAGGGCAGTCAATATTGAGGGATTATATCTTCTGCAACAACTTGCCGAGCAGTATACAGATGTTGTGGCCAGTCAAATCCATGAAATCAATCTCGCTCTTACTGTCAACATACGCAATCTCAGATCGCAAGTGGCTCGTCAAGCAATCGATGTGATGAGATGCCTTTTCAAGCATCTTGAAAGGCGGATGGACCCAGACCTCGAACTGACCGTCGGGTGCCTCTTAACCAAAACCGGTGAAAGCAATGGCTTCATACGCGATGATGTAGAAAAATGTCTCGGTACAATGGCAGAGAAGGTTACACCCACACGTGCTATTCAACTTATTGCTTCCGTCGGCGCTCAGTACGTAGAGATATAACAAAATTCTTATCTTGCATTTTTTAAATATTTAAGAAATAATTGGTTTGTTGAACTGCGCAAATATAAGTTGCTATGCTGTATTGATACATACAATAGTGGTTATAAACATTTTAAACGTTAACGAAAGATTGTTAATGAGTTAAACATAAATATAAAACCCAAGATGTTTAAGCTTAATTTTTTAGCATTAATTGGAGAAAATTAAAAAAATATTTGGAAAGAATTTATTCTTGCATTAAGATTTTCAGACTGTAACATGGATCAGTCTGAAAATTTATTTATGGTTTACCCTAATGCTGATGTTGAAAGTTGTTTATTTTGGAAGTCAAGTAGCACCACCAATACCCAATATATGTATAGAATATATTTCGTATATTTACATGTATTTACCGTGAGGGTAATTGTTGTGTATTTTTGTATACCATGTACGATATTGATTTTACATAATGGATGAAATATAGTTGAGATAAATTTATATATATATATATATATATATATATATATATAACCAATGGATTTCTTTCTTTCTTTTGTTAAGATTCTGTTTAGGCACAAAAATAAAGAGATCCGAAAATGTGCATCATATATTCTTACAATCATTATCGAGAGAGTGCTTGATGTTAGTCGTGGAGTGAAGTCTAAAGAGACCCTGCAACTGGCACTGCCAACTGTTGCATTGTTTTGTTTAGACAGTGGACAAGAGACAAGGTAAGTGTTTTAAACATTTTTTTAAACACGGTATTCCTTCTCATTTCTTTTAATCAATTGAAAACATTGTTTATATTATTGTTTGGTTTCTTATATAAACCCATCATTTTTAATTAATTTTACTAAAAATGGCTTTTTCATTTATAATTATTGAGTATGAAATTATATCAAAGTGTATCCTTATTTCTTATTTCGTGTGCAGCACCTCTTATCATGTGCTAAAGACACACGTATGTGTACACAAATGAAGATATTTTCTTATATTTGATAATAAAAGATTATATTAATATGCAAAATTTTAACAAATCTTTTGCCTATATTTTGGCTTGCAAAATAGTTGAATGTAGTGATTGTCGAGCTGTAGGTCTGAGTGACTCAACTATATTTCCTCTATTGCAAAGATATTCATCATGTCAGATAAATATGTAAATTTGTTATGCCATTTTCGCAAACGCCGATAGAATTTCATTATTCAAAAGAAAGGTTCATCAAAGCTCTAATCTTTCCAATATTTGGCTCTGCATTGATGGTAGTCGACAACAGAATACGGTCAACTGTTTCTGTAGTTCCATCGACGCTTACTACTGCAGCAACCTTTGTTTTTGATACATGAACTACTGGATGGTGATAAAATATCGATATTTTAAAGAAAATTATTCACTGAGTTTTACTTATAGTAGTCTATATTATAGTGTATCATCCTTTTTCTTTAAAATATTCCCTGAGTTTTGGATGACCCTGTAGCCTGAAGCGATTTTTTTGCATACTTCACATTTTAGCTTCAAGTAGCAAAGAATAGAGTTGTCTGTGAGAAAATTTGCTAAGAAGGGAATTTTTTTCGTGGGCGGCATACTCTATAATATTTATGATTCCTTGAATTTCATAATCAAAAATATTGCCATAGACAGCTCTATGTCACTTCCCCATCATTTCCACTTTCAATTTGACATTGGTGCATGACAGAGTGATTATAGTTATGGGACAATGATTTTAAGTAGAGACCTGGTGTGTCAAAGTTTCTTTTCCTAGCATCCCTGCACTGCACAAGCCAATATGCTGATATGAGTGAAATCGTTTTGAATTGA
This sequence comes from Hofstenia miamia, assembly GCA_900660155.1. Lineage (NCBI taxonomy): Eukaryota > Metazoa > Xenacoelomorpha > Acoela > Hofsteniidae > Hofstenia > Hofstenia miamia. Next base: position 730,423 of record CABFPE010000140.1, on the reverse strand, counting down.
AAATAGCAGCATGTGAGTGTTTTCTTAAAATTCGATTATATTTTCACCTGCTCAGTCATTGAATTAATGTTTCAAAACAAATATTACACAGAATTATTTTATAAATTGATACCACATGCATTATCAGCAGCAGAAAGGGTGACTCACATGAATGACTGCAAAGAATTGGTGCGGGTTTTTCGAGTATCATCAATAGACTTTTTGTCACTAGAAAGGTGTGTTTATTAATGTAATGTATCCTCTTCTCATTTGATTAACGTTTGATCAGTACCTGATTGTGACAGAACTGTTACTTTAAAAAGAAGTATTAGCGTTTTCAATTTTGAAGGCAGGTCAACCAAGGTGTCATGATAACGAAATTGTTTTTTGGACCACCCATATTTAGCAGTTTTTGATGATATTTTTTATGTGCAATTAATACTTGTTTTGAATGTTATATTTATTGTGGCTAAACATATTACATGTTTATGACCTATTTAATTTGTCGCATAACAACTTATCTATAGCAAAATAATTAATTGTTCTACTACCTTCTAGCTAGTTATGCGTGGAAACACATATATTTTTATTCACTTCGCAAACTAGCTTGCACTTTACAAAACAGATTTTTCAGATTTTAGTCTGCCCGTCAACTTTTTCCATTTTAAGGGATCGATATTTGTTTGGAGTGCAAGCTAGTTTTATAAATGATCTGGAAATATTCGTTTTCTTACCATTACCATTTTATTAAATTCATTTTTTAGTTTGAGTTTTTAAATTGGTCTTGGGCATATCCATTATTTTTGAAATGAGTCATTCCTTCTACGAACCCAACTGAGCAAGTCGGGTCAAGTTGGGTTACATTTAGGAAGATGCGTCGCGTCGGGTCTACATATAATTCTGGTTGGGTTGGGTTGGGTCGGGTCCAAAAAGTTTGACCATTTCCAAGTCTGATTTGATACTTAATAGAAGACTTAAACATGCCTTTTCATGCTATTCGAAATATCCTGATATACATTTCTACTCAAAAAATATGTGATACTGTGCAATTTTTTAATATTTGACGACATCTTCTTGTTGATGTTTCAGTCATATTAATTAGAAAACGAGTTTGTAACTTTTATGCTGATGGAAGAAATCTTAAAATCTCAATTGTATATAAAGAGTTCAAAGAAATCAGAATTTAATCTGAAATTTTGCTCTCTAATTATTTCAAGATCGTTGATGTTACGTAGTTTGGGTTAATACAATAGCAAAAAATAAATTTTCATGTAAGAAGGAGTTTGCAAGGTTTAATTACGACATTAAAAATAGGCCTTTTCGAGAAGTAAATTCAATTTCAAACTTAAAAATGTTTTCTTGTAAGTAATGAATTTATTTTTGAATGAACTATTCGAATGAGCTTGAAAATTTCTAGAGAATCTAACTTCTCCAAGACCAAGCTTCATATTTAATTTTCATGAAATTTTCTTCCATTAATTATCATTATTCTTCAAGTTCTTCTGAATAGCAAATGTTAATGATAAATTGAATAAACATGTTTAGATATTATGGTCGAAAGATGTTGGATGTGATGTTAGATGACGATGCTAATTTCGAACACATGATCTTGAAATATGTCCAACCACAGAATGTCCACCCCATAAAGAAGATCATTGAAAATCTCAAAGCAAATGCAAGTCCTTACATATTGTTATCAACATGTATTATTCCTTAAAAAGGTTGAAACAATGCAGATATTCGAATTCTAATCATATACATTCATATACATTATTAGGATTGCGTTCATTACTTATCAGCCTCCATGTAAAATCTCTGCCAAATTTTGTTTATTTTGATTAGTTTTATTAAATTGATTTGTCATTCAACATATTTCAGAATATTTAAAGTATATTAACAATTCAAAACTATATGTGTGAGTAACAATATTGTCAAGGAGAAAGCAGAGAGGAAATACTTTATTGAACTGATCAATGCTAATTAAACACGTACCTCTTCTCTAAAAGCCATCTGCTTCTTTAATTTATTCTGTCATGCCATAACAAAACTTCTCGAAATAAACGAAGTTTTTAATTTTAAAATGGTAGCTGACACGTCATAGAAAAACGGAAAAATTTTAAGTTAAGCATGATATGCTTACCAGAATGCGCTAAGTTAATGATATATCTGATCAGAATTTGAGTGACGGCAGGCTACAATTTGTCTGTAAACTAATTTGACGTATCTCGTAAATAACGTGTAGTTTTTATAAAATTCATTGAATGCAATTCGATGCATTTTATTTACTTTACATTCTGAATTCAAAAGTTTTAGGGCCTTGGAGAGCATCCCAATGAAACCCCATCAGCCAAGTTGAGTAGACGACCAAGTCAACAGTTCAGTAGGACACAAAGTGGTGGGTCAAATGTTGGCAGGTGATTTTAAACTTTTTATGCTTAACTTATGGAATATATTTTCAACACATAGTTTCTCCAATTTTCTTACAATAAATAAATGAATTGTATATATGTTATATGTATATGTAGATATTCACTGCTATTCTAATATTTTTGCTAAATCATATAATGTTCATAGGGCTTCATCTGCTGAACAGAACGGTGAAATGTCTGCTACGCATCCCATGCGGAAACGAAACACTGCGAAACGTCTGACGGAAAATGACAAGGATATGGTGAACGCCTTAGTGCAGCAACTAACTTCTTCTGATTTTCGTGAGAGAGAAGAAGGCATCACTTTGTTAAATGACCTGGCGAAAACCAAAACTGTCCTAGTTGGTCAAAATATCAATCAAGTAAGTTTACATAGAACTTGTGAGTCAAGTTATTTATTTATTTAAATTGATCAACTAAATTTTTGAAATCAATTTATTTATGGCATTGGCTTTCATTTTTCTACCATTTGATGTTCACTAACCCCTATGTTCTAAGGTATTAGACATCAATTAAAGCCTAACTTGCTTAAGATACTACACTTTCTCTTTCAAGATGCTTACAATTTTGGTTATATTTGAAAACTCTCTTATTAATTATTATTATTATTATTATTTTTTTTTAAATATATTTTTTATAATAGATTTTCGATGGCTACATTCCCAGATTAACAGATAACAACAGCAAGATAAATCATTATGCCTTGACTTCAATGATGAAGTTGGTACCACTTCTCAGAGACTATTTCAGTGCAGTAACCAACATGGTTATTCCCCAAATCACCGCCAACATGGCATCTAACAAAGCAGAACTACGAAGTATAGCTTTAGATGTCATCGATATAATGACCGAACATATTGGTACGTATATGTAGTAGTAGAACCATTTGAATTGCCATGTTTATGATTTAACTGTACATGTACAGATGGGGTCTTCTTAGACTCTGTTTCACATATCAAATTAGTTTACTATAATAGCGACACATTGGTCTAAATATAGGCTTTCCACATACAGTGTTTTATTGTCATATTTAGATCAAGGATGTTTGCTTCAGCCCTTATGTCTTCAGGCTCGGCAGGGTAACAACAGAGTCCGTCCGGATATTGTTCTTAAAATATCAAGTGAGTACAGTTTAAATTAGAATAAAGATATGCCCCTTGAATCCATACTAATCCAAGACATTTTTCCAAAATTACAATATTTTCAACCTATTTAATATTCAATGTAGTATTACTAAATATACATTAAGTTTATTTGTAGCTTTGAGAGCACAGTTTTAAATTATAAGTTAATTCAGTATAAATAAAAATGGTGTAAGTTAGTACAGTAGACTTATGAATGAAGTTAGTAGTTTAAGGTATAGTTAAAATTGCGTGTTATGCAAAATTTTTTGAGAATACCTAAATACGTTAAAAATAAAATTTAAAATTATAGTATTGTCAAAATGATTGTTCTATGAATGATCATTTGTAATAAATTTTGCCATCATAAATATATATATATATATATATATATATATATAGGCGAAAACTTAATTGAAACAATATTTAATTAGTTATTTTATTTTTTGTATGTAAACATTTATATTTGATTTATCGATATTATATAGATGATTTGTAATTATTTACATAATTTTACTAGTTAATGTTAAATATTCAATAGTCTATACAATAAATGTGCAGTTTTCTAAAAAAATTTATTCGTTTCAAGTATTTTTCCCCTACTTTATGAATTGTGAAATTTAATAAAATACGCATTGTTCATATTAGGGTTGGAATTGGAAGAAGATCAATACGAGTTGTGGCGCTTTCGGGTCAGTTTAAATTCCATTCAAAAACAATGCCATTGGCTAAAAAAATTAAAATATAGGTTTCTTGGCTAAAATGAAAAAAAATGCATTAATATGGTCTGACACATTGTATGTGGGGACTTCCGGAATTTGTGGGTTCATAAATGTGTGTAAATGTCTGTTCAAAATTTAGCATTAAAGACATTTATTTATTGTGAGACGTAGTGTTTGAAATGGAAATAATTTTTTTGTTAATATCTATATAAATTTGTAAAAAGGAATAATTTAAATATAATAATTTAAAAAATAATAATTTAAACAATTTTGAAAATTTTGACCTTGCTTCTGTGTTAGATAATTTATCAACAGATAAATAGGAATACGACCTCATCATTTTGTCTATGTATACATTTTTCTAAAATTTCCGGAAAAATACAAAAAATTGTCAAATTTGTTAATTTAGTGGTAAATTTCGAACATGAAATATTTATATATTTATTATTCGCCGTATTTCATCAATACAATTTCCTACGGAATGTGAAGTGGAAATTATTTGTGATGGAGTGGGTCTCCAGATTTAGGATGCTGTGAGTTTCAATCATATATGATATTATTATTTTAAGATTTTTTAGATTTGGTAACCTGTCTTTATGCAAGAAAGCCAGCTATGGTTTCGCGCCATGCATTACCCCTCCTTTGGCACTTGGTTTCTAATTTAAATGGATCAGGTGCTGCACCTGGCGCCAGTGGGAATCTTCGCCAATCCACCTCCCACTTCGCAACCACTCTTCACACATGCATGGGCGATCATCTACTAAAAGAAGCCGATTCACAATTGTTAACACCTCGTCTCAAACTCACACTCAAGCAATTGATTGAAGTCACATAGGTACTGCTTCATTTTGTTAGTATTTCTACACTGTAAAGTACACTTTCGCTCAAGGGGTAGTCTTTATTTAATAAAATGATTGTTCTGTGATAATATTTCTCGTGTATGATATGAACAATTACTAATTGATTTTAATTAGTTTTTTTACCAGTTTGTGATAAGGTAAACCGACGAGTACTGGATTATGGTAAACCAACAAGTACTGGATGTTGCATGTATAAAGGCTTTGCATTGTGCATTAATGTTCATGTTGATTTACGATAATGTTGCTATTACTATTATGTTTAATATTTGTAAGCCTTTTATACTTCAGTGTATAGCTCTTGTATTCCACGGGCATAGAGTTAATATTGTTTCTAGTCGTTGTCTTGACTATAGTTTCTGTCAGAGTTCAATTGTTTTATCTTGTTCTATTTGTGGAATTGCAAAAACTCGTTCGAAGCAAATGCGGCCTCATTTTTTATTGTGAAAGATTTGGGTGGAGGTTTTGCTAAAAGCCTACAATTTTTTCCAATCAAATGCTTTTTATTTTATTTTTTTACGTCTACTTGCTACTTTTAGACACTTTGAAATTTAGCATTCAGTTTGAATATGGTTTTGACAAAATTCATAAGCTCATATTGGGTGTCATAAGAAATACAATTTAGTTGTTTGTAAGCAAACTAGACTTTTTAATGAACATAGATGTATTGCGCTAGTGATGTGCGGGTAAGGGTATTACTCGCAGATATGGGCGGGTGCGCATATTTTTTATAGGTAGTGTGGGTAAGCTTTCCATTCAACATTATGTGTATTTTAAATATGATTTTTTTTAAATTTTAAATTTTAAGTATAATGTTAAAAATATCAGTATATATATTGAGCGTAAGTTGTGTTCGAAATTTTTTTGAAAATTTTTTAATTGCTTAATAGCAGCAAAGAAATTTCATTCTTGAGATGGACGGATACTACTAAGAAATGTCGGGTACGGGTAAGAACGTAATTTTTGACGTACGGCTATGGCATTAAAACAGACTCTACCCGCATATTAATAATATACACATGTATTCCACATGTCATTTTTTAGATAATTGAGCTGCTGGATAATTGAGATAGGTGCAATGATGATGAAATATTTAAAAACAACATAAAATTGGAAGTTATTCAATCAATCGAAATTAATAAACCATGACATAAGTGGAAAATATTTTGGTCTATTGTATTTGTACAGTATAAAGCTAAATATAAATCTTCAAAAAAGTATCCATAGCTTATTTAATTTACCTGAATAAACTGAATATAACAAATTAGTTTAATACTTTGACAATTTACCTTATCCATTCTATACAGTGACATTGAAGTCACCAGTGCTTCACAAAATAGTTCTTAAACTGAGCCTTACTGAGTCGTTGAGACTAGCGAGCTACCTAGTCATGTTACCAAGACCGCAATGCCCTTTTCTTCAAGCCAATAAAACACAAACACAAGTTTAAGTAATATAATATCATTAAAAGTGCATGAAATTCCGAAGGTTTTCTTCGAGCATTGTTTTGTAAACTGTATGATCAATTTGTCAAATTATCTGTTTAAGTGACTGCTTTAAGCCTGAAATGATAAGCTTCTCATTAAACAATTTAATCAAGATTTTATTATTAGTAAAGAATCGAACTTTTTAATAGTTGTCTCATTTTGAGACAAAACGGGATTCTATTCCGTATGTTTTTCGTTAAAGACACGGGTTTTGCCTCCTTAGAAGATTTAAATTTCTAAAATACTAACATTCTTAAACATTCTGAGTTTTCAAAAGTTTGAAATGTCAACATTTTGAGAATAAGCAACTTTTGAATGTATGGTTATGATTTTTTCGTGTGTTTTATAAAAGATTTTAAATATATAACGGTGTGTGCCTCTACATTTTATTCATTATGTATTATTAAACATTTACAACATCAAAACATGTCTGTTTTTACATTTCCACAATCAATTAGATAATAAATTAAAATCAACTTTTATTTTCAAATTACTGTTCGTTCTCTGGGAGGTCCTCATTAGAAATAGAATCTAGAAGTTTTAGATCGACATTAGTTTTCAGATAATTGAATCGTGTACGTAAACTACTCCGCATTGTAATATAACCTGAATTTCCAATTGAACATAAGTTAGGTACTAATATTCCCTTCCGTAGACAGATTTCTAGATCCGCAACTAGATTTGCAGAAAGATATGGGGCTGTTAAAACAGTAACGGAATTTCATTTTCACTGTTAAAATGGATGCTAGTCATTCAATAATGAATTATTTTTTATTGAAATGTGTCATGTGTGACTCCTTAGTAGGTTCATTAATGAGAAAGAATTTTTTTGGACAAAATCATTTTTCTTTGATCTATGAACACAAAACTAGTCGGTAGCGGAATTTCAAATGTTGGCATCACTTTTACAAGTATATACCATTTACATCATAACATACTATTTCTCAATAAAATAGGTATATGATAAATGTTATATTCACTATCTTATCATCAAATATTGGCATAGTTGAAAAATTAATTCCATTAAAAATTAAGAAACTAATTGGTTCTACATGGTAACGGAAATTCAATGGCACTGTTACCAGGCATATATTCTACTCTTCGGTAATTTTTACCAAAATTCTCCTTTATTGCATTAGTTTCACTATAATTAAAGTCTTAGGCGCACATAAATATGTATATATAAAGAAGAACAGCATGGCTTACAATCTTAATTTTTCCCTCTAAATGCTAACTATCGCGTGACCAAGCCCATATATTAAAAGTAATTTTTGAAATAATAATTAAATGGATATAAGTAATTTAGAATGTTCATATTTATTCATAGTGAGATGCGGTTGTGGTTCAATATTCACACCTGTAGAACTTTAAGCATACTTGTCTTATGTTTATGAGTAATTAAGCTTGTATTTAGGTTGTTTAATTGTGAAGTTGTTGTCAAATGTTCAGACTCGAAGTTGAATTTATATTTTATTGGTGCTAGAATTTATAATTTAGAGTTACTATTTTCTTAAATCCCTAATTTAATGGCATTTTAGAATGTGGATTTGTAATAAACCAAAATAATAGCTTTATAAATTTTTAACTACTCTTCCATTTTTTATTTTACAGTTTACATGTCAAATGCATTTATTAATACTACTCTCAGATAACTTACTATATCAACCCTTAACCAATGTACTTTTGCCAACATCTTTCTATTTGCATGTTTATGCGTCATCTATTTACTGTAAAAGTAAACAATTACATTCTTCCTATTATCAGTATTAAAAGAAAATTAATAAGGCATTGAGGGTGCGGAGCGTTTCGGCCCGTCTTTTACTTCAGAGCTATTAAACATAAAGTAATGAGCTTTGAACTATATTTTGGCCAATTTTCGAAAATATATTCATTGGCTTGGATTTTATATGCAAATGAAGTTGTGACGTTATCAATTTTTTGAAAAATAAAAAGTGAAAAAGAACGTACAGGGTGTCTCCGAATTAGTTTAAGGGTTTAATTGGCTCAAATTTTTGAACGGTTTGAAAAATTTCCACAAAATTTTACTCACATAATCTATTGAATAAGTCATTTTGTTTGCAATTACCATTTATGCTTGCTTCTTAGTTTCGACTTATCATAAAGCGTGTCAAAACATTTACATACATATGAAAAATATTGGAGGTAAGCAGTTGCCTTAATGAGCCTTATACGGCATTATTATCTGAATATTAGAAAATAGGGGCATACGAAAATCTTAAAAAAGTGGTTGCTTCATAGATAAAATAGTTAATAATTTCCCATACTTTAGGCACATCAACAACTTTTAGCACAAATGCTAAAGCCATTTAAGGTTCCTTACGTGATTATGAAATATAGAAGAGAATTTCTTTCTAAGCGTAGTACATTGGCATAATTAAACACCTCAACAAATACTGCTAATACTACATGTAATGCGTCAATAATAACATGAAGTACAAAAACAATAAAACACAAACCAGTTTATTGCTAATTATTTTAACTAATGATATTTTTTGAAAAACTGAAATCCTTTCCAAGACTTAGAACCGATTTTAGGGATATGTTGCGCACGGAGGTAGTTACTTAGTTTTTTTTCATTTGATTTATCTTTTATTTTATTATTAAAACAAATCTATGTATGTAAAATAAAATATTTAGTAATCCGAATTATAGTTCAAATTATAAATCATCTTCTTTAAATGAAAGACTTGAATTGACAATATTTGTAATTTTTTTTAAAATTTTTTTTCTCTTTTAATGAACTCCATAAATGTTTTCTTTTTACTTGGGCTAACTTTATTTTCTGGACGTCATCCCTGTACCACTTTGTTCTTCAATTTGGCATTTGACTTTTACTTGACATCAAATCAAAAGGCTTTAATTATATGAGTAAGTTGATGCTTGGCAATATTTCCTAAATTTTTATTTTTTTTCTTAATGTCCAAACTATCTAGAAGACATAAAATAATTCTTCTAACTAAGGTTCAACTTCTATAGTTCCCAAAATACAAACGGCATTTGTCTGCTGAATTATAATATTCAAACGTTGTTTAAAATACTCTGCTGCACTTGGTTCCTTTGAAGAAAATATTAGGGACTTGCCAAGTTGGGAAATAAAGTCTCCAGTTAATTTACCTGCACTGCCTTGACATTCAAAAGCTAGGGGTTGAAATATATAGCCTTGTTGAACAATGTCACTATATTTAGATATTTTTCGAGATTCAGCATCTGTTGCAGGTTTAGTAGGAGCAAAAGTTGAAATCCGACTGGGAGCAATGGCATCAACTACTGTAACGTCCCACACTAAGGAGCGTCCTCTTGGCCAAGGAACAGTAGTCACGCTATCTAAACAATCCTGGTGGTTCCAAAATTGAAGGGACATCGATCATTGGAAAATTGCGCTTAAAATGGTTATTCAATTGAGAATGACGTGCAAAACGACCAGCGCTTCTCTTACAAGACAATCCATGAAGACCATCTGTTGAAATATGTGCGCCACAAATACAGGTATGTTCACATAAACGAACACCTAGTCTAGAGGCTAAACTAATACGCAAAGTGACATTGTTCAACTTAGTTGACTCCTAAATTCCCTGCGAATTTTGGTAAGCTATTCCATAGTTCAATTGTTGAGTTTAAAAATGTATTTTTAAGAAAATGTTTGTTTAAACTTCACTTTTCTGAATTTAGAAGTCCTCGAATTATCAGTTGAATTCGCATATAGCGGGAACTGTAGTTTACTGTAAGGTGAACGCTCATTTGAAATATCCCAAAATTTTATTAATGAAAAGTATCTTAAGAAATATGAAGCACCGTCATGATTAGAATATGAACTTTTGTCACTCCTATTCAAGTAATTATCATTATGAATATTTGCTGCCCATTTAATTTGAGTCGATCTTATTTATTAATGAGTGGTTCATGTCATTAAATAAAACATTATAGTATCTATTATGACTTAATACTAGAGAGTTAAACAACATTGATTTCATTTTAGAATTTACAAAATTGCCTACTTGTGAAATAGTTATAATTCTCATTGCCAGTTTGCGTAAACCTATGCGTATGTGACTGGAATAGTTCAATTTATTTTCGATTGTTACCCCAAGATATTTGAAGGATTTGACTTAAGTAATTTTTAAAGTGTGTGATTGATTATTTTTGTGAAAGGGAGACATAACACAGAATTCTGTTTTAGAGGGATTTACAGTTAAATATCGCATATTAAAATATTTTAGCAGTTGAGACATATTGACTTCTAACTTACTAATTGATGTTTCTATTTGATTATCATGTGTATATACACGTGTCGTCAGCATGCTGCACTATTCCACAACCATTGCTTAAATTACCATTTAAATCATTTACATACAACGAGAAAAATAGAGGCCCTAAAATAGTACCTTGGGACACCTTTGTACGTTTTACCCCAGTTAGCAAATATACCATTTACCTTAACTCTTTGAAAACGATCACTTCAGTAGCACCATACTAAATTTATACTATTAGAGTCGAAACCAATGTATTCTAATTTTTTAAGAAGAATATAGTGATCAATGGAATCAAATCGATAGAAGCAATTGTGACAAAATTGTTATTATCAAGATAAGATCTCCAATTTTCAGTACCGTAAAGTAAAGCATCCGAGGTAGAGGGAGCTTTGCGAAAGCCAAATTGAGTATTCGAAGGAATTGATTCGTTATGGAGATAAGTGTTTATTTGGTCAAATATTTGTTTTTCGAACATTTTTGCAAAAGGCAAGATGAAATTTCACTGACTTACTCAGCAAAAAAATTTGATCTTAATGAGTGATTGGAAATTAGATTATTTAAATACAACTGATATCAAAGGACTAATTTTTTAAAATATGTTTAAAAAAGGAAATTCTCACATTACTACAAAAGTGCGGATAATAGTGAAACTTTGATTGACTATAATGCTTTACACAAAATAATAGGGATTTCTTATCCTACTCCGCCGAACGTCCATTCTCTGATCACTGTACGACATGAGATAGTTTATATAAATAAAAAATATAGTNGAGCCCAAAACGAGCAATTGAGAAAATTCTAAGAGCACAATATTTTTTAAAAAAAACTGAGCTGAAACGAGCCTCATTGAAAAATTTTCTGTGGGGAGCCGAGCCGAACTTACTCAAAATTTAAGCGAGCCGAGCCGAGCTTAGAAATTCAAAATTGAAGTTTTTTAATTTATAATATCCATACGTAAATTCCAATTGAAGTTTTGTTATTTTCAATATCTATATGTAATTTACAATTGTTTTTTAATTTACAATTTTTACATGTACTTTACATTTGATTTTGTGTAATTTACAATTGAGGTTTTTTAATTTCCAGCAAAAATGGTTTAAATGAATATTCTCCGAAAAAGAAAATCCTCGCTACTAACGGTCTGCAGAATTAGTCATTAAAAAATACTTTGAAATGGCTGGAATATAGAAAATCGTAGTTTATGATATATATATATATATATATATATATATATATATTTCGAAAACCTATAAATATTGCACGATACCAAAGGAATCATGTAAGAAATAAAAGAAAACAATCAGCATATTTACAAATGATTTTCATAGCATAAGTTCATTTAATGGTATCATCATTATTAAAACAAGTAAAAAACTCTCCAATTGAAGGAGATTTGTGGTTCACACGATAAAGAATGATTGAAAAAGGGGGTAATTAACTAAATTAACCATATGTTTATGATAAACATGTTGAACACAAATACAGCTTCATTAATGAAATTTTGAATTCTAGCAACCCACAAACTTCAATCGGAAAATTTTACTCAAGAAGAAATGATGATTATGAAATTCTTAGGTCAGACATTTGTAATTCTCTTTCATCTTTTTGATTTTAAGTTTTCCTTAAAATATCAGTTCGTTAATGTTCAAATTATTCTCACGCGGTCAACAAATGTAGGTAGTAATGAAGGAAACCCTAATTCTAGTTCTCACACTTCTGGTATTACTTTTGGTTTCATAACAAGCTATGAAATAATTAAGGCAATTAAGAGACTAAAATCTTAAAGGTCGAGCGGCCCTTCGAAAATTTCAATATGGCTACCGAAAGAAATTTTAATGAATAATTAAAATTGAATATTTTTTTATGTTGTTTTAAACAAACCCAAATTAATTCAACTTTGAAAAAGGACCACACAAAATACTCGAAGCTGTGGGCCTATACTGCCGCCCCGAGGAAAAATGACGTAATTGCATATATGTTTTACTCATATTCCTTCTGCTTTAGCACAGACAATTTTTTCGTCAAGGCAGAACGACGTATCTACTTTTTATACACTTTCTTACGCACGAAAAATGAAGTCCCAAAAGGTGAGATTATGGGTACACTAAACAGTTGTTACCAGAAAACAATAAAATTGCAGTTACGTCATTTTACCTTGGGACGGCCATATAGGGTAGCTATAACTTCACTAATCAGAAAAATATTTGAGAAATTCTTGCAAAAACAAATTATCCCTCCTTCAAGTAGTCTTAAATTATGTTCCAAGTTACAAATTGTATTCAGAAAAATTGTCAACAGCAGCTATACTTATACAAATAACAGAATGGAAAACATCTTTAGATTTTAACATATTTGTTACGATTTCATATATAGACCTCTCAAAAGCATTTGGTTCAAGTTATCATAAGATTTTTGTAAATAAATAAATGACTAAATTCTCAATCGTGTATTCGCTATTATAGAATTTGTACTCAATCCCATAAGATGAATTTTTGGTTAAGAGTAAATATTTTCACATAAATTTGGAATTATTGAAATTTCTTAATGATTAATTTCTTTTTAAGTAAATTATTCCATTGCTTTATTCCTACATTTAAAAATTAATGGTGGGAAAGTAAGTCGAATTTTTTTATTGTGTATATTTTAAACATAATTTAAAATTCTACACGATATGACTATGAATAATGAAATTGTTAACAAAGTTAATGAATTAAGGAACTTAGTAAATTGTTCAAGAGGCAAGACTATAGATGATGCACTTTTATTGAGCCACGAGTCTATTTTGTCTGAACTTAAAAGTTTATTGATATTGGGAAATACTGTCAGTCATAATGAAGAAAGTTACTCCAATATTTTAAAAAGAAATAAATTAAACGAAACAAGCAGCTATTATATTAAATGTACAAGCAAAAATTTAGCGAATAAAGAACCTATAACAAGTACTGATATTTCAAATGTTACTCAAGATATTCTTAAAGGAATTCAAGATGCTAAGGATTTTCCTAAAATTAGAAAGATATTTCCAAATAAGAATAATGAACTTGTTTTTGCTTGTGATCTAAAGCTGATGTTGAGGTTATTAAAAATAATATCGGGAAAAATAAGTCGTATAATTTTGTAGAATAGAAAAAGATTGCACCTAAGCTAAAAATTCTAAGTGTACCGAGATATTTTTTAGAAAACTTAAGTGTACCTGAAATCAAATAAAAAATATTAGTTGAAAACCCAAAGTTGCAAGATTTGTGTGATTTAAATGATTCAATGTTTGAAATATTATTTAATAAAATTAACGATATAGCAAAACTTCAATTATTTTCGTCAAAGTATCCCCAAAAGTACTGAAATTCTTGCTTAATAACAGCATACATATTGGTCTTCAGATGTGCAAGGTCAGTGAAAATTTTAATGCACGTATGTGTTCTAACTGTGGAATGTATGGACACTCAAGAAATAAGTGTTTAAGAAAATCACATGTGTGTATGTTCAGTGCAGAAAATCACATATATACAAATTGTCCAAATATGAACAATCCTTGTAAATATAAATGTGTAAATTGCAGTACTCCATACCCTGAGAAATGTAATCATTCTACTTTTTCGAAAGATTGTCCTATTTATTTGTCTAATATTAAGGTAATAATGCAAAGAACAGAAACTGATGATTGACTAACACAATTAGAAAATGTAAAGTTTCACGATTCTTACCTAATTAAGTCTAATTGAACAATTATGCAACTCCATTCATACCAAGTGAGGCATATCAAAATGCCAATATTTATAATTATTCACCTTCCTTAAAACTAGAAGCTCCAAGGATTTTAGTAATTAATTGTAGATCTCTAAGAAACATAAAAGATTTAAATCCCTTATTAATTGATATTCTCACATATGAAATAGATGTCTGTATATTAGTGAAACTTGGTTTGACTGGGAAATATCTGAAAGTTATCCTCAACTGGCTGGATATTTTTGTTTTAGAAAAGATCGGGAAATTTCGAATTAAAGGCAGAGGTGGTGGTGTATGTATTTATGTTAAAAGCAATATTGAAAGTAATCTCGTAATATTTACTGAAGCAATTAACATAGAATTATTGTGGATCAAAATACTGTTTAATAAGAAGTTAATGTATATTGCCGGATTGTATAATCCACCAAATTTAACTGTTGCTAAGAAAAATGAAGTGCGAGATTGTATCTCTGATTGCATAGAAAATTTAATTTTAAGTAACCAGGCATTATTTTTTGTTATTGGTGGTGACTTTAATGACCTCAATGTTGATGAGCTGTCATGTTCTATATGTATGACAAAACCCAATCATAGAAATACAAGAAAATTAATAAACCTAGATAACGTTTTAACCTCTTATTCTAATTTATATAAAAATTGTTATACATTTCAAGCTGGGGTTTCTACAGATAATCTTGGATTAATAGCAGAACCTTCACTTATAACAGGTATAGTAAAAGTGACAATTCCATTTCAAATTATTAATGGAAAACAATTGAAAAACTAAACTGTTTAATGAATAATATAAATTTTGAAGAATGTGAAGAAATCATACAATACGATATTGATGAAGGGACTGCATTATTTTGTAAGACAATCAAGAGTTGCATTGACAAAGCATGTCCAATCATTAATGTTAAAATGACAAACAAGGATCCAATTTTCATGACTCCTCAAATTAAATATTTATTGAGAAAAAAGAAGAAATTAATGCGTAAAAAACAATTTCATAGAGCAAATGAAATGTTTGAAAGAATTAAGAAATTTAAAGTATTTCAAGGAAAAATCCAAGAAATGGTGGTCTTCTGTAAATCAACTTATGGGACGCAATACACTATCAAAGATGAATAAAGAATTTGATGCAAATGAAATCAACAAAATGTTTACTAATATATCAAATGAATTACAAACAACCTAGAACTCCTAGTATAGATAGTGAAGAGATTCCAACCCTAACAATGCATCAAGTATATCATGCATTGAAAAATGTCAAAACAACAACAGGATACGACGGAATACCATATTAGTATATTAAAAATTTTTCGTATATAATAACACCAATAGTTCATTATATATNTATACCATTGAAGAGAAAATTTGTTGATAATATATCTAAAATTGATTGCTATTCCTCAGTAACAACAATGAAATATCTTGGATTTCCCATAAATAGCAAGCTTTCATTTAAATCAAGATGAAACTGAAATTTTATTTAATTCCCTAGTTAAATCTATTATAATTTACGGAATAGAAGTATATGAAGGTGAATCAGAAACATATTTATCTAAACTTAACAACATATACAAGAAAGCGTTTAAATATAAACTTATTACTAAAAAATTAAATATTTTTAACATCATTAAAGCAAAAGACAAAGCATTAAATCAACACATTGAATAATCTCAAAAACACCCACCAAAACAATTCATTAACAAAAGAACTGAATACGCTACATTAAAATTAAGAAAAAACAATCCACCGAAATTATTCTCATCAAAAACCATATTCCCAGATGGATATTTCTCATGTTAATTATTTTAATTTTTTAGTTTTGTAGTGTAGTTTATTGTATTGTAAGCTTAATTAAAGTTTATTATTATTTTAATTATGTCTAAACCCAGTGACAACATATTTCTTAGTTTATTGAAAGTATTTCTGAATTCAGGGAACTTTATCTTATTATCTGGCGGAATTTATTTAGTTTACAAAATAATGTAGCAATATTGATTTGTATCAATTGATGAGAAGGACCCCTTTCCAAAACAATAAATATTGCAGCTGAAGTTTATTAACCATTGAAATCTTCAAATTTGAAAACTGTCCACTTCCGTAATTTAAACAACTCAACAAATTACAGCCTCTTCAAGGAAGCATACTAGGCACACATTATGTGAATTACAAAGGAAATAGTAGACTGCGAAATATCCCATGCCAAAAATATATTTATAAATTGGGCAAATAAATCAAGCTGTATTAAAAAACTATTTTTGCATGTACAGATTAAGTATTAAAGCTAAGCTATTAAATTTTGCACAATACAAGCTTATAAAAAAGGAATTGAAAGCTCGAAAAACAATGTGAATAACACTCCCGAAGACATTAAATGTCCTCATTAAATTATGGAGTTATTATACTGCATTTATAGAGCTTCAGTCTTTTTTCCAACAGCGCCCAAACGAAACATTTAAAGCGATGTTTCACAGTAAATTTCGTTTGCAGTGAAATATCAGTGATTTTCAAGAAAGTGGCAACTGCTATTTCTTGGTATTCGCTAATTACTCCACCCACAAATTGGAAAACTATATATAGCTAAGGCAATTCCATTGATATTTTAGGTATTTAATAATAACGAATCCAAACAAATGATCAAAGAGCACATGCCCACTAAGTGTGTTGCCTGCCCTTACTTTCAACTTCAAAGATTGAGGATGCTCAAAACTTAATGCAACATTAGATATACTAGCAAACCATAACGAAATCATTTCTTCATGCCACGTATTATGTAGCAGAATGTATATTTGAATAACAATTTGAGATGAATGTAACGTTAATAACCTTAAACTAATAGGTCAAGTTTTTGTTGTTTTGCTATTAAACAAGCACCGGATGTGACCAAAAATTTATAAAAGCCGATAATGTTCATGGTCTTGGACAAGATAGCTCAAGAAAGAACTACAAGACACCCCTGAAGTCAATCCACAAAGAAAAACTGATTAGGAAGCTGACAGAATACCTAGTGTCGAGCAAGATACTGTCTGCACAGCTTTTGTCGAAGCTATAATTTGTATAATACGCCTCCTAATATAATAGGAGAATTAAAGGATATTACCATTATTATGGAAAACTGCAAATATAATACAGGCTTGTTGAATAGAAATACCAGACTGAATTTTTTTAAAAAATTATTCATTCCTTTAATAGGTTAAAACCAAAATTGTTCTTACAATTGAATAGTTTACCAATGAATCTCAAATTATATGTGGCAAATTGTCACATTGGCATAGATCAGTAGAAGTGACGTATTGATAGTTTTAAATAATTTGCATAAATATAAAGTTATAAAGGCAGTAAAAAGTAAGTAATCGTAGTTTAATAAATAAAAATACACATGTCAAAATTCAATTAAAAGGCGCTTTGAAACTCCTCGATGCTCTAAAATAGAAGTAAGACGATAATAATTAAACTATTTGCAGGTACTTTACAAAATTAGAAAACGCGCATTGTCGCAGAAAGATTTGGAGAAACACGTTGAGAAATTGGCTGGTGTCTGAAAGGTCTCAAAAATAAAACAACACGCACGCCTTCTGATTAAACTGCACTTGATAAGCACCGTGTGGTGAGAGGCTTTGATCACCATTGGTTTTCTATGTCTCCAGCAAATAGATAGAGATTGTTAGTAGCCGCTACTGCCATCACATTTTCACTCGGATGCCATGTGGAATGAAGAATGCGCTTTCCAAATACTAGATTATCAACGTTGACTGCATCTTTGGGGGTTTTACCAGGGGTTTTCTGAGGACCTGCACCTGATGACACTACATATCGTCGAGTTAATGCAGTCCGTGGGTTTGCATACTCGCGACTAGCCTCGAACATCAAGTCTTTTTTGGTATTGTGTACATCAAAAATCCGAAAAAAGTTGTGATACGAACCAGTCATTAAATGCCTAAATAAAAATGCTATATGATACAGAGATAATGCTAAACCTCTATTTCTGAAATATAATATTAACCAACAAGGAAAAAGTACTTGAAAAAAAATACATATTGTTGAGAAATATATATATATATATATATATATTCGGACTTCAGATGGAAATATTCTTCAATGAGACAAGACATCTAGGGTTTATGAAAAAATTCCCAAGTGATAAAATGTCGTTTAATCGAATTCACATATTGAATCTCTAAAAAGGAATTTTTAATGTACTTCAAGTGTGTAGACGGTCACATTTTCCCCATGACGAATATTTTGATTAGACGCGTACTCAGCATTACCTGACGGGTACCATCACTGAAATGAATTTTGAAATGATCTTATTGCATAACGACTATTTTCAATGCTATTATTACACAGTAAACAAACAAACAGAATCAAATAATGATGCTAACTTAGTGCATTAATAAAATTACCAATCTAAATAGTTTACTTTTAGATGATGTTTTACAGTTTTTGCATACCATAAATACATATTGTCACAAAAAAATGCTTTTCGTCAATATCTTTTGTTGTGTAACAACATAACCAACGATGGTAATTACATTTGCGTGTATATGTAATAATGCAGAACAAATGAGACACAGTGGAATTTCTGTATCACATCGTCACTCACGATTCTAGTTTTTTATACAGAGCATCAGGCATACCAGGTTTGGAGTGCGGCGGATCACTCAAAAGAAAAGTTGGAAGTCGCGACATGAAAAGCACAAACTTAGATTTGAAAAATCCCATTTTCTCTGGACGGGTCATAGCTCAAAAGTTCACGGAAAGGATTGGAATTTCTGGCCACAGTGCATCGGTCATTGGCTAGATCGAAAATTGTACCGAATATCACAGATTTGCACAAGGAAAAACGACGGAGTTTTGCTGTAACCTGGCGTTTTTCAGCTGAAACAAAGTCAAGGTTTGATGCAGTAGTCAACAAGATGGGGCTACGAAAAAGTCACCAAAATTTTGTCATATTCGTGATTTTATATGAAAATTATCCCCGAATGATTAACAGTAAAAAATATTACGAAATTGCGTTGGAGTTTGTTCCATATGCAAATGCTTTATACTAAAACGGCTGGATATTGGAGCAAGATGGCGCAACCCCTCACTCCTCCAGTGAAATTTCATGTCTGCAGTGGTCACCAAATCTTCCTGATATGAATTAGGTGTAAAACGCGTGGAATATTTCTCAAAAACTTACCGAAAAAGAAAAATCCTCCTACGAAGGCAATATTGGACGCAAAAATCCAAGAATCGCAACATGAAATTTCGCCGTTTATCCAAGTACTTAGCAAACAACGAAAAATTTGTAAAAACTTAAAAAACTTATTTATAGCCAATTCATTTTACTATTGCTCACATATTTATGTTTTTAAATATGTTCATTCGTTTGCAAGCTCCTTTTTCGACAAGACATTAAAAATTCAAAAACGAAAAAACGTCACGTCCGATTGAAATGCTAATAAGACTACCATACTAAAAAACTACAACAATGATTTATGCAATAATACCAATGGTGTACGTACTAAACTCCAAACACTAAAAATTTATATTTAATAATGAAAACCCCTCTAAATACAACTTTTTTCATAGAATTGATGAAATAACCGTTCTTTTAAAAAATGTTAATAAAGTTCCCTTAACAGTTATTAACTACAACTAGATTGTTAAATAATGTCAACTTACGTATCGTCATGATTCCAACTGCATTCAAATTTGTCGAAAATGCAATCGTTTTCATAGAGAGAGCACAATTTGCCCCGCAAGTATTCATGCACTAGGAAGGTTTGAACTGGAGCATTTTCTCGCCGAAGATCCCAAATCTAAAAAAGAATATGAAAATCAGAAAACGGCGATGCTAAAAACAATAATTCTAATAAAAAACAATTTCATATCCGACAATGTTAGAAAAGGTTAGCATTTATTTTGCTCCAATCAGAACAATTGATCTTAATTATGAAGTGAAAGAAACTGGTTGCAAATCGAATACGATAAAAATAAATTCACTGGGGATTATAATTACATTTCAGTTAATGACGCAATAAACAGTGAACGATTAAACGCAATAATAGACAAGTGATGCATTCAAAACGGAAGGACGAAAACATTGCATTTCCAAAATTAACGGAATAAGTCAAAATAGATGACGCTGTTTGAAAGAAATCGTAGTAGACAACGCATGTTATAAGATATAACTAATCATAATGCAATGTCCCTACAATCGAATGATAGAATATACATAAAATGTAGTACAAGAACAGGAATGTAGATTAAAGCTCATACCAAC
Source organism: Hofstenia miamia (assembly GCA_900660155.1). Classification (NCBI taxonomy): domain Eukaryota; kingdom Metazoa; phylum Xenacoelomorpha; order Acoela; family Hofsteniidae; genus Hofstenia; species Hofstenia miamia. The sequence goes on along the minus strand of CABFPE010000140.1, from coordinate 709,554 downwards.
ATGCTTCTGAAAATGATGAAATAATTAAAAAAGCGCGGTAAAAATGACTTTTCTATTGATGCACGCTAAATAATAGAACAATCCAAATCATTACATATTTAGAAGAAATCTAATTACGAATGAAATTTCTTTTCACAACAGACAATTGCTGCATACGAACACATTATTCCTTTATAAAATTTAGAATTACGTGTTATTTAGTTGTTCATTACATGGAATAGTATTCGTATAACTAGCATTCCAGGATAAACTAAAATTCTTAGTACTAATTCATTTATTTATCTTTTTTTGAAACATTTTTAACAGAAAATGGATTTTATTCAAAGTGTACACAATTATGATGAAGAGTTTCGTTTCGCGCTAATGAATTTCTAAAATTTACTAATTATGTTTCTATAAAGAATTATTGGAAATGCTCGTTGATGGATCAATGTTGTGTTGAACTAAACAAGAGAATGAAAACTGAAGTGTGTGAAAATGAAGGGAAAGTTCTGTTGAATAGGCATAAAAATATGTATGTTCGCAGCAATTGAAAATTTTGTCAATATGAAAATACAAATTTAATATTGCTTAAAAATGACCTCCAACAATTTAATCCATGGTAAATCGTCTATTTGATAAAGCAATCAGTATTCTCAATAACTCGCTCAATAATGCAAATGCGTTTGAAATTGTCACATTATATCAATATATCAAATTACAAAGTAAATATGCATTTCTTATTAAAACATGAATACAACACTGGAAGGTAAAATGCCTCCCCTTACCTGCATAAAATCGCCCATATTCTACCAGAAAAAATTAACTTACTTCATGACACAAACTGTATGTATAAAATTTGCCATTAATTCTAAATTGATGTAAAACAAAAATTTGTTTAAATTTAAACAATTAGTTCATTTTAGCGACCTTTGTTCACTTTGGTTTCTAGCGCCGCCCAGACTGAAACGCGAATAAACGGAGACATAAAAAAATTGCTTAAATATTAGCCCAATGTATTTCATTGCACTTTGTTATTTGCTTTACTAAGAAACAGTTTCCGTTCAAAACCTTTTATTTTATGTATTGCTAACATCAAACTTCTATAGTAAATCAACAAAAAATTACAAACAACATGCCAAAACAACCAATTTTCACATGCGATATTTCAATATTTATTACATAATGGGTCATTTCTAAAAAACATATGATTAGAAATATGTTGTCTACAAATACCAATATTTAAACACATTTATTATGAATGAGAATGCCAATGAACAAATAGCTTAATGATAAAAAATGAGTACAGTCAACCAATTACACGAAAATAACTAGGAAAATTGGAAGACTGAATTTAAAAAATGACAATAGAAGATTGCAATAGCTAATAAGTATATTTCTCACTTATCCAATAAATAAACTGACTAAATGTTTTGGAAATAATGTGTTATATAAAATGAAAATTACCTTGACTGTTAAATAGTCACGAGTAACCATATATTGGCCGCTATGACTGAAACTAACATCTGCCACAGATGAAATGATCTCAGAAAAGAAAGATTTACTAAAGGGATCTTCTGGCTCTTCGAACACTTAACAAAATATATTAAATAAACTTGATAACAAAGATTTAGTGATGCAAATAATAAAGTTAAAAATAAAACCTTTTACATATAGGGTGTGTGCGAGAAGTCAAACATAGTTTTAATTTCCCTTAAATTGTTTTGTTTTACTTTTTTATCAAAAATGACGGATAGCGATTTTAATCCACAAACGAACGTTTTATCGTCAACCAAACCTCAACCTTATTCGAAAACAAAACGAATTTTAATTTCATCAATATACACAATACGGAAAAAACTGGCAGGAAATTAAGTGAAATAAAACAGGGAAACCAGTAAGCTACTAACAGTAGAGGAAGCATTTAATTAAAATGGAGATGTTGATCATATATGACGAGGCGCACGAGGGAACGAATAGCTAAGTTTGGAGGCCGGTGTAAAACAGGAGCACTAGAACTAAAGAACTGCATAGCAAATCAACTTTAAGATTGTTACTGGAGATCAGTTTTGATTTAAGGAAGGTAACAGAGGATAGGTAAAGAAAGCATAGAGTAGGAATGAAGCATACAGAAAAACAAGGCATATGCAGAAGGCAACACACGGAGAAAAGTGGAGTAACACATAGACCTGCGATAGAGAAGAGAGTAGCAAGTGCTAATGAGGGCAATACTGAAAAGACAGCACAGGAGCAAGAGGTCAGGACGAATGGTTAACAACACGTAGACGAAGGGTTGAGGTAAGTAACAAATACAGGCTATGTAAGAATGTATTTGACGCAGTATATTATTTGAGAACAAGAGGAGGTCAAGTAGATAAAGTAGTAAGAATGGGAACAGTGATAGACATATCAATACAAATGATTTGTCTAGCTTAACTTGTGTGCCGGGTTATTAAGTTTAAACAGTGTATCACCCCTTAAAACAAATGGGTCACATTATCTCTAATAATTACGGAAATTAAAATTAATTAACTGTTTATTTACATAAAACAGTGGTTTTTTCGTTTTGTACCCAGCGCCAGTTGAGCAAAAACCCATATAACCAGCGCTGCATACCATATAAGGCCTCAAAATAAAATTACCAATTTTTTTTGATAGATCTGTTAATGAGGACCTCATATGAGGTTATGTACAGAAAATTAGACCAGAACTCGGCCAAGTTCAAAAACCCATATACCCAGCGCCAAAAGTTGTGCTGGGGACCAGTATATATTTTCTGAAAAATACCCAGCGTCAATATATATATATATATATATATATATATA
>CABFPE010000140.1:662966-706662 GCA_900660155.1 Hofstenia miamia | reverse complement strand
TATATATATATATATATATATATATATATATTCTTTTTTAGATCGCAATGATAGAATTCATTACAGACATGTTGTTATTGATTGAATAGAAGATGTTCAATATAAAGAAATATGCTACTAGTGGTGCACTATGGGCTTTCTAAAGGCGTATTTTGGGGCTTTAGGCGATGTATTGGTCATGGCCCGTAAATAATTATCATGATAACCATTGTTGTTTTGGCACTTTGTACTATGGGCATTTGTAGAAAGTTTTATACCCTCTAAAAAACTTCTAACAAATAATGAGAAATTAAAATAAATTGGTGAGGGATTCCCATTTTTAAAACAATGGAATCTTCCAAACAATTTTGACGCATTCATAAAAAAAATTAAGTAGTACGAAATTGATTTCAGACTAGTCGCTGAGCAACATCGAGTATTTAATGATTCTGCTGTTATACTAATAAGTCGGAAATTTTGTTAAACAGTAAATGGGATTCAGGGATTAGAGCAAGCACCTTCATGTGCACCATTAGGAATAAATTATATATTCTATCATTAAATTATAACTAAGCTGACCCTATTCATGAAAAATCGCGGATTACAAAATGCAATATTCGCTACGCAATGAACTGATTTAACGGAGATAATTAATTGCATCCACTCTACAATTAAAGGGTTCAATGCATTAACACGTTAAGAAATATTTTTGAAAGTTTTGACAGATTAGCTTTAATAATGATTGCAAATATAGACAATTTATACTATATACATAGTGATATGGAATAATGTAAGGGTAACATGATAAATAAATAACTTTTTCGTAACGTATGTTCATCTAGTAGCGATTTCTTCTTGTAGCCAGGCATTTCATTAAGTTAAAACTGACAACGGCTAAACAATATACATGACTAATTTGCTACCAATTGAATGAATCAATAAAGTAATGAATATTATAATAAATAATAAGTAAAGTTAATAAACTTCTCAGATTATATGACAGGCTAATCCGTAAATTATGATTATATTAGTCGCTATTGCACACTCACTCTCACTAAGTGCAAATCCCATCTGAATCGGAATTGGAATCGGATTTCTTCTAAGGCTTTCGGATCAGATTATAGTGCGTACATGTAGGATAGGATTCATCGGATTAATGATCATGACATTCGGATTGTATTCAATTTTTTTATAAATCAGATGGGCTCATTGGCTGTTTTATGACTCGCCGCGCACCTATAATTCATTCTATTTTAGAAGTCGACATTTGAGGAATAAATTTCAATCCTGATGGGTTCAGAGACATGTATATCGAAAATTGCTACGCGATCTCCGGAAATCACCATGACGACCTGTTCGTGCAAGGAAAGTAAGTGATCTAAAAACCAATGCCCTTTGTTCACAGAACATTCTACGAGTCGAGTATACTTGATTCAAACCTCAGTAACGAGGAGTGACATTTGCGATGCTTTGCTGACTATGATTCAAAGAGAGTTGCAATAAAATCGAATTTGTTTTAAATTTTATGAAATATCACAATCATATTCGCACTTAACATGTTTCGATTTAAGAAATGTTAGGTGCATAAACATGTTTAACTGCACACACCGACCGATTTCTATGAATTTTACATCTTTATATTTGAAATAATATAATTTACATAGAAAACCCTGAAGAACTATCAATACCAAGATTCAAAAATAAGTGGTAGCAAACACCGTCAGATCAGTTTACTCAAAAATTAAAAAAGTGCACTTAACATGGTAATGCACCGAATCCTTCAATTATGTGTTGTTGAAGCAGCATTTGATTAAAGTTCGTGTATCAATTCAGAAATTGTCAAGAAAATTTAGAATTTTGCAATAGAATTAGTAAGATTGTGAATAAATAGAATGGCAATCACGGAAAATACATTGATGATTGAATATCTAATTAAATGTAACATTTGGTCACTTGTTTTCTACACTCAAAATTCGGGCAGAAATCTTCAGAATATCCTGCCAACCATCTCACATACCTCTATTCTTTAGACAAATACATTTAAAAAAATACAATTCAAAATATGAAATTAAGAGGAAATAAACATCAATGACATACGTGCAACTATTGCAATAATATTTTATATCAGATATGTATAAATAAAACTAATATTTACTAATTTTTTGCCTAAGCAAAGAACTAACTTTTAGAATGTTGATCGCATAAAGCACGTTCTCGCATGTCACATAGCCTTATTGATCCTCGACTACTACTATACACAAAAATAAAAGAATTGTAAGGGTGAAATTCAGCTGCTGTTATAACTTCTGTCAATTCTTCCATGTTTGCAGGCTTAATATCAACAATATCTAAAGAAAATTTAAAACTTAGAAAATCATAATTTAGGATTCTTACTAAAACTTTGATCAGTGATAGACATATTCCAAAGATTTATTCGGAGATCATCTGCGCTAATAAACGTTTCATAATCACTACTAAGGGAAATTGAATTAATATGATAACTATGTGCATTTGAAAATATTCTGCGTGGACTAGCTTCAACCATTAAATCCATTGGAACATAACGAGGTAGCTAAATTAAAAAGAAAATCATTGCATACAAATAACCAATTACTTACAACAATTTGATTTGGATAGTTCGGTTCAGGCCGAAAGGACCCATCTTCATTTCGTAAATTAAATCCTACAGTGCGTCTATCTTTTTCTTGAATTTTCCATAACTTAATGGTTTTATCTAGAATATAATGCTCAAAATATCTCTGTAAAATAAATTACCGTTTGTAGATAGAAGATAATGTGAGGTAAGATTATGCTGGGGAAGCCATTTAATTTTGTTTATTTTTTCTTCAATTTCAATACTTTTTAAATAGTCGAATTCTGGTTCATGACTTTGAAAGGTACTATATACTATATACTCGCCAAATTTTGCAGGTACAGAAGGATTTCGTTTAAATATAACTATTCTGCCACCCTTATCCCCGGTAGCAAGTAGTTCACCGTCATGGTTAAATTCCACAGTTGTTAAAATATCAGCTAAACATATATATTAATAATGTTACAAAATCGAAAAACTACCATCAGTCACTTCATCACCATCATTAGATCCTTTTACTTGTGAGAAACACCAAAGAATATTTGATGGTGGATAACTCGGAGAGCAGTCCATTGCTTCACAACCATTCCCAATTGGTACTTCTAAAACTTAATTACTACAAATCAAAACACATGAAATATACCCGACATTGTTTCATCGTGCACCATTACCATTCTTAGTATTAAAAGTAAAACAATAAACTATAAAAGATTCCACAAAGCATGGTAAAACATATACTATAGCCTCCTAATGTATACTTTTATCAATTATCTTATAATCTTTTTGAGGAAATACTACATTACAAAGACAATATCAAAAGAATAAAGTAGAATACAAAAAATTATAATAAAAGAAAATTTTAAACAGAATTCTTTCAATTTTAAGAATTAATGATAAATGTTTCTAATTTTATATTTATAATAATCTTAAATAAAAAATGGCGTCATTCTTAACATGTTAATTTCCATTTGCCGTCGACGCAGTATCAGAACTTGTATATTGTACATTGAAAATTAAGACCTCTGTATTTCTATGAAAATTTTCCCCAACTGTGATTTTACTTGAATTATTTGACTGTTATATTCTTGAATGTGTTTTAGATACGGTAATAATAAATATAATACATCATGGTAACCGGTTCTGCTTCTGAACAGTGATTACAATTTTACCTGTCTGATTTATTTAGCTAATATATTCTTGAATGTTGTTTACTTGTTAATTATTAATATTATAAATGATGTTACTCGGTTCTGCTTCTGAACAATGATTACAATTTTACCTGTCTGATTATTTAGCTAATATATTCTTGAATGTTGTTTACTTGTTAATTATTAATATAATAAATGATGTTACTCGGTTCTGCTTCTGAACAATGATTACAATTTTACCTGTCTGATTTATTTAGCTAATATATTCTTGAATGTACAATGCATTAAAATTGCAATACTATATTTTTGGAAAGATTTCATTTTCTCTGGTTATTTCCAATGTATATATCATATGTTAAATCACTTATAATATACACCTTACTATGTCAATAACGAACTCCACTAAATTTATTTCTTAGAACATTAACTGTTTGACTAAAGAAGCAGAAAGCTTAAATATGCAATTGTCATGAAATTTCCTCCAATACAGGGCAAAATTAATCAATGACTGATTCCTTGACTAAATAGCATTTTGAAAATAACTTAATTTCATATTTAAATGTTTACTTTAATGTTTACCACCCCTATTCATTCTGCAATGTTGATCTCTATATATCGACTTTTGTTATCTTTTGCATCATTAACACGCGCTTTACTACACTCCATTTCCCACGCCGATTACTGAATTGGGTCATTTTGACCCATATCAAAAAGTAGCGGACTTGTTTGAGAAATAACATTTTCTAACTTTTTTGTTGAGCTTTTATCGATACCTTTAACATTGATATATAAGTAAAAAAAACAGATGATAAATTTGCATGCATTTGTGAGTAAAATTATAATGTAAACTTTCTCTCATACACGTATATACAAATATTTAGAATTGCTTTTGGCGTATGAATAACTTTAGATATGCATGTAAATTGTGTCAATGACTAAACACTATTTTATACACATCTTGCAACAAAAAACAGAACAGTCTGAACAGTTTCACTTGCAATCATAGCATAAGCAAGACGTCATGTAATGTGCACCACAGACAAAGTGAAAACATTTGTCACACTTTTTTGAATATTTTGTTGCATTTGACAATTGATATCTTTTAACACCTTGTCTGCTGTGAAACTCTTTTTGTTCAAATCCATTCCTCGCGCGATTTTCTCTACGCGACTCCTTGTTGGTGGCCTTCTCATGCTTTTTCCACTCCATGGAATGTTTCCAGAAACGCGCTTTCAAATGGATTTCCCTTTTGGCCTATAAAGATGCTCTGTTGAAATTCTCCACTCTCCTGCTGTCACTCTACTTTCATGCACGTGATCTCCTCCTGTTCAATCAACTACTGACTTGCAAATTGGATCTTGATCCTTTTGATTTCATTAAGTTCTCTAATTCCTGCTGCGCTAGCTCTGATGATGTTGTCACCTTCACTATTTGTTGTATGAGGAAACATCACACCCTTCACTCGTTTTTCATTCGTGCTTGTACTGTCGCTAATTACATCTTGACTCTCAACCCTCCAACAGTGACTGATTTCTTTTCCCCACCACTGTGCTTCAAGACATCTTTGATTACTTTCCTCTTTGCTGAGCCCTTCTCCAACTTCTCCTATTCTTCCATTTGCTCCTATTTCATCTCCTGTGACTGTCCTTGCTGCTGTAAAACTTGACCTGTTTTTATTTTTTTTGTTGTGTATGCCTTCAGTGGCTAAATAAAGTCATTCGTTATTATTATTGTTATTATTGAGGACACTTGAAGCATTTCCTCGCTTTTGAACTCTATTTGATTGAGCACTGGACATGAGGATGATATTGGCTGGAGATGCTGCTGTTCGTGCTCAGCCATAACACATGGCTATTCTGGAATATGACTGGACAAAGTGCGTGCAAATCTTCATCAAACTGTCAGAGATTTACATCAGATAACTGTATCTGCCTTGATCAGTATGTCAAACTGTTGGGAAAAGCGTATAATACACAAACAAATCCAGCTAAAGCTCCGACATCAAGTATTACCATGAAAAGTCTCATGGGCCATCGGCAGATGCCTCTCTGAAGAGGAGTGTCCAACCATTGCATCACATCAACACCGCATATGATGTTGGGTTTGCGTGGTGGATCAGGGAATATTGACTGATCAAAATGTGATGAGGATAACAGCAACACAGCCTTACTATCTTATGAACAAACAATGATGAATGCACAAATGAATGAGTGGCCACAAACTCTGTGGGCACCATGAGTTTCTTTCTCTTTACTGTTCCCAGATAGCTCAGTCAATGCTGCTTCACCTCCGTCAATAGCTCCATGCTAATGAAAAAAATTATCAGCGTAATAATGCTACCTGTATTGAACACAGCTGTCTGCATTGTGACCCTTATATGTCTCAGCATCACAGAGCCACCAAATCTTTATACTGTACTTTGCCAGTTTTGATGGTATATACTGCCTGAAGAGGCACCTCCCATGAAAAGGTGCAAGCATCTAATCCACAGTGCATGTCAGAATAAACATATCCCAAATTTCTCTAATTCCTGCAAGCTTGTGAGTTGCGTGGTGCTCAGCATGAGCGACATTCACGTCAAAGTGCATGTGTCAATATCTCGACAAAGTGAATTTGTGACATGGTTGCATTGTATATAGGCCGCCATGTTCTTTGAGGAAAAGTGTACTTGCTGGTAGGCAATTATCCTGTTTGACTCCAGCAAACAAAAGATTCCCAAGAAAGCCATACAGTTCATCAAGGGTCAAGAGTGTAAAACGTGTGTAAACAAAAAATGTTTGATTACTTTTTAGCCACATTTAACTGAATTTAACAGATTCCAAAATTCTGGCATTCACGGCATTAATTAAATTACAACAGTTAGAAATATTCTTGTTGATCAAAATACCCTAAATTTAGGTATGTTCATGTAGCCTATTTTTTAAAGTTTATGATATATCTTTGTTGACAGAAAATACACTTGTGATAAGAACTATCTTTAAACTTTGATAAAAAAAATAGCCTGTTCATTCAGTGGTAAAATTACAGCAAAAACAAATTGCAATTCTGTTATATATTATAATTGCAGCTAAGACTAGATATATCATTTGACATTTCCTGCCGCTTACTAACAATTTCAATTTAGAGCATTTACAAATAAGCAAAATTTAAATGTCTGTTAATTGTTTATTCATATCACTCACATACTATTCTTATCTTTTGCATCATAGATATACTAAAGATTGTTATGATCATGTACATCACAACTGAATTGATGAATTATAACTTCTTTTCTTTGTGATAGCCTTTGTTTAATGGTATCTTTCAATTTCAAAAACATTTATTAAATAGCAAAAAAATTAGGTAAATGTCATTTATTATGACTAAATATGGTGTTTAGATTGAATAGTATAGCACTTGCTTAATCCATTTAATACCATTGTATCAAATCTGATACAGGAATTGTTGAGTGAAGTATAGGCATTTTAAAATAATAAAAATCAAACATGATTATGATGTGATGAGGGATATTATAAATGACTTATTTACTTCATATAAGCTTAGAATCAACATAGTAGTGTTTTACTAGAGACTTCAAACAGAAATTTGTCAATTGGAAGTCATATTAGTGTCAAATGGTTATATTTGACTGATAATTTTATTTATCTAGCACACTTATTATGATCATTTAGTTACATATTACTAATTGCCTAAGTCCAACATACTATACTTAGATGATGAGGACAATGTAATTATGATACACTGACATGTAATTAACGAATGACTATTGGTTAGTACACTTCAATTATGAAATGAGAAACCTTCTTGTGACCAATGCATGACATACATTTCTGTTATAAATAAAATGCCTGTCGTGTATTTTGACAAAATCGCACTTATAGAAATATAATGTGCATTATATTTAATACAGTGAAACTCTAGGCCTGCAGAAAAATCCAATACTGTGTAAAGAATGTTGTTGCAAAATGAACTTATGCAATACTGGAGTTCAACTGTATTGCAAAAGCTGAGTAGTCAAGCAATTACAACATTGGTGACAAGTGACGATCATAGTGTTTTAATTAAGAAATTTTAAAATAGAAGTGTTTGAATGTAACAATTTCCAGCAGATTTGATATTGTGCAGTTTGTGTAGTTTCAACTTAGCAATTAGTTTAGGTTTCTATCGATTTTGAAAATAATTTATAATTTGATTTTCTGGTTTCAGCTGAGTAGTTTTAATTAAAACGCCACAGATGTTGTGGAGACTGGCAGTTCAAATCTGCCCTCAGCTGTATTTGTATTACATAAAGTAAGTACTGCAATTTGTTATTATGATTGTCATGCTCCTCTCCCAAATTATCTGCTGCATTTGATTTCAAGCTTTTTAACTTTGCAGGAAAATGTAAAATTGCTTTAAAAAATTTGAAAAAGGCTATTATGATTCTAGTTAATAGGGAAATGAGGATTATTGAACTTTAACCCACTGGGCTCTCCTGCAATAGATTTTGGGACATGTTGATGTGTTTATATGAAATAAGAAAATTTAGTATTTGTGGTACAATTGTTTCCCCTGAATTCCCCTTCCCTTCACAGTTCAAGAGTGAATAACTGAATTTTGAGTTAAGTCAAGTTGAGACACAACCTAACTTGACTTAAAATACAATAATTAAAAGTTTTTGAGTCAACTTGAGTTGTGTTCATTTGATATTGAATAGTGCATATCACATTTGCTGAATTGAAAAAAATTATACTCCCTCTGTTCTGAAATATTTACACACTTTCATGACCTTTCATTCCAAAATAATGTTTACATTTCCAAACTTTTACATTATCATTGAAAAACATTTATAAATACTATTGAAACTCATTTTAACATTTATTAAGTTAAAAACATTTTATTTAAGATAAGCCTTCAATTTTACAGGGTATGCTCATCAATATTTTGCTGAGCTGTAAGGATTACTTCTGGTTTTCAAGTTAGGAATACTGATAGAGTTGCATTGTTGTGAAGCCTTGCTTTGCTGTTATACAAAAGCTTATACCCATTTCCTCCTTTTGCAAACATTGTCTCCTCCATACATTGCCAAAATGTTAAAAAATCATCCAGCTAATCAGTTTGTCAATGATCTTTGGAGAATCCTGATGTTGAATGGATTTGATGGCATTTAAAAACCCAAGATACAATGCCTTCATGTCAGGGCAATTAGGTGGTTAGTTTTTAAATACAGTGAAAAACCAATCTTGTGATCCCTCTTCCAACATTTGTGGATCATCTTCATTGAAATACAGTTTTGCATTGCCTTGTTGAATGTAGATGGCGCCATTTGTTTTGGAAAACTGTGCTCTGATCATAGGAAACACATTTTGCATCACTATTCTTTTAAATTTCAGTGCATTTAAATATTCAACATTTTTTGTGATGTAGGTATCCTTCATTCAGTTCTTGCTGTTTCTTTATACACAAATGGTCAAGTGCCAATCATTTCATTAAAATAATTCTCTGAATTAACATTGCCCTGGGGCTTCAGAACAACTGCCAAATTCTATTGTGATTAGAAGCAAACTATTTTTTGAACTTTTTTCATGCATACTCTTTGAATAAATTCAACTATTATTTAATATTGCTCATAAATACACATTTTGAGACATTCTGCTAATTCCATTATTTAGTTGAAAAATATAATTTACTATTTGCTGAAAAGATTACACAATGTATAGAATAACAATCAATAAATTTGGTAAATACTGTAACAAAAAAGCTTATAAATGAAATTTATGTATGAATGTAATTGCAATGAGTGTGCGTCTTGAGTAAAGTATAAGTCATTTCCAAATTTGTGTGTATGTTTGATTTAAAGTGTTTGAAAATAATAGCATTGATTATTGGTTGTGTGTTGGCTTCTGTACTTATAAAAGAAAATTGTTCTTAGACATGATTACAAATGATTTGAAGGTTTACAGAAATTCATTGCAAATTGATAAGGCTATGCATATATAACAACTACATTTTTTGGTGTTAGAAGAAACAGTATATTAAATAATTTTTATTTAATTTTAAAGAACTTGTTGTTGCAGGTTACTATAACTGTTGGAAAATGTGCATTGATATTAAAGTACAAAAATTTTTAACACCTAAAGACTGTTATATTTAACCAAGGTCAAAGCATATCTAAATATTTCAGAGGTGTTTTTATCTGTATGTACATGCATGTTGCTTAAATACTTGATAATTTTTTTAACAAAGAGCATATTGACATACTTTTAGCATGAATTGTTAAACAATTAAATGACTTCACCATAAAATGTGGATTTTGAACTTGTAAATTCATATTTCTCTTTTTGTCACTTATTGAAAATGGTAGAAATGCATAATTTTATAAATATTTACTTTTGAAAATATGAGTACAGTGCATGAGAAAATAAAACTTGGTATAAAACACACTTTAAATGTTCAAAATGCTTTGAGGAGGAAAGATACCTCTTCATCTTTCATTTGTTCACACTTCAATATATCAGAGATGGTATATTACTTTGATTGACTTAGGCAATAGTGTTCTCCAATAAATGAGCATCTAGTTTTAATTCTATTCACTAGTTTGCATTTCAACAATGGTGTCAAAAACTATGCAGAGTAAATGTCTTTGAAATCTGAAAAAAATTATTTAAGGGAAGAGCATGTGCATGTCAACTAAAAGTAAAGGGAAAGAGTAGTCAGAAACCTGCGTCTGAGGTGATACATTCAATAAAGACAGAGGAGAAAATATGATCAAATGAATCAGTCAATGAACTTAATACAATTTCCAAAGAAACCTATTTACATTACATTACTATTTCTGAACTACAAATTAGTGTGTGGCATACAATTTAAAATTCCCATCTATTTCAAACAAAGTATTGTCCAGGAGTGAAAATTATCTTACAAAATAGCAAAAGATTTTGCACAAAGAGGCAGAACCAGGTTCAAGATGTTTGTTGGACTTAAGCTTTGCCAATGTAAGGATAAACCTCAAAAAATTTTAGGTTGTAAACCAAGAACAATATTAAAATTTACTGTGGCAAATGTAAATATACAGCTACATTGAATTGATTTTCTTATCACATATGTATACATAAATTATTAGACTTAATGTCAATAGACCTGACTTCTTTACCATTTGATGGTAGAGGTTTTTTAACCATAGTTTCAATGATGACTTCATTTGTGTAAAATAAATCTTATTAAATTGATGTACTAACTTGAGAGAATAAATATGTTAATTGTCATCATAATTTTGTATTAATGATGAGATCATGTGTTTGTACAAAAACGTAGAGTTCTTAATTTCATTCATACATAAATTTCATTTATAAGTATTTTTGTTACAGTATTTACTGCATTTATTGATTTTATTCTATACATTGTGTAATCTTTTCAGTAAATAGTAAATTTTATTTTTCAACTAAATAATTTAATTTGCAGAATGTCTCAAAATGTGTATATTTTTCTTTATTATTTTCTGAAAGTTTATGCTAATAGTGTCATGACATTTTTATTTTATTCAATGCCTATGATGAAAAGATCTCTGCATTTTAAACATTATTCAGTTATTTTACAATGAAGTGGTGATGATTGAATTTATTCAACATTGTAAGTTATGTTTACATCATAGTGAATTAATATTACTAACTTTGTTTAATGTGTTTACAAATTTTTACAACATTACATAATGTTTGTACATGTTTAATATCCAAACACTGCAAAATGAAAAATGGTCAAATTTGCTATAACATGTTGTAATAAAACCATAAAAGGAAGTGTCAGATATATTAAAACCCATAGCAATACATTTAAGTTTAGAGCTAAAGCAAGTAATAAAAATATATATTTTATCTCAAAATAGTGGAGAAATGTTTCTAAATCCAAAATATTTTGGCATTCTCTTGAATGCTATGCCTTAGAAACTCAATAAAGTTCAGGTTTCATTTAAAAAATTCTCAATCTCTATACGATTTTGAAACATTTAACAGGAAAATTGAGTTAAAATCCGGTTTTCCTAATTGCATATTGGGAGATAGAAATCTCATTTGAATACAATGAGGAAATTGCCTTGAAGAAGTATTTATTTCAGTTTATCAGTTTCTGATAATTGTAATTTCAGCTATTTATTTCTATATTTACAAAATGCTCCTAAGTTGTTTTAATACCTAATGTACAAAATGTAGTTTAAATCATTTGACAATTGCTGTTGTGTTTTTATCATCTAATAAACAATTATGAATTTATAATTAGATTGTTTTCAGTACTATACATATGAATTAATTTTATACTAATAAGAGTCAAAGCAAATTTATTGCTCAATGTATACAAAATTCTACAAACTAAAACATGACAAAAGAAAAATAAAAATATAAACAAATAATTGCCTACAAATTACTATGTACAATATATAATAATATAATCAATGCTTGAGTGGATGTTTGTGTAGCTGCTCAATGTTGGATGTATGTTTTGAATGCATGAAATGTATTACTGTCCCCGAATGTATACTGTTTTATTAGAAGAAATTGTTTCAATTTTTTCTAAACTTTTTATAGTTTTTTTCTATTTGTGTTTCATAATCTAAATTATTCCACAATTTAATTGATATGTGATGTAAGCCATTATAATTGTTATCTTAACTCATAACTTTTTGCGATCGCTCATTTAATTTAATATAGTCATTAAGGAAAAGGAGAGATGTTTGTAGAGATTTGAATTTAAATAAGATAGATAGCATATGTATATGAATTTGATAGAATGTAGATAATATTTTATATTTATTACAATATACTTATGCTTCATCATGCTTTTGTGCAAAGTTTAGAGTTTTTATACACTAATTAAATGTCTTTGATAGAAGCATATGATGTTTCAAATTTAGGTTAGTTAGAAGAAAGGAACAGTATTGAAAATGAGACAAACAGAAAGCATGTATTAGTTGTTTATGATAATTGCTTGATATTACATTGCATAATTGATAAGATATCTAATGCCTGCATCATTTTTTGAATCTTATTCAGTAGAAATTTTTCAAATTTTAATTCATTATCTATCTCCACTCCTAAATAGCTGACTGAATCACTTTGCTTTATTGACTCATTATTTATCTTTAGTTCTATATCATTTATTAGATTTCTTTGTGCCTTTGGTGAAAAAATTATAAATTGAGTTTTTTCAATATTTAGTTTTAGTTGATTATTAGTAAAATAATTGTTTAATCTTTCTATATCTGTTTGGAGGTTTTGTAGCATCAAAAGCAATTTTGCAGTATTTATTAGGGATGTGTCATCAGCATATTGGTAAATGTCACTGTTTTTAACATGTTTTATTATATCATTTACAAAAATTGCAAATAAAATATGGCCAAGTACAGTACCTTGGGGCACCCCATGGTCAGTCGTAATATAACTTGATTTTTTACTGTTTAATATTAAATGCTGCTGTCTATTTTTTAAGAAGTTCATGATTAAATTCATTGACTTAACACCAAAATTATAATTTATAAGCTTGTCTTGCAGGATATTGAAATTCATTGAATTGAATGCCTTACTTAAATCTAGTAATGCTAAACAACTGCAGTTATTATGAGATATATTAGATTTAATTTGTTGCATGGTCAATAAGATTGCGTCCTGGGTGCTATGCCCAGCACGAAAACCAAATTGCTTATTTGATAGGATGTTTTCAGATTTTAGGAATGTGTTTATTTGAATATACAACAGTTTTTCAAAGAGTTTGCTAAAAGGATGTGTAATACAAATGGGTCTGTAATTTTTTATGTTTAGGTTGTCACCTTTTTTATATATAGGAGTTATATCTGATTTTTTATTAAGTCTGGAAATTCACAATCAACAATACATTGATTAAATGCGACTAATAATTGTTCTCTAAAAATAGCAAAAAAATGTTTAATAATAAAAAATGGGAGATTATAAGAAGCATTTGATTTGTTGGTATCAAGATTTTTAACAATGTTTTCTAATTCATTGATTGTAGTAAGTCTAAAGGAAAATTGTTTTGATTACAAGATTGTTTTTTTTACAAGATGGGAAATTGAAATTTTCAAGTTCTTTGAATGTTGAGTTTAAATGATTTAGTATTTGAGTTTTTTCTGTAACAGTAGAATTATTGATGTTTAATTCATTTATTTCAGATGAAAGAAGTTTAGATTTTCCAATAAATTTATGGATGTATTTCCATTTTTCTCAAGTAGAATTTAATTGATTAAAGAATTTTTGCCAAGCTTTAGTTAAATTTTTTGTTCTTAATTGCTTAATTACTTTCTTTGATTTTTCGTAATTGGTCCAATTAGTTTTTGTTGGCTTGGATTTTGCAAGATCAAATAGTTCTCATTTAATTGATACTAGTTCATGGACTTGATTATTGGTGGTGTTTGAAAAGGGAAATTTAATTGCTTTAACCTTAACGTGATACTTCTTATTTAGGGCAACAGTGTTTAATGCTTTGTAGATTTCTTTTGCAATCTAATTAATCATTTGAGGTCCAGTATTTAATATGTAAATATAGTTAAATGTGGTGTTTTTTAAGGCCTTTTTCATTTTTTCATCTGAATAAGATAAATAGTCCCTTGCATTTATGATTTTAAATTGCTGGCTTTTAGTAGTTTTGTTACTACACAGTGCATGATCACTAAATGATTCAAACATTAAAGATTTGAAAGAAATTTCAGAATTAGTAAAAAAGTAATTAATTAAATTGTTTTTTAGTTTTTGTATGATATGATTTTTGGCATATTTTAGTTGCTATTTCAAAAAGACAATTTGTGAAAAAGAGCTATATCAAGCTATAAGACTAAGGGATTTTGAATTTAATATATATTAAAAAATCATAGCATACAAAAATTAAAGAAGTGAAAATTTTCCAATTAAGATGTTTTTTGGGTACAAGTTAAATTAATATTAAAAAATTTTCATGAAATCATAACACTATTGTTTTTTAAGCATGATATTACTATAAAAAACTAGCAATCATCATAAGGCAAAAGTTTTAAGCTGATTTCTTTCTGGGTAACAAATATATCCCAAATTTAGACTACTGATGTTTTTATTGAATCTTGATAAGGAATGTAGGATGATTCCCATATTGTGCAGATAAAAGGTACTTAAAAAAATTACATCACACTTCATTTAACCATTAAAAATATATAGTCAGCAGTAATGCAAAAGAAGTGCAGCATGTATGGTGTACAATTATGTAAAACTAATATAATAATTGTATAAAAATGATGTATATGCATAAATCTTACTAATAGCATTGAATATGTAATTTTTTAGAAAACAAAGTGTTTTTTTGCGTTTAAGTCTATATCTCTGTCTTGTATTTGAATATAAAATGCACTAATGAAATTTAATAGTATAAACAATTTCTTAAAATGTAAAATAAATAAGTTAGTCATTATTTTTAAATGTGTATATATGTATATCAATAAGCGTTAATAACTAACTTATGACACTAATATAAATAACAAAGCATGTTATTAATAAATAAAATTTTGAAATGTTTAATAGAAAAGTTGGTTTAAAATCCAGTTTTTATACTTGCATATTGCAAAATAAATATTTAATTCTTTTGTACCAAATGTGGTTATTAATAAATAATCATTTACATAAATGTATAAATTGGGAAAAACGAAATTAACCAAACTTGTGATAATAATTGAGATTTTTCCGACTTGCGAAAAAAATTTTTTGTGCATTGAAAGAATTCTAGGACCATATGATTTGAAATTGTTTTAATTAATAGTGATTTAAATTTCATGTTTGTAAAATTTGAGTGAGTTTATTAATTTGGTAAACAATCATCTTTACAATCGTTTACATTTTGATATTTGAAGAAAATGAATGATATAGATAAAAAACAACAATGTTAACATTGTCTGTGAAAAGTGCAACTTTGTAAACACATGAGTATGCAGCCACATAATGGAATTTCTTATGGCTGTGCCATCTTTACAATACGTTACATTTTGACATTTTAACAATGGGAATAGATAAAACTACATAATGATAACCTTGTTGGTGAAAAATGCAAGTTTGTACACATGCGAATATACACAGCCAGCATAATAGAAATTCACATTGCTAAAAAATATGTAACTATGCTGAAGGATTTCAAACTTTTTGGTGAGCTTTTTTATAATTAATATTCTTAGTTTAAAAGATATTTCTTTTAAGAGCGTAATCAATTATATTTTTTAATGAATTATTGGCAGTTTGCCATCTGATGCTTAACTGAAATGAATCGTGTACTTCATCATAAACAAGGACGTATATTTATGTCTTTTTCATAAATAAAAATAAAACTTTTTTGAACATTTTTAAATCATTTTTTTTAAATTTTAATTCATAAATAAAAAAATTTTTGTTCAAATTTTTTACAGCATTTGAATAAACTGTAATCATTTATATATTCCATCGCAAATAAAAATGATTTTTTGTCTTACATTTTTACAGTTTGTTTTATATATATATATATATATATATATATATATATAATTGTAAACAATAATTTTCTTTATTGTACATTTTCAAAAGAATAGCTACATGTTGCCTGTTAGTACATGTATATTTCATTGTATATAAAAACGTAATTTGTTTGTTGCACATTTAACTGTTAATCGTCATTTGTTTTTGATTGTGAACGTCATCTCATTTTTAGTAATGACTTTTGTTCATTGATCATTAATTTAGATGCTATCTGCAAAAATCGTGATGTGCCAATACACTTTGCAGAAAAATGCTGCGATAGAAATACAAAATTATTTGGTAAGCATTCTTTGACATTACAATAATACATTGTTTCTCATTTTTAAATCAGATTGTTTTCCATTATTTCTGTTTGTTGTGCATGTAAAGATTATAAATGCTATCACTATTTTGATTTCTGTTGTTATTGTAATAATTGAATGCTTTATTGTTATCAACCTCCATTGCATTAAAAGAAGAACGTCTATCTTGGAATATTCCTGTGTGTGTTTTCTCCATTCTCATCAAATAACAATGTTGTGACGAATATTATCAATGTGTAGATGAAATTCATTACATGAACTTTATTATTTATTAGTCCATTTTTAAATTTTCTTTATAAATAAATTTATTATTTATAAATGTTTGTTTTCTCTGTATGGTGAGAGTATGCATCTGTGGAAGCATTGCAACAATTCTAATTTCATGGGATTTTGAAAATTGTTTAACATCTATGTGCATAGAAAAATTGGTTTCATTTTAAACAATAGATTGCAAATTAATTTTGTTTGTCAAATAAATAAAATATATTCCAATGACGTCAGTGATAGACAACCTTACATACAGTCAAAGTCCACAATTACATCATAGTCACACCAGAAAAGCCCGTCAATGTCAAAGATCAAATGGTGGTATGTTATGAGACCCAATTCATTCTACTCTTATATAATGTTTATAATACTCAACTTATAAAAAACCTGAAAGAAACAGTTGTAACAATTCGCCAAAAACAGCAGTTTGCTTAATATTAGAAATATTTGTGAAAAAAAATTGTCCAATATTTTTTAGATAATCTATCCTTTGTAATAGATGTTTTACATTTTTCTATTACAAAATTAATGAAGTTAATTAAATATTACTGCTTATTGAAGTTAACCTGTGTTATGCATCTATAATTGTATTACAAAACTGTAGAGAATGAGAAAGAAATAATTCATCAATGTCTTACCACTTTGCAGTTGAATTGTTTATGTAATAAACTGAAGAATAATTACTGTACACATGAAAAACTATTGATCATCAATAAATTGTACACATGTGATGATGTTTATATGTGTAATGGTCTATTCTAAGACAAGAATACATATCTGTAACCTAATACATATCAAAGTTAAGTATATGTATTTTGCTATAAGGCAATTTGAAATCATTTGTTGATATTACCATTAAAATACCTATTAATGTCAAGATAACATTCAGCTTGCAAAATTAATAATGTATTTTAAGTCTAGAACAATAAAATTTTGATGAATAGTTTACAATACCTATTTATTATTGCAACAATTTACATAGACGAAAATCTTGAGGATCAGCCAGTACCTGTCAACATAGACGTCAAATAATAAAATTTAGTATGATTTCCAATTCAGCAACAAAAACTACTCTAGATAGCAAGGTTTCAAAAAATTAAATATGCCTTGCTGGTTTCTCAAGTGAGCAGCTCTGTGTTTAGAAGCATTGGCTTACACCTAACTATATCAAATTAGCATTAAAATATTGTAGACTCCCTACAGCTTTACTTCTGAAATAATGCACCAATGAAAAATTTTATATTTTATATGTACAAATATATATTTAGTATGGTGAAAAGGTTAATATAATTTTAGACAAAGAGGGTGTAGTTTATAGAAGTACATGACTAGACTCATCAATGCACTCAAGGCATGTCTTGGACATCAATCCACAAGATTTCCATTTGGTTATAGTAAATAATGTAGATGGCCTAAAATCCAAATTTATTCTGCTACAAGAATGGATTTATTGCTTTTCCAATGTTTCAGTTATAGTGATACAAGAAACTAAACTGATAAAGGTACAAAGAAAGATTTGGATGTAACACTCGAGGGTCTTCATGACTTTCAATATGATAAAGACATTTTGTATTTCTTAGAATTTGGTGGTGGAGGTCTATTGACATATGTTTCAAAGCTTTAGTATCCCAAACAACCGAAATTATTATGTAAAATATCTTTGCATGACTTAGAGTTTTATTATATTGAGTGTTGTCTGAAGCATATGCTGTTGCATTATAATGCAGTTGTCATAATAAATCTATACATACAACCTCAAAGAAGAAATGCCATAATGAGAAAGTTACTCCCAAAGGCATTACAGAGGATTCAAATTGATTCTGAAAAGAACTACATTATGCTAGTGGGGATGTTAATTGTGATAGAATTGCAACCATTGAGCAATTTGATTTTTCAAATATAGTCAATTGTCTGACATATTTTCCATCAAATTCCCAGCTTGATGTAGCTTATGTAATTGAAGCTTTCTTTTATGAAATTGACATATATTTGCCTCTTAGAAGCTCAGAGCAGTAGTTAAGATGGGCAGAAGGAGGCCCCATTGGGACACCCTGAATTTCTAGTAACACCCATGAGTATTTGCCTTAGGATAATGAAGCAATTATATTGGACGCCATCTAGTGTAGAAATATTTTGACAAAATTAAATTGAGCAAATTAATTTTCTGACCAAGTTTTTATTTTTGTTTTCCAGGATTTGGGCAAAGTGATATAATTGATGATAAGAAAGTTTTGAGAGAGTTAAAATAAATTTTTCACAAAGTTTTTATTTTTAGACAAGCTGACGTATTTGCTTCTGTTAATATAGTATGACATGTTCATTGTAACAATGTTTTTAATTATGCAACACTCTGTATTAAGGAAAATAATTCATAGATGTAAAAGCCAACACTTGGGTATAAGATTTATATAGACATATATTTCAACATGTATTAAAATTAATCAAAGATATAGCATGGAAGAGGTAAAAAAACAATTTTAGCAATTGTGTATAAATTGTACTAATGTAAAAGCATACATTACACAACAACTCTGAGTGATGAAGTTCTTAAGCCATGTTTGTTGTAACAATGCTTAATCATGCAACAAGGAAAATAATTGATAGAGGTGAAACTCATTTTCTGGTAATATCCAAACACTATACTCACATGAAATAGACATACATTTTCAAAAACAAGATAGAAATATCCGCCAAAACATATGAAATATACCATTGATAAATCAATAAAAAATTGAAATGTCTGATATACATGACAAGGGCAAGTTTGTTTTCACCAATATCCAAAATAAAAAATGGAATATATATTCACCATGCTTAGGCATTACATGTGAAACAAAATATGTTGTATATGAGCTGTTTTTGTGCAGACCAAGTTATTGTGCAGAGTTTCACTACATCTAGCAAATTTTCACAGAGGTATCACCATTTATTTTCATAGTTGACATAAGAAATCATGATGCCCAAACTTGTGGTTCCAGATTATTCAGTACATTGTAAGCTGATGTATCCATAATAGCAATCTATTAATTCATCCCTTCAAAATTACTCATGGTTCCATGTTGAATTAACCATTCTAAATGTGTAAAATGTTTGTCAATAGGTAAACAAAGCTAGTTAATAGTATATAATTTAAATACAAAATAACCAAGTGCATGTTAATTAGAAGACAAGTTGCTAAGAATTTTGAGGAACAAATGTCATTTAAGTAAGCTGATGTATCCCAACAAAATTACTTGTGCCCCCAAAACACTGTTTCAAATGTGATGGATGTTTTTTTTGAAATTGCTTTGCAAATAAGTCTGAAAATCTCCTTGTACAAACTGTAACTCAAATAAAAATTTAAACCCTAGGTTAAGATGGATTCCTTCTCAAAAAAGAAAAGGAAGAAATTTATGATTTAATTGACTCAAGAAGATGTACTTCTTGTCAAGTGTGACTCTCAGAGAAAGAAAGCAAACCAGAACTGATTTAAGAAAATATACTTCTTGTCAAAAAAACAATCCTCCCTGAAATCAAAAATTAGATAGAATGCTAACTATTTTACACAATGCAGGCCTACATGTGAATGGCAATAAATGTGAAATCCTTAAAACAGAAATGGTGTTCTTGGGAAGACAAATACAACAAGAAAAAAATTAAAATGAAAAATAANAGTTACCACATTATCGCTGTACACCGATTTAAACATTTTGTGAGGTTCTTTGGCGTTCTTTTTCAACTTAAAACAAAAATTAATGTTAATGCATTGTTCAAAATCCATGTTGCGCAACAGACATGATAAACTCAACGTCACTCTAGCGGCTCTGGTAGCCGACTGACAAGCTCGAACGTGTTGCAACTTGTCCCTGCCTGTCTCAGTTGATCATGCTACTGGACAAATTACAGCATATGGATGTAGCGTCAGCAGTTGCTGCTATAAAAATTCATTCACTGTATTTTTGATCACATCTCGTATATGAGCTGTTTTTGTGCAGACCAAGTTATTGTGCAGAGTTTTACTGCATCTAGCAAATTTTCACAGAGGTATCACCATTTATTTTCATAGTTGACATGGGAAATCATGACGCCCAAACTTGTGGTTCCAGATTATTCAGTACATTGTAAGCTGATGTATCCATAATAGCAATCTACTAATTAATCCCTCCAAAATTACTCATGCTTCCATGTTGAATTAAACATTCTAAATGCGTAAAATATTTGTCAATAGGTAAACAAAGCTAGTTAATAGCATATAATTTAAATGCAAAATATCCAACTGCATGTTAATTAGAAGACAAGTCGCTAAGAATTTTGAGAAACAAACGTCATTTAAGTAAGCTGATGTATCCATAATAGTAATGCATTAATTCACCCATCCAAAATTAGTTGTGCGCCAAAAACAATGTTTTATTTCTACATGATAAGTTAAGAGATTCAATAAAAGTAATCATTTCTTCATTTGTAAGGTTTCCTTCTGTAAAACCAATGCTATGAAAATTGCATTTGTACCAGTTGAATACATTTGGATATGATGAGGGAGAAAGTCAAAATCTTCCTTTGATTTACATACTGTAATAATGTATATTTGACATCCAACAAATGAATAGTTCTTTATTATAGTAAATGTTGTTGTAAGCATTTCACACAACTTGAAAAACATGCTAGATTTCAAACAAAACATCATGATTGATAAAACAACCAACTGCATGTTACATGTTTACTTACTTTTGCACATTTTTTCACCTTATTTCATTTATGACTTTGTGTTTCTACATAAATTACTGGGATTTTCTGCTTTGTAACTTTAATACATAAATACGATGACACATTCACTATTAATAGTTGATGACGAATTTTTCCATCAATAGATATGATTTCCAATTGTTAAATTTGTAAACTCTGTGATGCATTCACCATTGTAAATGTATAAATGTTTGTAAATATTTTATTATTCACACACAAAAATATAGATGCATGGTATTTAAAAGATAGAATTTCAAGGAAAATACAAAGTAATATTATACATAGTGAAAACAATGTCTATAAAATCACTTAACCATAAAAAACATTACAGACTTGGAAAAATTTAATTCATGCTCTTCAGTAAATACCATCCAAATGACACAACAAAGCAAAAATTAGTGTGCATAATTTATAGTTTCAGTAAGTTACTAGTTATAAAAGTAGTAAATGTTGAGTGCATGCAATTAAATGAAATATTCAACACAGCAAAAATCACCTAAGTTTAAATCAAAAACTGTGTACGTTGGAAAGAGAAATACTAAAATGTAAAACGCATAAAGGCATACCAAATGTGTATGATGGAAAAGACAAATAATACATCAATGCATTTAGATGTTGAAAATAAAATATGGAAAAACATATACAACATACCCTGTTATTTTGTGTAAAGATGTATTTGAAGTCTCCAGTCTACTTCATCTTGCTTTTTTAAAGTAGCATTAAAGCAGATAGTTNCTAAATGCGTAAAATATTTGTCAATAGGTAAACAAAGCTAGTTAATAGCATATAATTTAAATGCAAAATATCCAACTGCATGTTAATTAGAAGACAAGTCGCTAAGAATTTTGAGAAACAAACGTCATTTAAGTAAGCTGATNTGATGGAAAAGACAAATAATACATCAATGCATTTAGATGTTGAAAATAAAATATGGAAAAACATATACAACATACCCTGTTATTTTGTGTAAAGATGTATTTGAAGTCTCCAGTCTACTTCATCTTGCTTTTTTAAAGTAGCATTAAAGCAGATAGTTGATTAGTCATTAATCTTTTAACATTAAATCAAAATACACTTGAATTCCCCAGCTTAAAAAGCCATTGTCACCCACAATCTCTAGTGCGTTAAGATAATTAGTTGACAATTTGCACTGGTCTTTTGTAAAGTATCACTTGATCACTTCAATTCTCCCCAAGTCAAAAACACTACATTCTAAACTGTGTGATGGGGGTGAGTCAAAATTTATCAAATGAAAAAGCATCTCCTCTGATTCCATTCACTAAAATTCCACTTATACAGTAAAAACACAGGGGTTTGAGCACACTGGCACAAAATAAATCAAGTGCATAGTTAGAACACTAATAGACATATTATTCATAATTCATTTTTTTTACTAAAGTGGGTAATAAAACACCTGAGAAAAACAAGATAAAAATACAATAGTAGAGTCATAGATAACTAAATATTACCTGGATGCAAAGCACTTGACAAGTGGCACTCAATCCGTCGCAATAGTTCCAAGGGGTAAATTAGAGTAAGCGGAGAATATTTTAAGTGCTCTGACATCAAGCATAATATTTCGCAATCATGTGTTGATTATTGCAACATATTCGTTAAAATTAGGCGTCACTTGCCAACTGTTTCACATCCAGTTAGTATTTAGTTATCTATGGTAGAGTGCATAATAAAAAATAAATGTAATAAATAATATACACATGAGTGGTATATCACACATTACTTTAGTTTGCTGGGGCATACTATTGTTTGCATACATTAGCTGGCTAATTGGGCTTATGTTGGATTTGTGATAATGCATTGATGACTAATATTTCTTCCATCCATTAGAATTCCTAATGATTCTACTACTTACAAGTTTAATGTACAATGTTTAACATTTTTTGGGAATCATACATTACATGTAAAAGGGTTGCACTTTGTTTTTCAATTATGTTGCTTTTTTCCATTTTAAAAGTTCCATGTATTTAATTTGTTTTGCTAATATTCAAATGCAAAAACAAGAAATTTCTTTGTTAAAACTTAACATTACAGAGGTGTCATATAAAATAAAAGCAAGCTAGTTTATCAGAAAAAGTAAGCATGGATTATATGTAAAAATGAGTTAACATTACAAATGCATAAAATATAGACCTACATGTTAAAATCAAATTCGTTTTTTGAACAATTTAAATGTGGTTTATGCATAAAGGCATAAGCATGCAAAAGACTTCTTTTTCATTTTCAAAGCACACCATATTTTCTCTTGCAAAAATTCCAGTGCAATACAGACATAAAGATAATTAAATGTACACATGTGTTTAGCATTAACACAAATTGCTAAACCCAACACAACCCCTGATAATCTGCTATGAAAAAAGAAATCTGATGT
Source organism: Hofstenia miamia (assembly GCA_900660155.1). Taxonomy (NCBI): domain Eukaryota; kingdom Metazoa; phylum Xenacoelomorpha; order Acoela; family Hofsteniidae; genus Hofstenia; species Hofstenia miamia. Next base: position 682,759 of record CABFPE010000140.1, on the reverse strand, counting down.
ATGAACCAGAGTAGTAATGGCCGCGCCAACAATGTGCCACTTTTTTCTGATTGGTTGACAGGTGGAGGCAAGACCGTGCCACTTTTTCCTGATTGGTAGAGAGGGGTGGCCTTTGCCCTGCGACGCCGTGGATATTGCTGATGGTGTTGTACTGACGTCATGGAAGTCATGTACTTTTACTAGTTTTTGTGTTATTTATGTAATCTAATTTAGTTTTACATTTTTTTTACTTTTCCACATTAACTTACATTTTTTTAGTTTTACTTTCCCACATTACCTTACATTTTTTTAGTTTTACTTTGCCACATTAACTTACTTTACATGTATTACTTTCACACATTAACTTACTTTACATGTATTACTTTCACACATTAACTTACTTTACATGTATTACTTTCACACATTAACTTACTTTACATGTATCACTTTCCCACATTAACTTACTTTACATGTATTACTTTCACACATTAACTTACTTTACATGTATCACTTTCCCACATTAACTTACTTTACATGTATTACTTTCACACATTAACTTACTTTACATGTATCACTTTCCCACATTAACTTACTTTACATGTATTACTTTCACACATTAACTTACTTTACATGTATCACTTTCCCACATTAACTTACTTTACATGTATTACTTTTACACATTAACTTACTTTATATGTATTACTTTCCCACATTAACTTACTTTTTAGTTTTACTCTCCCACATTAACTCACATTTTTTTAGTTTTACTTTCCCACATTACCTTACATTATATGCATTATTTTCTCACATTTATATACTTGTTTAAAAATTGGAATCAAAAAATATTTCCAAGTAAAAATAAATATAAATACATGCTTCCACAGACGCATACTCTCGCCATACAGAAAAAACAAACATTTATAAAAAAATCAATTTGTTTACAAAGAAAATATGGAAAACACTACTAAATTATAACATTCATATAGCGAATTTCATCTACAGTTGAATGATAATATTCGTAATGACTTCATTGTTGGATGAGAATGGTGGAGAAAACATCCACAAGAATACTCCAAGATAGAAGTTCTTCTAATAATGTTAGTTGACNTGACTGGCGTATATTAAAACATTCAGCTCTACTTGAAAAACAATGATAGATAATCTATACAATTTGAAATTCAACTTAGTTTTTCATAAGGTAGGTTCACTCTTGTTACCTTTGTTACAAACGCAAGTTGGTCAAAAAATGAACCTTGAAATTGATCAGCAAACATGGGAAAAATCAAATAATGCTGTCAATCAAGCACTACGTTTAATTGCCCTGGAAAAAATCAATGCCAGAGCATTTTTACCATTTCTTGATCATGCAAATGTTTTTTTACTATCCTAATTATAAATTTCCTAATGTTGACAAAATGATAAAAATATCTTACATGTAGTCTAAAATTACATTCTATATTCGTTACAAAACAATTTATGCTTCAAAACAAAAGTCTATCTCACGCAATCTTATTGAAATTTATCATGTAAAATTAAAATCATTAAATGTCCCCCTAATTCAATGGTAAAAATATTTCTGCTAAAAGTCATGTACTAACCGCGTCACATAAACTTTTGGGACAGTGGGCCTTCATAACTTACTAAGCTGACTATAAGTTGAACCAAAATTACTATTTTTTGGAGCTGCTAATGCATACATAATAGAATTTTGGAATACCTTACCTCAACCAAGGATATCTCAAATTTCCAGAATTGTTCACAATAAAAGTACACTTTTAGAGAATAAGATAAATAAATTAAAGTCATTTACGTATGGCCACAATATATTGCAAAATTCATGTAGTAAACTGTAATGTATCACTAAAATTCTGTAAATTATTGAGTTGTTGCTACACCATAAGAAGATGCACCAATATATTGGTCATAACAAAATTGCTATTTGATATTAGATGTCACAAATGGGACTATATATCCATATATATGCTAGTGTTCTGGTCCGTTAGCAGGTTGTAGCCGCGTCCAACCGTTGGCTATGGTCACAGACTTTGTTTTACGACCAAAATACTAGCTAAAATTCATTTCTGAAAGTACTAGTGATGTCTTTTTGATTCTTAATGCATTAATGCATGCACAAGAGTATTAGTTAATACGAAAGGCCATATTTTTCCCCAATTTGCATTCATTATCAGACATTTACATGCTGCCCCTGCAACACAAAATTGAGGTGAAAACCTGTTTATTGGATGAAGAAATGCTATTACCGATAAAAAGCAGCTCAGTCCAGTCCATGTTAACAAAATTTTAGTTATTTGGACGTGCAAATTTTTTAACATTATGAAGAACAATTTGTTTCCATGTTATATATTTCTATTGTTGTTTTTAAAACTTAGACATTTTCACGATTTTCTTTAATTGTTCAAAGTATGAACATGCTTGAATCTTTGCATTGCACTTAGTAGTAGTAAAAAACGTTGACTACGGCGAAAAATCACGGCTAACAGCTGGATGCGGCTAAAGGCTTAAAGCCAACTGCTAGATACGTCCAAAGGCTTATGGCCAATTCCCTTTAAGTAAACAATTTATTTTGCACACGGCTACTCCTAAGAAAATTGAATTGCCACATAACACTAACTTAGGCATTGAAGCTAGAACTGCTTTAGTTGTAACAGTGTGCTGAAGCAAATATTCAGTCAATGTGGTTTACATTAACAAAATTTTGATTTGTATTCGTCATGTGTTCTTTTGAATTTTCTTGTTCATGCAGAGATTACTCAAATAAAAGAACTTTTTAAGACTAACTATAGCCTTATAGTTTATACAATTAAGTATCTTCCTATTTTGGAGAAAGTGTTCAACACTCTGTATGACTCAAACGTATTTTAGTTATTATAAAACAATTTTTACTGTTCTTAAAACATTTATATTTTCTTAAGCACATTTAGGGTGTGTTTAACATTTTCGATGGTGTTGAGAATTTCTCCTTTTTGAATTTTTATTTCCACAAATTTCCATTATATTTCCATTTAAAAATCTAGAAATGGAATTGAATGGATAGGTTCATGTCCATCTGCAAAACTGATTAATGCTAATCTTTTGTTTAAATCAGAAGAATAGAACAAATGAAATAGGTCAAAAATTTAGATTTTGTGTCACACTTGTAATGGCTGAGATTCAAGAATTAAACTTACAGAGGAAACACAAATCACTTATTCAAATATTTATTTCAAAAAATGTTGAAAAAGATGGACTGACAGCATTGTCAATTTAGAAAATGAGTAGAAAATTAAATGTACGCAACATCTGTTAAATATTCATTTTGTTGCCCCCTGATAAAAAATATTGGGGGGGTGCATCACCCCCAGCACCCCCGGTTAGCTGGGCCCCTGGTCCTCACAGCGTATTTACAAAACAGTGTTAGTCCATCTAAAATAAACATTACTGTCTTTATTGAAATGTGTGCGAAATTTTTATACAAAAGTCTATTTTCCAAGTGCAATAAATGATCTAAATTGATAATGTAAATTTTTAAACAAAAGACATATATACCCCAGTGTCTATAATAAATTTTTCACAATGTTCACTTTCATTTTTAATTCATTTGAATCATGGAACCTAAAGACATGGTAAAATGACAAATATGTCTATCTACCATCATTTGTGATGCTCTGTCATTTTTGTCGAAAGAAAGAAACATGTCTCCATGCGAAAATTCCACTACAAAAAAAATTTATGTGTGTTTTAATGCATAAATTTATTAATAAAAATATTTAGCTCTGTCTGCTGTCAGTTCATGAACTCGTGTTTATCATTTGAAAAATGCCTCTATGTTTAAGTCCACCGCAACAAACGTATGTATGTTTTATTCATGTGATAAAATAATAAAAATGTTTAGCTTTGTTTGCTATCATTTGTAGTGTTCCATTCCATCAATTGCAAATGTCTCCAAGTTTAAGTACACTACAGCAAATGTATATTGATGTTTGAAAAGCCTCCAAGTTGTTCAAGTCCTCGCAATAATGGTAATAAAATTATTTTGTATATTTTAATAACAATGTGTTTAGTTTTGCCATACACAATTGAAGATTAACATTGTCTCTGTAATCACAACGATATATTTTGTCTGCATATCAAGTGAAGTTTCAGTGATTTATTACCTTGTCTCATACGCAAAGAGACCTCGTTTAGGTATATGAAAATTATTTTGTGTGCGTTTTAATAATTTTTGTTTAGACATGTAAAATGATTTGTATCAACACCTCATCCTGCCTCTGTAATCAATTTGAATTTTTGTATATTGTAAAGGAAAAATTTGTTTATGACTGCTTAGATTTTATTATTGATGATTTTGTTTCACCACTTTCTCACAAGAATGTTTTTCTATCCACGGTATAAACAATTTTGTTATTTGTATATTTATATCTCTTTAGATTAATACTTTAATGAAAAAAAATGATGTTCCCATGAAAAGCCTCTGCTGTTTGTTTCGCCTCATGCTAAAGTATGATAATTAATCTTTATATCGCAATTAATAATTTGTTTAGATTAAAAGTCTGCTATATGCCTCTAATCAATGATTGAAAAAAGCCTCCAAATTGTTCAAGTCCTCGCAATAATGGTAATGAAATTATTTTGTATGTTTTAATAACAATGTGTTTAGTTTTACTATACACAATTGAAGATTAACATTGTCTCTGTAATCACAAGGATATGTTTCGTCTGCATATCAAGTGAAGTTTCAGTGATTTATTACCTTGCCTCATACAACAATCCACTTGAATATGTGTTTTGTTCGTACGTCAATTGATTGGTTTGTGTAATTATAAAAGTACAACTGTATTTTGTTTAGAGTATGCAGTGTTTTATCCCCTTCAGCGTAATCTCAAATAAATTATCACATTACACCATTTTGAAATGACAAATTCGATTGGTATGTAAAAATAATTGTTTTATTTGTCATTTTACCATGTCTTTAGGTTCCACGATTCAAATGAATTAAAAATGAAAGTGAACATTGTGAAAAATTTATTATAGACACTGGGGTATATATGTCTTTTGTTTAAAAATTTATATTATCGATTTAGATCATTTATTGCACTTGGAAAATAGACTTTTGTATAAAAATTTCGCACACATTTCAATAAAGACAATAATGTTTATTTTAGATGGACTAACACTGTTTGGTAAATACGCTGTGATGACAGTTTGTATGAATGTTTCATCATAAATAAAACATCGTTTGTTTTGTTGCACATTTAATTGTTGATTGTCATGTGTTTTTAATTGTGAATGTTATCTTGTTTTAATAATGACTTGTATAATTTAGACGCTATCTATGAAAATCATGATGTGCCACTTGCAGAACAATGTTGTGATAAAACTACAAAAATTATTTGGTAAGCATTCTTTTACATTATAATAATACATATGGTTTTTCATTGTTATGATTTGTTGTGTATGTAAAGATTAAAACTGTTGTCACTATTTTAATTTCTGTTTTTATTGTACTAATTGAATGTTTTAGCATTGTCAACTAACATTATTAGAAGAACTTCTATCTTGGAGTATTCTTATGGATGTTTTCTTCACCATTCTTATCCAACAATGAAGTCATTACGAATATTATCATTCAACTGTAGATGAAATTCGCTATAAGAACGTTATCATTTAGTAGTGTTTTCCATATTTTCTTTGTAAACAAATTTATTTTTTATAAATGTTTGTTTTTTCTGTATGGTGAGAGTATGCGTCTGTGGAAGCATGTATTTATATTTATTTTTACTTATAAATATTTTTTGATTCCACTTTTTAAACAAGTATGTAAATGTGGGAAATTAATACATATAATGTAAGGTAATGTGGGAAAGTAAAACTAAAAAAATGTGAGTTAATGTGGGAAAATAAAACTTAAAAGTAAGTTAATGTGGGAAAGTAATACATATAAAGTAAGTTAATGTGTGAAAGTAATACATGTAAAGTAAGTTAATGTGTGAAAGTAATACATGTAAAGTAAGTTAATGTGGGAAAGTAAAACTAAAAAAATGTAAGTTAATGTGGAAAAGTAAAAAAATGTAAAACTAAATTAGATTACATAACACAAAAACTAGTAAAAGTGCATGACTTCCTTGACGTCAGTACAACACCATCAGCAATATCCACAGCATCTCAGGTCAAAGGCCACCCCTCTCTACCAATCAGAAAAAGGTGGCACGGTCTTGCCTCCACCTCTCAACCAATCAGAAAAAGTGGCACAGGGTTGCCGCGGCCATTACTACTAACCAGTGTCAACATCATATATTGTTAGATTAAACGTAAAGTTTTGTGCTGAGCAAGGTCAGATATTAGAATACATATACAAATACTTCTAAATAGTATTATTCATACATAAAAAATATATGCACATGGTATTTAAAAGATAGATCAATAAGAATTTTGAGAAAATTACAACCTAACAAAATATAGGTTAATATGTTGAAAACATTGACCATAACAAATTGCTTACTCATGGTATAAACTTCACCATGACTTGAAATTCAAAGCATTTTTGGTAAATATTACAACCCATGCATCAAGTGTTAGATTGAATATTGTGTAAAAATACGATTTTTAATAAGTATTACAAGCTAGTGCAAACATGATGCAAGCAAAGTTCAAGGATCAAATGCATACCAATGCTTACATGCAAAGATGTATTTGAAATCTAAGCAATTCCAAAACGCTATGTCATCATTTATTGACTGTAAATAGAAAACTTGGTGAATAAATTCACCCAAATATTGCTACACATTACCAAATGTTGAATAAAGTTCCAATTTTAAAATGTATATTCACTAAAATTCAACAATAAGCATACCTATTTGAAGATGCAGTATGGAATCAAAGAACCATTTTCACATCTGAGCATAAATATTGATAGATATTGACTGAGTCTTCATTATATTTCGCCAGAAAAATAATCATTCTAGTCAATTTGTAACTTGATACAAAAGAAATAGCATTTCTAAAAATGAAGCAACGTCATTGATAAATGATTCATTTAAATAGAACAAAAGAACTTTAAAATGTAATATTATTTCATTAATTATTTACTGAATATTTTTCCTTAAACGTGTTGTTTGGCCATTATAATATCCCTATGGAAACTAGAACATGTTGTTCTTGTACACATTTCTTTAACAAATAAATAAATAGACTATTTCAGCTAATGGTACAATCTACCTAATCCAATATTTAAATTATTTAAACAAAGTTAGCATGATAATCATTTATTGAAATTAAAATGATTTGGATAAATTAATACACAATCTCTCTAAAATTGAACAGCATTTTTGCTTACTGCAGGGAATTTTTTTTACCTTCCCTTATAAATTATAAATGCATTGTAAAAAAATTAACAAATCTCCACATGCATTGTTCCCAAGAATATTTTTTATGTTGTTTTCTTAAATTCATTTGTTTTAAAGCAATGATAATAAACCAACCAGATAAATTCTTTTGTTTTACCGTCATTTTGCTCAAATGTATACACTTAATATTCATACAAAGTTCATTTTTCACAACAATTGATTGTGATGATAGTGGTTTTTTCAAAAATCAATCAATAAATATATAATTCCATATCTAAATTTACTGTGAACTCTCCTTTTTTGCAATGAACAATGGACATTCTAACATGTTTTACTGTATTAGCAAATTATTAACAAAAAACATTGTCTATAAAATCACTTAACCACGTTATAAATTCTGAGAATTTAATACATTTTTGGTAAATATCACCCAAATGACACAACAAAAGCAAAAACCAATGTGTATAATTTATAGTTTCAGTCAGTTGTTAGTTAAAAGATAGAAAAATTTCAACACATGCAATTAAAACAAGATTAATTACACATAAATTGATTAAAATGGAAATGTAAAAAAAACGTGAAAAGTGTATTATTCACACCTACAAAAATATAGATGCATGGTATTTAAAAGGTAGACTACTAAGAATTTTAAGACATTTTGAAACAAAAATTTTTTTAGGTTAATATAGTGAAAAACATTGTCTATAAAATCACTTAACCATGTTATAAACTCAGAAAAATTATACATGTGATGCTATTATACAACATATAATTCGTTTTCTCAGGGGCTATTCATTACATACAAAAGGGTTACAGTTCATTTTTGAAATATGTTGCTGATGTTTTCTTTAACTTCCTCTCATCTTATCTTTCCAGATTGTTTTTTCTCAAGCATATCATTGTAATTACCCCTAATGTTCTTGTGACATCATAGTAGTTGTACATGTTGCTCCATAGTTCTCCCCATACTATGTCATTGATACCAGAAAAGAGTATACCCATCTTCATTGGTCTTTTTTCGATCTCCACTCTTACTTTATTTATTTGTTTGCAAATTGGCTCACCCTCTTCATATAAATTGTAGGTTGTTACTTTGCCCTTTATATATATATATATATTCATTCTTTGTTATCATTCTTCAGAAGTGGTGCTTCTGATTTTTTGATATCTCTCATCACGTATTTTCTCCAATGCTTTTTCTCTAGTGTTGATGTAGGTGTTCTCTTCATGCCAAAATGCCTTTGTGACTCTTTTATTCTTTAGTCTCCAGATTGGTAGGAGCATAGGTATTGAAATTTTGGGGGGTGGTGTATGTTGAAGCAACATTGTCAGTGTATATTTTTTGATGTTCTCATATGTGCTTTCCATTTTGGCATTTGTTGCTAGTCCAAATGTTCCTGGGTCATTGTTTTTCAAGATTCTGATGCTTCATAAAATGAGTTAGTAAATCTGCTTTTCATGAGTTTGTGTGTGGTTTCTTTTGCTATCATTATTTTTGAGGTTATACATTCAATGTTGACTGCTAGTTGATTGTGTGGCTGCAGCATTTGTGTGATTTCAGTTCTTGTGAATGCCTTGGGGCATAGCAATTTGATCAGCAACTTTGTTTCCTTTTCATATACTTCACTGTATATTCTTTGGACTTTGCTTAACTGTTATCTCTACTAGCAGCCTCTTGTCATCTCTATTGACCCACAATATTTTGCTCAGAATGTGTTCTCCCCATTTCTTCAGGTTTATCTTGTCTATCTCCCTCTGTGTTTTTGGCATTAGAGCAATCTCAGATGATTGTAGTAATTGGGTTTCCCTGTCCATCTCTCCTTGAGACTTACTACACATCTCTATTATCTCTATGGAGCACATTTGTTCTTCTTTCAGTATTACTTCTGATGTTTTCATCATTTTGTTGTATGTGCACTTTGGGTAGTCCATCATATATTCATGTATTTCCTTTTTGATTATTTTATTTGCACCTGATTTTTTTATTTTCTTGACAGTTTCTACAGTTTTGGCTTGTTCTCTTCTGATTAAGTTCCTTGTAATCAACCATGGTTGTTTCTTCAGTGCACTTAATTTGCAGTTAAATGTCACTCCCCACATGTATTTTCTGTTGCATCACTCAATATGTCTATTTCTGTTGGACAGATTCCTGTGTTGTTTGCAAGTTCAATGATTTTTGGTCTTCCCAGTGTTTGTTCACTCCTCATCAATCTGGTAAAGTATTTTTTGAACTGTTGTAGTGGTTTCTTCATAGGCAATAGTGTTGTTATGCTTACAGCTTGTAATATCCAATTTTTTACATTGCTTACTATAGGTGATAGTGTGAAATCATATTTCCTGTTTTTCACAATCAACTGTCTCTCTTTCTTTGACACTGGGAGTTCCAGTTTGTTATTGTCCATTAAAGCAATCACTAGTATCCAGATTGATGTTCAAGTTCTTATTTCTGATGCATTGATTTCCTCAAATATCATGTTTTTGAAGTTGCTGTTTGACCCCATCTTGTAAGCTCTCCTTTTTTTGTATATTGTTTTCTCCACTGTTTTGTGGTATGTTTTGATCAGTGATTCAATGTCTATTTTTTTCCATCTGTCTTGGATTGGTTGGTCTCCTTTGATCTCACTTCATATGTCTGATATTTGCTTTAGATGTGCAGTTGTTTGGTTCATGCTACATTTAAGATATATGTTGCCTACTTCCTATATTTCACCTCCTGTTTGTGTTATTTCCATCATTTTTGTATGATAGTAGAGATCAATTGCTATTTTTTGCTCAGCCATAATCCTCTCTACTGGCATTATCAGGTTGAGTTTAAGATCTGTTGAAACAAATTCCAATAGGTTTGTCTCATTGGCAGTTTCCATTATGAATGTGTTCTCTAGTTTCTCTGTGAGTTTCTTTAGAAACTCTAGTATTTGTTTCCTGGTGTTAGTTCTTGCTATGAACTAACTGATCATCAAATGTAATGTGCATGGTACTTCAAAAGTATGGGCTGTTTAGATTCTCATTGATGTTTCAGTTGTATGAAATAATTTTATTGCATGTGGGTCTGTTTGCTTTGTCAATCACTACTGGTATTGACAATCCATCTCTTTCCTTTTCTGTGGAATGCTTCTTTATAAAGTGTTTTGTTTCTGGAGACAGGTTGTCATGTGCTTTGTATCTCATCTGCTTATTTGCTATGAGGTAGGAATGTATTTGTTCTTTCCCTATCTTTGTCATGTGCTTTCTCAATCTTCTGATCTGGACAATTGATGTGATAGGGATGTAGTTGAGAGCTGCTTGAATGAGAATGGCTGCAAGCTTGTAGAAGGTTGTTCCAATATATCAATTTGAGAGTCATTGCTAATTTCTTTGATATCTGGATCCTTTAGTTGATCACAGATCTTAGTACCCCTGACCTTTAGTTGTTGAGGAGGACTTTGAGTTGTTGCTACATACTCTTTGTCCTTTAGTTGGCATCAAGATTTGCTGGTGGGGTTCTGAGAGTGTTATTCCACTGAGATCATACTCTGGAGTCATTTTTGAGAGTTTTCCACAGCCCCAGACCACATGCCCTTTAGTTGACTCCTGATGGTTTTGTGACTTCATTCACCTGTCCTTTGTTGACAATGAGATTGTGGGGTCTTCCTTCTCACTTTCCTGCATTTAAGTGGTGATCAATTCTCATTTTGACTTGTATGTTTCATTGTTCTTCCTAAATTCAGTTAATAGATTAATATCCCATATTTCAGGGTAGTATTTAGATTTATCTTTAGCTGCCCTCTGGGGAATAATTCTTTTTTCTGTTTCCATAGTGTTGATATTAGCTGTGTATTCATCATCAAAGTCCTCCTTGCAGACACTATTGAGTTCATTCATATGTGTATACATGACTTCATTTTCTCATATAATTTTAAATTCTGCATTTTTATCTAATGTGATTTGTTCTATGTCTGTCATTGCCCTTTTTAGGTTTTGGAAGTGTAATATCCTTCTATCATTTAGTTAATAGTTATTGTTAAGTAGTGTTTGTTGTATAGTGTATGGCCCTGCCCACTGTGTTTTTAGTTTTCTCACCTCATTTATGTTTTGTGTTCTCATTAGTGTGTATGTGTAAACTTTGTCCCCTTTCTTGTGTGGTTTGCTGTATATTTTCTCATTGAAGTTCCTCTCTTGCCTAATGGTTGATTCCTTAATATTGTGACACATTGTTTTGTGAATTCCAGTTATCTGATCTTTCAGTTTTTTAACATATTCATTGTCTGGCTTTTCAGAGTATGATTAGTATTGCATTGAAACTGGTGTTGTAGCTTCTCTGCCATACATTGTTTTTTATGGTGTTATGCCTGTGGTGGATTGTACTGATGTGTTGTAAAAATACTCTACAATTTCTAATACTTCTCTCCAGTCTTTTCCACTGATTCTGGATGTCATTACAATTAGTAATTTGATCATAGTTCTATTTAATCTTTCTACAGCACCATTTGCTTGTGGATGATATGCTGATGTTTTTTAATTTAGTATCTCCATTAGTTTTGTCAATTCTTTAAATAGCTTACTTTTAAATTGTACTCTGCAATCAGATATGATTGTTTCCATTGGACCAAACTTTAGAATCAGCTCCTTCATTATTTTTTCTGCATCTGTTTTTGCTAGGGGTATCATGTGGGCATACTTAGTGAAGTTGTCTACTATGACTAATATATACTGGTAGCCTTCATCATCTTGTGACAATTTTTCCACATGTATTTGAACTATTTGCTTAGGTGATGTAGCTATTATTATCTCTAAAGGTGCCATTTGTTTTGGAAAATGATTTTTATTGTTGAGTTGTGTATTTATTAATGATATCTTCCACTGTTTTCCTGACAGATATCATTACAAATCTTGCATTGAATGTCATTTCAGTTTGTATAATTCCAAGGTGTCCATTTTCATGTATTTTGCTTACAAGTTCTCTTTTATATTATTCAGGTACCACTACCCTCAGTGTTTTTCCCTCAACATATAGGAATCTGTTTTTGTTTAATTTCCATTTATACCTTTGGAAGTAGCTTTTGATGATTTTTCCAAATTGTGCTTTGTCATCTTGGATTTCTTCCTTTATGACTATTAGCATTATTGGTTTTCCTTTCTTGTCAGCATTTATTTGTGGTAGCTTCTTGTATTCATTGTGGTAGGAATTTGAACATTTTCTCCATTTAATTTTTCTGTGTCTTGCTGGTATTCAATAAGTAGCACTGTATAAAGGTTGCCATTTTTGTTTTCTATTGTGAATTTAAATTTGCTTAGGTACTCTATCCACCTTGAGACTATTGAAGACTTGTCACCTGAGAATTTTTTTAACCATGTGAGGCTGCTGTTGTCTGTTCTTACTCTGAAGGTTTGACCCATTAAGAAATATCCAAACTTATTTATGCTCTCTACTAGTGCAAGTTTGGTCAATCCATAGTTCTCCTCACTTTGTTTGAGTATTCTGCTAAAAAAAGTGTACTGGTACCTCTTTGCCATCTTTTATCTGGCCTAAATGTGCGCCTATGGCAACATTGCTAGCATCACAATCTAATATAAATTCTTTCTCATAATCAGGTGTGTTTAAAGATGGTAATTTTGCAAGTTTGATTTTTACATTATCTAGTTGTTCCTTCTCTTTCCATGTATATTCAAATATTGTGGATATTTTCATCAGTGCTGTCATCTTGTTAGCCTTTTGTGCAATATTTGGTATAAACAATCCATAGTAGTTTATGAAACTTATTATTCTTTGGAGATCTTTCTTGGTTTTAGGGCTTTAAATGTTTTGTACCATTTCTTTAGCATTATTTTTCATTTTAATTTTTTTCTTGTTGTATTTGTCTTCCCAAGAACACCATTTCTGTTTTAAGGATTTCACATTTATTGCCATTCACATGTAGGCCTGCATTGTGTAAAATAGTTAGCATTCTATCTAATTTTTGATTTCAGGGAGGATTGTTTTTTTGACAAGAAGTATATTTTCTTAAATCAGTTCTGGTTTGCTTTCTTTCTCTGAGAGTCACACTTGACAAGAAGTACATCTTCTTGAGTCAATTAAATCATAAATTTCTTCCTTTTCTTTTTTGAGAAGGAATCCATCTTAACCTAGGGTTTAAATTTTTATTTGAGTTACAGTTTGTACAAGGAGATTTTCAGACTTATTTGCAAAGCAATTTCAAAAAAAACATCCATCACATTTGAAACAGTGTTTTGGGGGCACAAGTAATTTTTGTTGGGTGAATTAATACATTACTATTATGGATACATCAGCTTACTTAAATGACATTTGTTCCTCAAAATTCTTAGCAACTTGTCTTCTAATTAACATGCACTTGGTTATTTTGTATTTAAATTATATACTATTAACTAGCTTTGTTTACCTATTGACAAACATTTTACACATTTAGAATGGTTAATTCAACATGGAACCATGAGTAATTTTGAAGGGATGAATTAATAGATTGCTATTATGGATACATCAGCTTACAATGTACTGAATAATCTGGAACCACAAGTTTGGGCATCATGATTTCTTATGTCAACTATGAAAATAAATGGTGATACCTCTGTGAAAATTTGCTAGATGTAGTGAAACTCTGCACAATAACTTGGTCTGCACAAAAACAGCTCATATACAACATATTTTGTTTCACATGTAATGCCTAAGCATGGTGAATATATATTCCATTTTTTATTTTGGATATTGGTGAAAACAAACTTGCCCTTGTCATGTATATCAGACATTTCAATTTTTTATTGATTTATCAATGGTATATTTCATATGTTTTGGCGGATATTTCTATCTTGTTTTTGAAAATGTATGTCTATTTCATGTGAGTATAGTGTTTGGATATTACCAGAAAATGAGTTTCACTTCTATCAATTATTTTCCTTGTTGCATGATTAAGCATTGTTACAACAAACATGGCTTAAGAACTTCATCACTCAGAGTTGTTGTGTAATGTATGCTTTTACATTAGTACAATTTATACACAATTGCTAAAATTATTTTTTTACATCTCTCATGCTATATCTTTGATTAATTTTAATACATGTTGAAATATATGTCTATACAAATGTTATACCCAAGTGTTAACTTTTACATCTATGAATTATTTTCCTTAATACAGAGTGTTGCATAATTAAAAACATTGTTACAATGAACATGTCATACTATATTAACAGAAGCAAATATGTCAGTTTGTCTAAAATAAAAACTTTGTCAAAAATTTATTTTAATTCTCTCAAAACTTTTCCTGTTATCAATTATATCACTTTGCCCAAATCCTGGAAAACAAAAATAAAAACTTGGTCAAAAAATTAATTTGCTCAATTTAATTTTGTCAAAATATTTTGTCACTAAATGGTGTTCAATAGAATTGCTTTATTACCCTATGGCCTATATTTATGGGTGCTATGGGATCTTTAGGGTGTGCCAATAGGGACTCCTTCTGCCCATCTTAACTACTCAGACCATAGTAGTATAGAATCTGTACTAGGAGATCTTCAGAAATATTTCACTAAGCTATTCATTCTTAGCAAGTCAAGGTATTACTAACAACTCATTTAGATCAAAAGCACAAGAAGTTATCAGGGTTGTAACCTGATGCTACACACTGCAGCCCAAAGAGGAACATGGAGTGGAATGGCATCACCAGTTACCATGGAAGTTATGTGACTCACAGACAAAGCTCATGGTGTGGAAATGTGTTCTCAGTGATTGTGTATCATAATTCCCTATCAATTTAGTGTATTGATTGTTCTTGTTATTACCAATAATAACCCTACATGTATATAGATACAATGATGTTCTAAATACATGTGAACAATCAATATGGTCAGCAGAAATTGGAAGCTTAACAGTAATAATGTAAGGGCACATATAGAACTGTCTATAGAACTGTCATTGTATAATAAAGCTTATTATTATACCTTAGTAATTTGGATCTAAAAAGGGTTACCCTAAAGGTAGCCATCCAGCTATTTAATGAACTGAGTTATAATAGTGAATGAATCTGTTGGAAAGCTAATATGAAATAAAACCCCTACACATAGACTTAACTTAGGAGCATATGATGGAGGAAGTCCACAACTACCAGATGCACCACATTGTGAATAGCTGTATGTCCATCAGCTCCAAGAGTCACTTTAGTAAAAAACTGGGGACCACTGGGTACTACTTATGCACTCAAATGTTTAGCTTTCTGTTTACATGTATAATCAAACCTGATAGTACAAAATAAGAAATCAAATGAAGTTAATTCATCACTAAATAGTTCAATTTTATGCTATTTATAATCATATTGCATAAAGATTTAGACAATTGGCATCTACCTGTTCATAGTTCAAGTTTGTTTATACTTTGCTAATTTGTTCATCTGCTGTTGATTACACAACATCATCATTTGCCATTTTGCTGAAAAATGTTATGTGAAACTGCACAAATGTTTTTTTAAAAATTAAAAGGATAATAATTGTGTTTTTTAAAAAAGTATAATTAATTAAATTACTGATAGTTCTTAGTTACTTTCTTTGTTATGCTTTGTACTCCACACAATTATGCCACAGAAGTATATTTCTTCTCAGATTGAAAACATGTGGGCAAAAATTTTAACATCAGTATGCTCTTCAATACAATTTAAATGACTATAATGTGCTTATGCTCAATGATGAACACCAAAATGCTGATTGGGATCTTCTGCAAAGCTTATCTTGTATTTATGAAATGTTGACAATGACTGAATGTTGTGTATAATTTATTAGTGAATGCATTATTCCTAAGAAAAGGGTAAAGAAGGTATTTTTGAATAAACATCTGCCATGAGATTCTTCTAAGACAAAAGATGGATGCTATTGAAGATCAAAATATAGTTCTAAGAAATAAGATGCAACAACTAATTAATAAGATATTATTTGAATTCCAACAAGAAAAAATGCAAATAATAACAAGGGAAGAGATTAGCAGAGTAATTAAGTGAAGGTCATCTAAGGTACATATTTCTTTAGAACTGAACATAGATGAGGCTGAGAAATTGAATAAATACTTTACACATTTTAATAGTGATTTGTCTAATGATGGTATCTTGATGCTACCAGATAATGATATTAATGCTCATATTGATTTTGATGAGTTATTAGTGAAAGTAAAGGATATCTTTAGAGCTGTAAAAGTAAACACAATTCTTGCTAGGATTTTCAAAAAGTGTGCACATGTGTTATCAGATCCTTTTGCAATATTATACATGAAATGTTTTGATGATGTTATTTATCCACAGACATAGAAAACTGGTCTGGTGACCCTTCCAAAGAAGAAAACCAACTCTTCTATTCAGGAACCCTCTACTATATGACCTGTTGTTGTAACACCAGTATTTGCACATTGCATTGAAAGAATTATGCTTGAGTACCTGCAGAAGACAATTGTTGATAAACAAGACAAATATCAGTTTGTATATAGAAAGAACTATTGAACAATTGATGTCCTATTATGTCTGTTACAAAAATAATGCTGAATTTTGAAGCTCCCAAATGCATTGGACTATTTGTCAGTGTTTAATAACTTTTTCTAGAACCAGCTTCTGAATGAACTAAGTGAGATAGATCAAGAAGGCATATGGATAATTCAAAGGTTGAAGGAGTAGATTTGCAATTTTTGTCAAGCTGTGAAAGGTATTCTGATGACACAAGGTTGTTGATGAAGATATGTAATGCAGATGATGTAGTTCAATATAAAGAGGAGAATTATAAAATAGAAATTTTTTCAACCCAGCACAACTTGATTTTAAATAAAAAGAAGTGTGAGGAGTTAATCTTGGTAGTAGAAGACTGGATAGACTCACCAATTATTCACAGGTTGACATTGACAATAACCTTGTTCCCCAGGTTGAAGTGGTGAAATATTTGGGGTTGCTTATTGATGGTCAACTAAAATGAAAGAAACAAGCAATTCATATGATCAAAACAATAAACTGCTCTATTAAAGCTATTTCTCATATTTACAGCTTCTCTACAGATAGAATGAGAAAGGAAATGTTTATGGTATATGTGCTCCCTCACTATATGTATACTGCAGTAAGGCATGGTACTTATTTATTGGAGAAACAGAGGAAGGACCTTTGGAGACCATTATGCATGATTGACATAATTGAATCCCAGCTTAAAAATAGATTTGTATTAACTATTAGGAAGATTATGAACAATAATGTACATCCACTTTATCACAAAATTCATAAGTTCAAAAGCAATATGGATTCTATTCAATCTCTCTTTAGAACATATTATGCCTGAACTGTGCAACACAATAAATCTTTTATCCTGTGTACTATTGAGTATTTAGTTCTTGGAACTATTCTGATTACATCAAATGTTGAAACAGTTCACACCCATCCATATCTGTGTTTCTAAATTGTTAAAGTGTTTTTATTTTGTTATGCTATATTGTCAGATTTCCCTTTTACACTTAGTGTGTGCAGTAATTAAATTAACTTATTATTGGTTTTATTTATTTATATTATATGCCAATAATGGAAAAATATATTTTGTGTATGTAAACATATTTAATTAGTATGGTAATTTCTAAAATAGAGCCCAAACTGTTTTTTCATTTTTTCACCAGTACAATGTACCTTTTCTTCTATGCATTGCACATAAATTGATTCTGTATAGGAATAACAATATGGAAAATGTCTTTCTATAAGTCCTAATGGGTGTAATTTCTAAGAGATATATCACTATGTAAACTGTTTATGAATTAAAACATGTGTCACTCAAAATGATCTCAAATGGTTCTGGAAAAAAAACTTCTACTTACAAAATTTTCATTTTTTAATTATATTTTATAGTATTAATTTTTTACAAAATTGTTTTAATACAGCATACATTATTATATTTGAAAGTAAAAAATTGGAATAATTGCACAAATCAACATTACAATGATTAAGAAAAATTATCTACAAATTCACACTATTAATTTAATATGATTTACAGCATACTTTATTACAATGTAATGTTGAAACTACAGGGGTCTTGCTAAAATCATATTAGCATTGCTTTGCATTAGTTCAATTGAGAGAGACTGCAAAATCTAAAGAGATCCGTAGCCACATCTCTATTGTGAATTTTCTGTGATTCTACAAAGAGTAACAGCTTCTAAGATATCTTAATTGAGGTAGCTGAGAAGCTCCCTAGGGTTTCTAAGGCCAAGAGCACAATAAATATACTTCAGAATCACAATTATTAAAGTGTTTTGATTATTTGTGATCTTCAACTACTACTAGAGCCAAGCTTGCATTGGATGCTGCATTTGAAATGGTTGAAATTTGCAGAGGAAATTGATAGTCAAGTTAGTGCAGCAGATTTACCTGCAGACCAAACAGAAATGAAAATATCATCAATATAGTGCGTCCCATGAATTAGATCATGTTGCTTTTTGACAGGAGATGGGGGGGGNGAATATACAATGTGAAGTAAATAATGCCAACTAATTCTGTCAATTTTGCTCCTGCAAGTAAAGGCATGGTCTCTATAAATATACAAAGTGGAAGACCAAAACTGTAATGAGCTACTGCTTGATATTCTGAGGGAAGAAGATTCAGGCCAAATGCATTCAGAGGAATAGCAGTTAACCATGCCCTAGAAGTCTAAACAGTAATAGTGTAATCTAGCTTGATCACAAGCTCCAAATGCTTGACTGCACCAATTATCAAATTTAATTAATGAATTTAGTTCTTTTGTAAACTGTGCAATTTTAGCTTAGTTATTCCTGTTAAATTATTACACAGTATTTTTGTTAGATTAAAAGGTTGTTGTACTGAACCTCTTTTATTTATTTATGTTAGCAACAGTGTACTATTGTTTGATTCCTTCACCAGGTTCCTTTTTATAAATACCGTATGTGTGATTTATTCATATTTTGATTGGCAGTTATTCTTAGTAAATCCTTTTTTACTTTATTATCTTGACTTTACTTTTATAAAATGTGTTTCTAATTTTTCAACTGCATCATTAAAGGACACCCATTTGGCAAAAAAGCTGGTTGATGGCCATCCTTTAACTAGGTTAAGCATATGGTTAGGGCACTTGTACTGCTAATCCTCCATAACGAAATTTATTATTTATGCTTTCACCTAAATTGCACAAGATGAGAAATGCACTGAGCTTAGGTTATTTTACTTAGCATTTAGGTTCACCACTTGCATATAAGAATTAGTGCTTTTTGTTTTTTAATCTAATTAGGGCTCTAGTCTTATACGACTCTTCTAAAAGGTTATCTGTAGTGGGTCGGCCGAGTGTGGTCACTCTTCCCTAATACGATCTCCTGTTTGCTATCAACTTTTATTAGGATAAGGTCTAATAGCAGGAGGAGTAAGTTAATTTTGTAACATCGGTCAATCCACGCATCAACTCGAAACTCTCAAAAAGATAGAATAGTAGGAACGCATGCTGATTTCTCACCGAAGCCACAATATATATATA
>CABFPE010000140.1:647767-660040 GCA_900660155.1 Hofstenia miamia | reverse complement strand
TATATATATATATATATATATATATATATATTGTACATGGACTTCTTCTGAAACTGAGTTAAGTTCACCAACTAGTGCAGGGCATGGTAACTTCTCATCAGTCTTTAACAAATATTTCACTCAGATGCAGGTCTTTTGCTCTTTTTTCTGTTGCTTTTGGTAATTGTCCACACACTCTGCCTTTAGTCAACTTTGTAGATTTTTGAACCTGTCTTAGATACAAGCCTTTCTCATCATTGTTGATCGGGAAAAGAGTGATTAGAGTAAAATTATCATTCATTTATTGGAGAGCCTTAACATCTAAGCCAATCAAAATATTATACTAGAGCTGATATATTAAAGCATGAAAGAATGAAAGATGAAAGTATACCAACTCTTTAAAGTCCTTTTTGAACTTGTAGATTGTGTTTTGTATTGTGTTTTATTCCTAATACACCTTTCATACAGTTTTGTATCAGTTTCAAAAGTAAGTAATTATAAAATTATCAATTTTAAATGATAGTTGCATTTTTCTTGAAGCAAATACGCCTCCATGTTTTAAAATATTAATCATACAAACCAACCAATTTCTTAACAATAAATCGGAAATTTTTGCAAACACACTAATTGTTAAGACCTTTACTATATGCTTATTTAAACTATGTGTATATTTCTCCAAATATTATGGCATATCATAGACTTGGTTGGACTCAATACAATCCCCTATTAATAATGAGACATAATGTAAGTATGCATTATTCATTAAGGTTGCTACAATATATAACAAATTCTCTAACATTTACACATGCACTCTCTTAAACTATTCATAGGTTGATTATGTAATGAGTGAATATTCTCATCTTTTTGGCCACACCCCTCCTAATTATTCATGAATTAATCACAAGGGCTATGACTAATCAATTAGCTTCTGTCAATCAATTGTTAACAAATATGGAAAATGCTGCAATTTCAGCAATAATTTTTTGTGACAGATTTTCCTTTGGAGAAGGCAATTTTTTTCACTATAAATTATTATTTCATAATTTTCTCTAAATTCTTAGTGATCTATCTTTTAAATACCAAATGCCTATGTTTTTTACACGTGAATAATACACTATTTAATATCAATTTACAAGCCTTTCTACATTTAGAAAATGATCTCAACATGGAGTTAACTAATTTGATGAGCAGAATTCATATCTACAGACGGGAAATCAAGTGACAACTACAAGAACAGTGAATCATCTGGAAAATGTATTCTAATTTCTATGGCAACTACACAATACAGTGGAAAAGACATCAAATACTTGACAGTGAATAATGAGTGTGTCATCATTTCTATACCAAATACAATATTAGCGGATAAGAAATTGGTGCATTAAAGTTACAAAAACAGTGAAAAGCAGAAAACCCATGTAATGTATACAATCACACAAGAGTCATAAACCAAATAAAACTGAAAAAATGTGCAAAGTCAACAAAAAATGCAACAATAAGCAAATGTGTACACCCCTGAAAATCTGTATAAACCAAAAAGAAATGCAAAAAGAAGACTGCTGTGTAAAACTAATATAATAATAATGTATTAATGAAAGCATGTATATATATATATAAATCTTACTAATAGCATCACATGTGTAATTTTTCATAAAATGAAATTGCCTTTATCATGTAAGTCTATATTTCATATGCCTGCAATGTTTAAGTATGGAAAATATTTTTTCCGTTTTGTATTTGCGAAAAAACGAATTAAATGTAAGAATTTTGTCAATGAAAAAGCAACATATTTGAAAAAACGAGATGTAGCCCTTTGCATGTATTGTATAGAAAATAGTGAATTAATTTTGTGCATAGGCTAGCTAGGCAATATAAATGTATGGAATTTTTTATGGCTAGGAATCATTGGTGAAAATGAATAATTACATTGATTGCAAATATTAATCATTAGAAATGTATGGAATTTTTTACAATGCAAAAATAGCAATGCATTTGAAAAACGGAATGTAGCTTTTTGCATGTAATGTATAGAAAATAATGAATTAAATTACATCAATTTTTAATCATTAGAAAACGCCTGGAATTTTTTATGGATATGAAAATCATTAATTAACAATGTATCATCACAGTGCCTGATTAGTCAGCTAACAAATCCATGTATATTAACAAAAAATAAATGTGCATCTAATAAAGTAAAATAAAAAAACATGTAAACTAAATTGGCCCCATAAATAAGTTAGTCACTATAGCAAGTACAAGAATCAATGACTATGCAACTACCATGACGTCACTACAACACCTCTAGCAATATTTACGACCTAACACAGGCCATGAGTCAGACTGTGATCTTCTACCCCCCCCCCCTCCTCTCAACCAATCAGGAAAAAATGCGATCTCATGGAACCCATTATTACTACTAATATGAAAGCAAAAAATATCAGTATGGAAATATGTTTGTGCTTCCCTCTGACAAAATATCGGTAAAATTTTTTTGGGCAAAGATATTAACAACATTTTTTCAAGAAATGTCAAAAATAAAAATTCATACAATGAACATTTTGCATGACACTTCAGCTAATCAAAATTTTGAATTTTGAGGACAGAGCAAAATTGCACCCTATTAAAAATATGGTTAATAGATCTGTTTTATTATTGCTATAATTTACCAATTTTGTTAGCTAGTGAAGTGGCACCAATTTTACTCAATTTTACCCCCCCCAAATGTGGAACGAATTTTTTCAAAAGCATCATTTTTTCACAAAAACCATCTCTCAGTTGTAATACCAATAAATTTTTTTTTACATAGATGTATAGTTGGGGTTTTGTATTTTATTATTGCTTTATTATTATTTTACATTTAATTTCAATTATATTTTAGATGGATATTGATACGAGATTGGAGATAGTTCAATAGTTTTATGCACTTGGCAGGAGTCCCACTGCTTACAAAAAACAACACGAACTTCATAATGATCTCTTTCCTCTTAATGTTATAACTTGCTTAATAAAGAAATTCGAAGAGACTAAAACTCTCCATGATTGCACCTCAGGTCGCACATCACTAGACAATGATAGATCACCAGACTTGTCAACGAGCCGAGCTTCTAACGAGCCGAGCCGAACTGAGCTTGAGCAGAGTATTGGATATACAACGAGCCCAAAACAAGCCGTTTTTAACAAAACCAAATTTATAGTGCTGCTTATGAATTTGATTATGCAGATTTTTCTTATTTTTTAATTCAATATTCCTTACTTTTAATTTTACTTTAGAAATGTTTATTAAATAATAATAATAGGAAGAGCAATGGAAAAAATTCTGAGAGCACAACATTTTAAAAAAGTATCGAGCTGAAACGAGCCTCATTGAAAGATTTTATGTGGTGAGCCAAGCCGAACTTACTCAAAATCTAAACGAGCCGAGCTGAGCTTAGAAATTACGGATCGTTGATAAGTCTGTATAGTACAACTCGTGCCAATTCGTTAAAACGCCTACAATCACAGNAATGTGGAACGAATTTTTTCAAAAGCATCATTTTTTCACAAAAACCATCTCTCAGTTGTAATACCAATAAATTTTTTTTTACATAGATGTATAGTTGGGGTTTTGTATTTTATTATTGCTTTATTATTATTTTACATTTAATTTCAATTATATTTTAGATGGATATTGATACGAGATTGGAGATAGTTCAATAGTTTTATGCACTTGGCAGGAGTCCCACTGCTTACAAAAAACAACACGAACTTCATAATGATCTCTTTCCTCTTAATGTTATAACTTGCTTAATAAAGAAATTCGAAGAGACTAAAACTCTCCATGATTGCACCTCAGGTCGCACATCACTAGACAATGATAGATCACCAGACTTGTCAACGAGCCGAGCTTCTAACGAGCCGAGCCGAACTGAGCTTGAGCAGAGTATTGGATATACAACGAGCCCAAAACAAGCCGTTTTTAACAAAACCAAATTTATAGTGCTGCTTATGAATTTGATTATGCAGATTTTTCTTATTTTTTAATTCAATATTCCTTACTTTTAATTTTACTTTAGAAATGTTTATTAAATAATAATAATAGGAAGAGCAATGGAAAAAATTCTGAGAGCACAACATTTTAAAAAAGTATCGAGCTGAAACGAGCCTCATTGAAAGATTTTATGTGGTGAGCCAAGCCGAACTTACTCAAAATCTAAACGAGCCGAGCTGAGCTTAGAAATTACGGATCGTTGATAAGTCTGTATAGCACAACTCGTGCCAATTCGTTAAAACGCCTACAATCATAGAACAATTCTGTGATGTGACGAAGTTCATTTCACAATTGACGATACAATTAAATCATCATAATTGCACCTATGAGCGTTTGAGAATCCGCACCACAATTTCACGCAAGTTCTGCATCCAATCAGAATTACCATGTGGATGGGATTCTCTGCTACGTACAAACTGACACCCATTATTTTTAAAATCACCATCACAGCTCAGTGGTATCAAAAGATGCTATCTGAACAAATCTTCCCTGAGTTATGCCGAAGACGTAATATCAAGATAATATTGTTTCAGAACGATGGTGCACCACTTCATTATCGTATAATTGTTGAACATTTTCTGCAAACTCAGTTACCGCTTTAACGGGTAATCGGCCGCTTCTATAGTATCTCTTGGCCTCCAAGATTTAAACTCATATAGATTTAAACTTTTGGGTTTGCCTAAGAACCAGGGTGTATCATAACTTTCGTCCCACATCTATCGTCGAATTGAAGGACAAAATCAGTGAAGAAATAAAAAAGGTTACAACCAATTAGTTGTGTGCGGTGATTCACAATTTGGAACATCGTGGTAAACTTGGTATAAGTCAGACTGACGGATTATTTGAACATTTATTGTAATGTTAAGTTGTCAACAGTCTGACATTCAAGTACGTTGCACTGACCTTAATTGCCATTTTCTTAGTTATTAAACTATAAATAACTTAAATGAGAAAGTAATGAGAAATATTATTAATATAACAACAAATGATTTGTTATCATGATTAGACTTCACTAGCATAATATCCCATTCCTATGGTACGAAAAAGTGCGAATTTGGATTACACACACTAAGGATTAATATTTAAAATATCGTGATATAAACAATCAGTTCAAACTTAGCAATAATTAAACTCAACCAGCAATTTCATCCACGAATTTGTAATATTTGTAGATTAGATTAACTGTGGCCTTGCTACCTACCTGTACTATAATGGTTTAACTTTAAGATTTTCAAAAATTATACGCTTTCAAATATCAAGAATTTTTACAAATATACAATTGTGAAATATTCAAAAGGTTATATATGTAGCAATAAGTGTAATTGCCCAAGCCAGTTTAGTAGGGCCTATTATAAAGATTACTAGCATACAGCTAGGGTTTGAATTTTGTTTTCTTGATATGTTGAAGCAACACTTTCCTACATCAGCTGTGGTCGTGTGTAGAACTGAGCATTATCATACTTCGATCTATGCATTACTTTCATGGAAACATAAATTTCAGAATTGGTTTACAACTTGAATATAATAGGATTTGCTGACATTATATAGTATATTATAATGAAAGGAGGGCAAATCTAGCATGGACTAGTTTTAGTTTTCGCTCTATTAATAGGCAACAATTAATATGATCGATTAGAACAAGACGGTAACAAGCGACTAGCCATCAATCAGTTTGCAAAGAAAGCTAAATATGGAAAATTTTAAAATATCTAGACCCGCTAAAAACTTTCTATTCAAATTTCAACCTCACAAAAGGTCTGATTGTGGATGCCCTTAGTAAACAGATGGATTTAAATTTTCTGAAAATTGCTAGTTATTTGATTCTTGAATTTTAAAATTGATACGTAACAATAATTTAGTAGTTTCCTACGTTATCACCCATATTTTCTATTTAAACCATTATTTATCAAATTATTGAAATCAGCATAAATAATGATTTTTTACGTTTAAAAGTTTGTTTGTTACAATTAACTTGAAGTCAAAGGATGAAACGTATTCTTAAAGAACATCCTAGTCACTTTGTCTTGACACTATTGTGATCGCTAGTTTCTAATGATGTCAAAATCGGAAAAATTTTGAAACATTGCAATATCTATTAGTACAAGCAATGAATAATGAATAAAAACAATATAAGGCTTGGTTAAAAGTCACAAAAGTCATTTTGCATTTGAGTGGTAATTCACGCGACTGCTTGAAATACTTTATTTAAGATCCATATTTACAATTTCAACATATGGTTATAACATGAGTTGTACATGCCTCACCAGAAAATCGCTGTTTCTTTTTTTTTATTGGCAATAACTATCTAGCGAAATATTATTTATTATCCTGATTATTAATTTGAACCCCTCTGCAAATGTTGAGTGTGAAGCTTTTTCAGGTATGGAGTCGTGTAAATTCAAGAAGTGATAGCTTTTTATTACCATAATTTTGACGTTGCAATACGCATGATTTGCTAATAGTAACATTCAATAACAATAAAAAAATTACACGTCATTTTTTTATTGAATATGAATTCTGTATAAGTTGATGTGTAGATCTGTATCACTCATATTTTGTTTATAATGTTTTATAAAAGATGTTTACTCAATAACATTTTCCTACTTTCACAGCGGGTAACACACAATGAGCATTTGACAATACTATAACTGCTGCAATTTTTCACAACCTTACCAGAATAATTTTTTGTTGGTGATTGCTTTTTGAACCATGTGCTTTTTTGGAAATGTTTGCTTAGTATCTATATCAGTGTAAAATTTTCTTTTATTGTTCGGGTTGATGAGTTGTTTCTCTCCTTTAGTGCAGTGACGAGACGAATTAAAGTGAAGATGTTGAGATAAATGTTCAATTTAGCATCTGAGTGCTGCAAATCTATATCATCTAATAATTTAAATAATAGCTCAGAGGGCTTCTCTAACGACAATTTTAAAGTAATGATGTGTTGATTATTGACCATTTGCAAAGGGGTTATATCTATCTTCCATTGCCAATATTATTAGTTGAAATGACTAATATATTATATATTTCTGTTAGATTGAATTCCAAATAATTGCTTAGATGTGGGTATGAATTTGTTACAAATAAACTATGTTATACAAAAAGGGAAAAGAATGTACATGCGCTATAGTGCACACTTCTAAATAATGTGTTAAAATTTATAAAAAAATGTCAGTTTTGCTGCGAGTAAGCAACAGAAATGAGAAGAATTTTCTTGACAGAGTGGTAATTATCTGATAAATTAATGTTTATGTTAACATGAATAAATCTTGCGAGGTTAGTGATGATGCTAAAACAAATATAAGCTGCCTTAGATTTCTATAAATTGTACATATATTTGAAAATAATTGAAGTTTACAGAACGCAATCCTATGTGGTTTGGTTAATATAATATATAGAAATCCATGATATATATATATATATATATATATATATATATATATATATTTAAAAGCATTAAGCTCCAAATAATTTGTTAGAAGTTTGCTTAAATGTAGCAGATCCTAAAATTGAAAAAGCAATGGTACTGGACACAGGGGTGTACGCAAGATTTTCTGACTGTAGGACATCTTACAGGCGATCTATTAAAAATTTTGAAAATATTGACAAAATACACCCTAAAAATGCATTTCACTACCTTAGTTCTTAATTTTTTTATTTTAGAGAAAATTTTTGTCATTTAGCCAATTAAAATTTTGAAAACCTGACGGGGGACATTCCACCATAAAATGGAAAGGAAGCTATTGGGTGGTAATTATTTGTATTTTTCCAATAAAATCATTTAAATAGTTAGATAATGATGGTCGGAGAATGATTGTTTCCATATATCAGAATCATTACCAGAATCAATAATAAATCAAAATAGATTTAGCAAATACTACTTTGTACAAAATTTAGATAATCGACCAATTTTTATAGCCTTTTCAGAGATAGAGTATAGAACAGATTACTAAGGACAGAGCCAGTGCCCTCACCCCCAATTCGAATTTTTCTGAAAAAAACGGAGAAACAAGTAATAATGTCCATATTTTAGCAAAGTTCAATTAAATTAATATTTGAGCCACAATATTACAAATAATACAAACTTATTGTATTCAATTTTCAATACATTGTGTATCATTGAAATTTTAGTCCTGATTAAAAACAGCAGAAATGAAGTAATTGAACACTTAAAAATGACTTCTAACTTATTATTTTTTCGCTGCTTCACTTAAAAAACGTGTTTACAACTTGTTACACTTAAGCAAGTTCTTGTAAACAGGCTCGACTTAGAATGTAATGACTCGACTCGGTTCAGCTCACAAGAAAATTGAACTTCTTGCAACATTGTGTCTCTCCAAAAATAATCTTCTTGTAAGCAACACTGTTTTATCTCTACTATTAGGAGGAAGTAGTGACATAACTTTAGTTTTAATAAATGTTCATTAATAATATTATATTTTAAATTATAACTCTCAACCAAGGTCAAAGCATTAATTTCGAGTATAATACTTCAAACCTAATGAAAATACTCACAATACAAACCTCGTAAGCTACAATATCAATTACATAAATTTATTTCAAAAGCAAAGTTCACGAAGACATTTAATGAAATGTAGCTTCTTTCAACATTTACGAAACAGTTTTAAAAATATTTTGTTCCATCTCTTGAGTAAATTTCGCATTTTGGACTTAAAATGAATTGAACAGAGCCTATAAATTATAATAGTCATAAGAATTATGAATATTTTGTAATGCTTTAATTTTTTCCATACTATGTAAAGATCTGTTTTGACAAATTTTCTTTTTGCTTAACAAATTGTTTTTTGATTGCCGAGTATTTACTATGTGATTTGAGGGTCACATTTCCGGATCAGCAATTAATATGGAAAATACTTTGATTAATTGCCGATATATTCTACATAATCATATGAACTCAAAGGTCTAGTTGCTAGGGACTTGGGGGTGGCTCTTTTTTGGCACCCGAGCTCACACATGCAGGTAAAATAAAGAATAGCCCGCCCGTACAGCATTTGGCCTACCCTAGTAGTCTTATGCAGCCTTCAGCCCGCCCGTTTATATCTAGCCCACTTTTATAATCATTCAGGAATTCAAAATATTTCACATTTACACTATCACAATGCATGTTATAATTTCTTCTGCAACAAAAATTGTACCGTTTGTATAAAAGCTCTATCGCGAAATTAATTATTTAAAGCATACTTGTAAAAAACTAGGTAAACTATCGAAATGGATCTCAAGTTCAAGTACAGTATTGACTCTCCTAAAAAGATTAACCAAAGAAAAGGTAGAACTTGGTAGGGTAATGAAACTTCTCACATCAATCAAAAAAGCTAGGAAGTGCATTGCTTGTGTTTTCAGGAACTCATCTATACTCAGTGTTGGAACTATGCTTTATGTCATCCCGTGCCTCTCAATATCGTGCTCATGCCGTGATCATGCCAAAATTGAAATACGTATAGAATATATTTTGATTTCTTAAATCTATTAATTTGCATATTACAATTATCAAAGTTTTGATTTTTGAACAGCTTGTTAAACTATTGAACATATTCAATGCCAAAAAGATTTCATTCATAGAGGATTAATCTAAGATGCATTTTACTTTACGAAAATCGATTTCAATGACGTGTTTCTGTATCTTTATAAAATTATTTGTATTCAAAAAAATTATGATTTCCAATGGGGAGGGGCATATAAGAGGGCATGACAACTAAATCTCTCGCGGTGAGAGACGACTTTCTTTCTTTTATACGTAAGTTTCAAAAATTTTAAATAATTCATAATGACTATTACTATCAGACTAAATTAGATCACTTTTCTCTATTTTTGATAACTTGTCAAATTATTTTATAGGCTTAAATTTTTGCTTTTTGCCATATGTAAGCAGCATACCAGACAATGGAACTCCTTGAGGTAATCCTCGATGGTGGCTTAATTTGGATAATCGAGAAGGGGATCTTAATGATGTATATATACACAAAATTGTTCGTAAATTATCTCGTCTGGATATAGAGTCATCATTAATAGCTTTATGAAAAAGAAATGGAAGGGACTGTAGTGGGTATATCTTTTTCACAACTTCAAGAAACATATTACCAGTACAAATATACCCAGGGGTGCTTTACTATCTTTTAATGCAGGGGGCTCATAATATACGCAACGGCCAGCGAGAAAAAATATATGAGGGTGCATTAGCAAAATTGCTGCCCCTTGAATAGTTGCAACAAGAATCATTTCAATTTACTTCTGTAAACCTACTACATGTATAGTGGAATCATAATAACCCATATAAGAATTACCAAAATATGCAAAATGATATATTAAACATATATGTGTATGTTTGAAGACTGGTGTATACTAAAACACTCAGCCCTACATGTATAAACTTTAAAATTCAAATAGTTGTTCATAAGGTAGATTCACTTTTGTTACCTTTGTTATAAGCGCAAGTAAAAAAAGTATCTTGAAATAAGGCTTATCAATTCATAATTTTATCAGCAAAAATGGGAAAAATCAAACTATACTGTCAGTCAAACACTATTAATTGCCCTGGAAAATAATTAATTTCAGAGCATTTGTACCAGTTTCTGATTATGCACATTTATACTTTTGCGTTTTTACTGTCCTAATTATAAACGTCCTAATGTTGACAAAATGCTAAAAAATATTGTCTAAAGATTACATTTTATATTGGTTACAAAGCAATTTAAGCTTCAAAACAAAATTCTCACGTAATCCTATTGAAATTAATCTTTTAAAATTAAAAGCTTTTAATTATTCCCCTACACTAATTCAGTGGTAAAAATGTTTCTGCTAGAAGCATATGTACATAAAAAAAACTTAGTTGGCTTTTGATTGCTTTGTCAATGATATCAACTAATCAAAATATTTATATAACCAATGGTTGTTTCTTCAATTGTAACCTTCAGTTAAATTACATTATCCATTTTCAAGTTTTCTTTCAAATATTTCTCACAACATAAGCGCAAAAGTCCTTCTAGTCAGCCGTCACCCATAATTATTTTCAAGCAGTTTTTGATCATTCTGAGCTATCTAAGAGATCGTTCGCTGGAAGCAACAGCCATCTGAATGCATATGCTTCAGTATGGAAAGGAAGAAATATGTGTTTCCTATTCCTAATTCCACTAGGCCCTAGGCTGAATTTATTTTGACCGGTTTTTAGTGGCATATCAAAATGATAGTTGAAAGCAAAATATTTTATGTCAAATAAAAAAAATACTAAGATAAGATTTACACTAAAAACCTAGCAGTGGTGTACGGAAGGGAGAAGGGGTGTTACAAAATTGATTTTCATTGCTAAATCAAAAAATTGAAATAATTTAAAAACGTAGGTCTATTTTTGAATATTTGAAAAAAATTTCGTGGTGCTTCACCCCACTTTTGGTCACTTACTTGATTACGACAGAGACGTCCCCCATTAGAAAATTCTGAAACATGCATAGGATAGATTATACTGCAACTTTTTGATTCTTCAATGGGATTGAATAAAAATATTTTCGATCTACTAAACGTTAATGATATTGTCAAGGTTAGAAGTAGAAATTCAGATCAGTAAAAAAAAATTTAAGTGGAAACTGCTTGGAAAAAAGTTAAATAAAATTATTTAGACCTAATAAAAGAATTTCTTTAAAAACTGAGTAGACTACATTAAACTATTCTTTCTTTTAGATTAGATATATGTAATGGTTGAGAATCAAGATTATAGAGAAAACACAAATCACTTTTTCAAATCACTTTTTCAAAAAAATGTTTAAAGAGATAGACTACAGGATTGAAAATTTAGAAAATGAATAGAAAATAAAATGAATGCATTGCAATATCTGTTAAATTTTCATTTCGCTGCCTCTAAGAAAAAATATTCGGTGTGCATTTTTTCAAAATGTATCATATTTACAAATTTGTAAAATATATTAGAAATATTGGGGATGCATTTATTAAATTTTCCAAAATTTTAATAATTGGGTATTATTTTTTAAGAGTGGCTAAAACAACTTTGAGATTCAATTTTTATCACCATCATCTGTTTTGAACGTGAATCATTACGCAATAACCTTTACAAATCTTGTTTAACATTTATATAAGTGAACTAAAAAAATTTCAAAATGAGTGAAAATGGACAGGTGTGTTAGCATCCCATTTGGAGTATATAATTTTATAGCACCTCTGTATATATATATATATATATATATATATAATTTAACACTTTCATATATATATATATCATGGATTTATACACCGGCTGTAAATTA
>CABFPE010000140.1:627992-641267 GCA_900660155.1 Hofstenia miamia | reverse complement strand
ATATATATACCGCATATATATATATAATCAACATTACAAGCTCGTTTTAAAACTTGCTTACCATTTCTAACACGAAATAAAATCAATTTTCTTCCATTGGACAAAAGACGCAACCCTTATAGCTTAGGTAACAAACAAATGTGGTTTTGAACGCAAGGACAAACTTGGAATTTTATATGATAAAAATATCTTGACAAATATAACACAACTAAAATATTTTTTTGAAAATTTTTAAAGTTATTTTGTTTAATTGCTTCAAATATATATATATATATATATATTGGTTTTCATTAATTGTAAAGAAATTCATTTGAAAAGAATCAATTTAAAATCAAGCTGAAAGCGCAAATTTTTTATGAATTGAAAATGTTCAAAGTCATTTAATTGTCTATGATACAGGGGGGATGTCGCTAAATGTGCCCCCTTAGAAAAGTTTGGAATATTATGCATAAAGCTTGATAACATATTTATTTTACAACAGTAGTTGGCAATGGTACAAAAAACGATTAAAAACGATAAAAACATAATGTTGTAGGGCATGGTGGGTCAATTAGTACTTGGTTGGACCACCCTCAGCATCGATCACAGCTTGGACTCTTCGAGGAACATTTTGGATAAATTTTCGCATCAAACCAGACTCGATCATGTCTTTCCATTCTCTATTCAAACATCTGATCATGGCAGGTTTAGTTTTAGGATCTCTTAAGTAAACTCGTCTTTTTAACTCCGACCACGCGTGTTCAATAGGGTTTTGATCAGGGCTATGTCCAGGCCAGAAAAACTGACCTGGACGCCCACCCTCTTTTTTCATCAACACATTGAGTCCAAGTTCCTCTTTTTTTTCGCAACTTCCAAATGATCGATGGCAGGAGGCCCCATCTTCTTGGAGCCTCGCGTGCCTCTTGTCAATTCCTAAGCGTTCATATTCATCAGCAAAAAAATCCAAAATCTGAACGTAAACATCCGTGTCAATAGTTTGATCTCCATGAACAATGAACAAATCAGAACTTTCGTCCATTCCAATGAAAGCGGCAACGTGAAAAATGATGCCATTTCTTGTTCGAAAAGTTTGGGGTTCATGAAACTCGTCACATCTTGCTCCCAAATTATAAGAATTACCATTTTCCATAAGCCTTTTCGGCATTTCATCCGACCAAAAAATCCAGCGCAAATAACCTTCCCAATCATGACCAAAATTCTCCTGCATCCAAAGTGCCCAAGTCAATCTGTCAGCCACATTTTTTTCACTCAATTTTGGTTTTTGATTTGGCCGTTGATATTTTGCCCAACTGGCTTGTTCTGGTAAACGCAACCAATACTGAATCCGGTTCCTAGTTGTGTTGCATTCATCTGCTGTCGTGCGAAGTCCTGCACCTTGCACATTTTTTAGTTTTTTTGTTAATTTTTTAGCCAATCTCTTGTCGATGGTTTTTGATTTGCCTTTGTCCGAACGTTCCTTTCTTTCCAAAATTCCATCATCTCCACAGTTCAAACGATCACGGACTTTCCTGATTAAGGCTTTAGAGTTTCCTAGTTCCTTGTGAATTTTATTAACTGACCAACCGGCTTTTATTAAAGTGTCGATCTTGATACGATTTATATCTTGAGTTGCGAGTTTATTTTTTGATAAAACAGCCATTTATGTAAGTCTCTTGTTGTTAGATACAGTTTTGAGGTAATAATACCGATATTACCTGCATTTTCTAGGGGGGCACATTTAGCAACATCCCCCCTGTACATTATAATTTTGAACTATTCCAACATACTGTATTGTGTATAGAAAAGTAATTAAGCAAATGTGTAGAGTAATTAAATTGTAGTTGTAGCGGAGAAGTTGAAGACTCCTACATTTACTTTTGTTGATTTATCCGAATTTAGTTCTAATAATTATTTCTCTATTTGTTTTATTTAGGCATGCATCTGTTTTCTATTTTACCTCACCGCTTTCTAAAAAACGTTCAAACGCCACCGCACACACCTCTATTCAGAGGCACCATATTAACATAATTTACAAATAAGAACCTCTTATAATAGTACAAAAATTTGTATTGAGAGCCTATAGCAAATCAAATATTTACCATTGTTTAAGAAACGCCACTGAAACATTTACAGAATGATTTAGTTAATATTTTTGTTAGAAAATTTTGTTATTCAGTTTTGTACAAAGTTTATACCTTCAAGGTTCTATGTAGGCCAACAATAAATACTATATGTATGTATGCAAGCCCTATAACTCATTATGGTGACATTACAAATCCTTTCAAAGATTGTTATTTTTAAGGCACATACAAAATTTAAGAACTTTTTAGTTAATAAGGGTTTAATAATCAACCCTTAAGCAGGCTGAATACTAAATTTCGAAAAAAATTTGACTTGAACATTAATAATAATAATAATAATAATAATAATAATAATAATAAACACGTGGGCTATACCATTGTTGCGATATTCGGCAGGAATGATCAGATGGAACAAGAATGAACTAACAGAGCTGGACAAGGAGACAAGGAAGTTACTAGCAACAGAGGGAGAAAAAGAGCATTCAAATTAAATGAAGATGTAGAATGACTATGTGGCAAGCAACAAAGGAGGGAAAGTATTGCTAAGTGTGGAAGAACCTGTTGAAGCAAAATCACTAGGACTAAAAGAATATGTAGAAAACAACCTAGGGTTTACTACTGGCGGTCAGTATGGAGCTAGCAAAAATAAGAATAGAGGGTGAGGGAAAGAAAGCCTACCAAAGTAGGATAGAAATAGTGAGATAAACAAGATATGGTATGAGCATAAGCCACAGGGCATCAGAGAATTAGAAGGTTAAGATACAGTGGAACTTCAATATACGGACGTGCAAGGTGATAAAAGCACGAGTGGAAAAGCAGTAGCTCGGATCACTGATGGATCTATAATGAACAATATAGCACTCTGGTGAAAATCAAAAAGAGGTCCATTAGCCTCTGACTGATCAAGAGTCTTTTGCAACCTCCTCGTGGTGTGATTCGGATTAGCCAATCATACATTTTGATCCTGATTAATGGCCCAGTGCGGGCCTGTTGTATGTTCTGCTGAACAAATAGCTCTGGACTTGCCCTTCTAGGTCAATGGCGGGCCTCTAAAGGGAAAAAGCAGCGAAACGGTAATGAATGAGCAGTACAAGGAGCAAGAAAAGCTATTGACGCAAGCACTCTTGAATTATTGGTTAACACTATGATCTCAAGAAACCTGGATATGTTATTGTTGTGCGAGGCACACCTACAATGTGATGTGACAATGGGTGTGCCCAAAGGATACTACTTATACAGTATCGGTCATGTCACAAAGGCGTTGGTATTTTATTCAGTTCTAGACTAGTTAATTATAATCCCGAATTTCATCCCGTCCGTCTTCGAACGGCAAAGTTATCCTTTCATTGTGGGCTATTTTCAGTCATATGTGACCTTATCGTTGCTTATGTGCCAACGGGTCTTTTGTGGCGCATCACCATGGAATAAACTCACTAAGAAACAGGTACATGGACTCATACTTTTCCAACAAATGCTAACAATAATTTCACGTAAATGCTTACTATTTGTAAGCTAGATGATGTTTGCACAGTGAAAACCATGATAGTGACTGCTCCTTTAAGTTACAATTGACAAAAGCATCAATAGTTCCTGAAGGTAATGGCCACATTGTAAGTTCACAAGTTTTCCACGTTGAACAAATCATGTACTCAACTCAAGAATGCCAGTGAGGTAACTCACTGGTTAGCAGAGATAATCCATGGCGACACAGAGTTACTCTGCAACAGAGGAACACTGGGGCCGTCTTTGCAACAATACCAAAGCTCACACATGCTAGTACGAGACACCTAAGGTGCATAGAGTGTGCACATATGTCTTCAGGGATGACCATACTCAGAACTCCAATACCAAAGAAGAGGGCTGTTCCAAAGAGGACTAGAATAGAGGTTGCCATTTAAGGGATATTAAGATCTGTCACCCCTACCTTGAATGAACACTAACAGGCCACGTATGAAGATGTCAGACTTCTGCTGCTAATAGAGGCGTTGGCAGAGCCCATCTGAGATTCTGAACTTGTTTTCCTGAAATCCACTCATTCTTTACTAAGGGCTTCAGTACCAGATCTCGTTGGTACCATCTAGCTTGCTAAGTTGGGAGCTCCACCACAGTGGTAGATAAAGAATGGGAAAAGTGGTAGACATAGCAGTGCCATATTGTAGAAAGTGAAAAGAAAGATAAGATAGTCAAATATAGGAAAATAGAAAGGTTTTGGAAATTAAAGTATGTTGAAGTAGTTCTGGTAGTAGTTCAAACACTAAGACCAGTAAGCAGGAAACATAAGATATATTTGGAGGAGTTAGGATTAAGGTACTGGTGTTGGGCGGTAGTGGTAGTAGAGAAAGCAGCACCACTAGGAAAAACTAGTCCTGAAGGAAACTCTCAGATTCCCTAGGAACTGATAGTCTCACCAGCGTTAAGCTGTGAGAAGGGATGAGATAATGTTAATAATAATAGTAATAATAAGCAGAAGCAATTCTATTTGAAATGAATGATCAAAAACAAAATAAACCACAGTTTACAAATCAAAATAACTTCCATGTTTCACTTGTATATTGTGTTTGCGTCATTTTTAAGAATTTATTTCAATAGTTTATTTAATGCCCCCCTATTAGATTCATTTCCTAATTTTTAAGTTAAATTGTGTCAGTTAATTATTTTGAAACAAAGCAATTGTTTGGGAACCTAGTTTTGTCGGTAGTTATGGAAGAGCAGTTGATACCTCTAGTTGTTTTGAAAAAATATTACTGATATGCAAACAGATATAAGATTATGCACAACTTTAAGGAATGAATATAACTTGTTCTATTGACGGTAAGATGTCAAAAAATTCAAAATGTGCGTTGCAACGATTCAAATTTGGCATAATCTATTAGAGGCATATATAAGGGGGCTCAGACAATATACTATTCACGTTTTCAGGCATCCTAGTCGTACTTAGTCCAATTGGATTCCAATCCCGCCACATTCTAATCCAATGAAAGTTTCTCTGTTCCCATCACATGATATCATAGCATAAATTATATTTTATTCAAAATTGGCAAATTAATTAGTAATATTTTGAAATCAATGGTATCAGTGTCTTCATGTTAGTCCCAGTACCAGTGGAGTATTTAATCCTTGGCTCCAATCTCAAGGGCTATGACCAATAAATCTCATGAGACTAAGTGGTTCCTCAAAACCATATGGAGAAATTGAAGCCCAGAAATTCTGGTCAAAATTCATAATTTTTTCGCTAGATGTCTCCCTTAATATATCAACTTTCTAAAGGCAAAAACAACAAATTTCTAATTTATACATTTAAAAATGCAAAACTCAAAAAGTCATACTAAATTTTTTAAAGATCTTTTTATTGTCTATCTGAATCTGTTTTTAGAATTCTTCTATGTGTTTTCAATTTTTTTACACAAAGCATTTTGTATTACAATTTGAAAACACTAAT
Organism: Hofstenia miamia; assembly: GCA_900660155.1. NCBI lineage: Eukaryota > Metazoa > Xenacoelomorpha > Acoela > Hofsteniidae > Hofstenia > Hofstenia miamia. The sequence continues at coordinate 635,768 of CABFPE010000140.1, read as the reverse complement.
TTGTGAGTACTTTTTTTTTAAAATTGATGTTTGCTCGAAGAAAAAAGCAAAACTCAAAAAGTCATACTAAAATTTTTAAAGACCTTTTCATTGTCTNTTACGTGGGACCTTAGTGTACATTTGTATATATATATATATATATATATATATATATCTGAAATAGTTTTCAGTGAAATTTGCGCTTTTCTATTGTTTCCATCAGATTATAAATTGATTAAGAAGGCAATTATTTCTGATTTAATTTAACTGATTTCATTATTGTCTAAAGATTCAAAAAAAATATTAACGAACTTTGGAAGATCACTTTATATTTAAAAAAACTTCAATAAGCTCACTGCAGTAAGACTAATGCGCATCTAAATTTACAAATTATCATTCTGTTTCACAGTAATCAAAATTAGATCGACTTATATATTCTATTACTATCACGCTAGACGACTTTAAATATTTTTCGCATGTATTAAGATAGGTAGTAAAATGCTTTTGAAATAATTTGGAATATATTAAACTCAAATTTCGTCTAATGACATGGAATCTATTAGTATTACTAAGTGGAATTGCTATAATTACATATCAAATTTAGGTGACTAAAAACATTTTGACGGCATAGTCCACACCAAAGAAAATTGAATAATTCCTTGACCATTCATAAACAAGTGCTGCTAGAAAATTATGTAAACATTTAACCCAATTTGCACATTGTAATCTGAAAAGGAAATTTTACGTCATAATTATGTTATCAAATCAACCTTTGGAACAGGACTTCCAAAGAAATTGATTAAGATGCTAAAACGAAAAACGATGGCAATGATGCCATGACTTATTCGAGTTAATCTAAAATAATTTACTTTTTCAAATAACCGCAGGACTAATAACAAATAATATGGAGTATCGACTTTATAAAAGATATTTCAAATGTATATGGGAACATTCAGCCAAAATAATTTGACAATCTAATACATAACCATGAGCNAACTAGTTCCATCATAATCATTGATTTTTGTAGTCTCTCAGTGTAATGAATTGTCAGTGCCGATCCATGTTTTTTTGCATTAATTCATTTATGGCTGTGTACTGTAAAGGGTCATATGAATGGCTTACAAAAGTGCAAGCCTTGTGTTTTCGCGCACTTCTTGGTCCATCAAAAAGTTAACTTCATTTTCACCAAAAACTGTAAAATACATGAAATATACATGCTGTGTTGAGTCTGATCAGCAGAGTGAAGACAAAGGCCAAGCTTCAGTTGAGAGGGTTACGCCTCTCCCGCTTTGGCCAACCAAGGCTACTAATGGGGATGACTAAGAGAGCAACTGCTTGCTGCTAAAATATCTGACACAGCAAAGATGCCTCAATAAGAGGCACAGCAAACACTGGCCTAGGCCTATCTCATAGGCCAGAGACAAAATAGTTATTCCCATATGACTGTCCCATGAGATGCACTCATGAAACTGGCAATAGTAGCAGTCTTGCAAACAGTGTTTCTACTGTGTCACCGTCTGTCCACCACAAATGCTAAGCAGATAGGCTTTTCGACCGTCACCGCACCCAAATGCACAAAGTACACATGGTAACAACTTCTATTACCCTGGTTTTAAAGTCCACTGTAGGTACGGGCATCTGCACAGCGACGCACCCGTCGATTGCTAGCTCAGCGCCACTCTTCTGGATCAACTTTCGCTTTTCATATGACTGGTTGGCTTCTCCAGGAGCCACCAAGAGGAGGTATTCTCTGGAACGGTTTAGGCGCACTGCTCTTTCGATTTACCCCGTCAAGGTAAAAATACCACCACCCATAGTTTATTAAACGTTACATTTACTCTGAAAATATATTCTAATGATGAATTATGGGATCTTATTGGTTTGTGCCTTTAAAAGCACAGTGGAAAGTGACATGATTTCTATAAGCTCTAAATCATGTTACTATAACGATTAATTTGCAAAATATAACGGTAAAAGTTAAATGGATAGTTACAATTACATATGGTGTTATATTATTGTTTAGATACTTAGATCCTTAGAGCTCTTATTTACAGAATTTATACCAATGAATCGACATTAAATGTTCAATGGCACTATTACGTTATGCACTTGTATTGATTCAAAAAAGACGACTTGACCCACGTTAGTGAACTTTTTCGCACAATCGTACAATGTACATAAGTGAACGTTTTTTAAATTACAGTGTATTTACAATCATATTTTAGTAAGTAAATTTATAAATATGGTAATTGCCACGTGCTATCAGTGTTGCAACCGGGCCGGGCTCACATATTTGAAGAATATAAACGGGCCGGGTTGGGCCTGAAATTGTGATTTTAACGGGCCTAATTATCGTTTTCACTAATACTTGAAACCTGACAGGGGGTTGAATTTGCCAGATGTTGCGAGGTTATCAGAATAACAAATAACGAGGAAGATGTATTCAGTGATTTTTTTGCAGGACAGCCAAATACAGTATTAGCAGCCAATGAAGAATTAAAAAATGAAATTGTGGCTTACAGATCATCCCCAATCTGTTCAGATGATCCAAGAAACCCACTTGTGTTTTGGCGCCAATACCATAGCACTTTTCCCCAATTATCAAAAATAGCCCGTCAGATACTTCCCATTCAAGGTGGGTCTGCACAAAGCGAACGAGATTTTTCAGACGCTGGCAACATTCTCACAGAAAAACGAAACAGACTGGATCCTGAACATTTCAGTCAAATAGAACTTTTAAACTCAGCGGCGAAAGCCGGTATTAAATTTTTTTGAACATTGTTTTTTTAATTCCTATGGTTGAAATATAAAAGCGTCACGGGCCGGGCTTTAAAATTCGTGCATTGAGACGGGCCAGGCTGGGCCGGGCTTAAAAATACATGGGCCGGGTCGGGCCAAAAAAATTACGGCCCGATTGCAACACTGCGCTATCGCAGCTTGAGATTTGAGAAACTCCCAACACCAGTATGATCAGGGGTGTCCATGGGTCATACAGGTCACGGGTGAAATGGGTCACTAATTTTGGCAGATCACGCAGGTCGCGGGTGAGTCTGTTTTTCCGCATGACCCACGAAAATTTGACACAAAGTTAAAAATTAATTGATGTTTACCGAAAAATCATATTCTAAATGGCGGCTCATTAAATTAATCAGTTCAAAAATTAGGTTAAATTATTCAAAGGTGAAACTAACCTAATTTAGATGTTTTTATTGATAAAAATCTAAAAATCAATCATGACCTGCCAGGGGTGTCCGCGGGTCATGCAGGTAACAGGTCGCAGCTCAGAAATGAGCAGGTCACGAGTCAAGTAGCTAAGGGTCATGGAGGGTCACGAGGCAAGTACAAGTCATCCGTGAACACCCCTGCCAGAAACAAATCTCAAAGTGACTGATTTTGACCGAGGTATTGAAATTAAGAGTGACCAGATCTCGTTCATGATCAGCCCAGTCCCAGTCCGCTGGCAAGTGCCAACTGGCTTCCATCCGTTTCTGATAGTGAATGTTTGTAATCTGCAGTTTGAATATGCATAAAATGATTGATTTAAATATTCCGCTAGACAAATTATTTATTTTTATGAATAGCCTCATTCTTAAATGTAATTTTCACGCAAACTCAAATATAGCAAGATAGTTTACAGTATAAAAAATTGTTCTATATGCATTCGACAAGTTTATGTGGTAGCTGCAATACTTGAAATAGGATTAAAGGTTTTGTTTGTTTAGACGTAAATGTCGAAATAACTATATCCACTGTTTAGAAAATGATCTTAAAGGTTTTTTAGGTTGCTATTGATACATTTTCAAAACGATAAATATTTATGTAACAGCTTTGCTGTCATTAGATAAGAGAATGCTATAATTAATTCCTACAAAGCATTTTCTGTTAGCATAAATTGTAAATTTTAATTTCGCTGGCATATAAATTTTCAAATTAGAGATAAATTGATCCGTTAGATGGCTACAACATTTACAAAAACGATGTTATCAATTTCTCCATATGACTAGTATTTTAGAATTTTTGCTAATTCTTTATGACACAAATCAAAGTTGTCTTGAAGTTACTAACTTTCATAGCACTTATAATATAATTTTATTTTTACTTCAAATTCCAACCTTATATGTTTTAGATGTTCTACTTTCACGGTTTGGTGAGCTCGGCAACATCAAATTACCACTTGATGTTTCTTGCAATGGATCGTGTTGCAGCCATTGCCACTCCAGTCTGGTATAGAAAAAATTGCTCAAACAAGCTTGCACAGAAAATGAGCTTGATAGTTACAATATCTATGTGCAGTGTTTTTCTACCCAACTTACAATCTTTCCAATACATAAATAATGAATGCATCATCACGTATACTGGAGCGTTTTTACAAATATACATGAGTATTGATCGGCCAATATTTGGATTTCTAATTCCGTTTGTAATTGTCAGCTTATGTAACGTGTATTTTTTGAAGTCTTTTAGAAATTTGAATAAATCCATCTTGATACAAAAGCGACTGACAAGAATGGTTATAATAAACTTGATGGAATTCTTAATGCTGAATACAGTGTCCCTTTCACTGAATGTGTTAAATATTTTCGGGGAAAATGATGTGTACAGAGGTATTGTAGACATGGCTAAATATAATCTGGTTGCTCGTCATTACTCTGTTAGCTTTATGTTATATTGGATCAGTGGACCAACTTTCCGAGCTGCATTTATCAGTATTTTTAGTATTCGAAAATAAATAAAGTTTCCATAAATGCAAGGCTTAAACATCAATATAGCTATATGAAAATGACTTGTACTTAATAATAATATGTATCAAAATTTATGTACTCTAAATCCCATAGCCGTTATATAAAAATTAAAAAAATGTTTAAAAATATGCATGGCAACATTACCATATATAGTGAAAATTTTTTAAACAAATATATCAAAAGGACACTTTTATGGGGTTTTGGGCATATATAATTACATTAGGCTGGGGTCTCATGATTAGTCTCACAGATGAGAAAAATAAATACTAGCAAAAGTTTACTTCGCCATCTAACGGGTGTTAAGTGAAATTATGGTTGAAGAAAATCACACATGTTTGAATGAACTTCTATAACACTAACTGGACTGGAACAAATGAATTAATAAACAGCTACATTTGGCCGATATCACTCAGTCATTTATTAGTTCTGCCCTACAATTCACTAAGAGTGGAATTAATGAATGATTGTGTGAAATCGGCCAAATGTTGCGGTTAAATGACAATTTGTTCCAGTCCAGTTAGCGCTATAGACGTTCATTATGTTTGATAATTAATTGTTGCAAAATAAATGGGAATCCGTGGTTTATCTGACTGCAATGGGGACATGTACCAAATGTATTTTTTGCTGGAAAATCACTATTTGAAGAGGGAATTAATAGAGATTAACATATAGTAGACAATCAGGGTCGCAAATGTTATTAGTTTTAGAAATGTTAAATATTGCCTTTCAAATTTTTGACGTTATAACTCAGCTTCCCGCGGAAATAAGTGCATTATGGGATAATTTTATATTGAGCATGTCTCATATTAGGGAGGTATTTAGTAGCACCCTAATCTGAAACCGCTGTTTTATTGATAACCGAGTCACAACCGGATTGCGTTTCACAATTTTCTAATCACGACACAAGTAAGTTAGGCCCAGTCAACAACAACCAACATTTGCAATTAACAAGAAAGTTATAAAAATATATGTATTTTACTCAGAGGTGCGTAAAAATATTTTTTATTTCAAGAAAATGTGTATGAATGCAGTTTTTAAATATGTTTGCTAAAAGATTGGGTTCATCAACAGGAATAATATCAACAAAGAAACGAGCTGGTTTTGAATTAGTACTAATTACAGGCTTTAAAATGAGTCGTTTTCAAAGTCAAAATGAATGGGAGTCGCATCCTTCGACTAAAAACCCCAGCCGAAACCGGGCCGAGTGCAATTCTCAATACTCGAAAAACCCTAGTATTTAGTGCAATGCTTATATGAAATCCTTCTTAATTTACTATTATATGCACTGAATAGCAATTACATGTGTATAAGATGCGTTCATAGATATATGCAAGTGTTTATTTTTTTTCTGTATTATAGTCAAAAAAATTTTTTGTAAAATAGATATAATGCACTTGCACTTTTTTGTGCTCATCTCAATTATGGTATGAAATATAATGTATATATTGTTATTGCATACAGAATTTTTGAGAAATTTACTTAGTTTGCCATTTTAGTGTTTACAAATTATTTGCAAATGTATGTAGCTTTTGCTATAATGAGCTGAAAGAAAGAGCTTGCAATTGATGAGAAGAATTATATAATCAAAATACCAAGCAAGGAAAAGCCATTCTGTTTAAATTTCCAAAGATTTGAGGGCGAGAGATAATCGCACAATCACGAACAGTAGTGAACATTAAATGCAGTTCCAATCATAATTCATGTCTCCTACCAATCGAAATCTATCTCATTTTCGTAGAAAATGTTTAGAAGATGGTTCGACGTCATAAATTTGAAATGAAAATTTGAAATTAAGGTTTTCAAGTCTGGTCGCGTTCTATATGTTATTTTCTATAAATTTCCTCTTCCTATAATAAAGTCTCAGAAAAAATTAATGTGTTTACAAATCCCCCATTATCGATTATTTATGCTGAAACAGGTTTAATTCAAAGCAAGATCAATTAGATTTCATAAAAATAGAAACAAGTAACGCGACAATGTCCTGCTCTTTTACTAACAGTGAATTTGACAGCAACACAGCCTCAAATACAGAAAAAGCAGTCATGTTGTGCCAACTTTGCATCAATAACAGAAAAGTTGTTAATCTTAGCGCTAAATAACCTATCTGCTTAATGAATTTCCTGAGAAACAAAATTAGCTTATTAACTAAAAATTCCATTGAAATTAGGAATGCCAAAGTAAGAGCATCCAACTTGGAATTAATTACTTTAAAAAGTCAAAAACTTATATTGATTTGTTACTTCCACATGATATAACACTAAACATATTATATGCAGTGCAGTGAATGGGTCAGAATATGCTAACAAGGATGTGCGTAAATTTACATCAGAGTTCGAATAGGGCAGGGCCGGACTTGGGTCTAGTGTTTTAATTGATGTTTGAAATACATGAAAAATTTTCATTCAACATTATATGTATTTTCACAAAGATATTTTTCAAAACTATGATTTCATAATAAAATGTTGAAAAAAAGCAAATAAATGGGAATTATTTGTGTTCGGAATATTATGGAAAACTTTTAAATTGCTTAAGAGCAGCAAAGGAAATTTCATTCTCAGATACTAGCAGACACCGATTGCAAATTTCGGATACGGATAAGGGAGTTATTTTTCTCAGGCTAGTGCGATATCAATGATGCATATCAGGCGCGGATCTAGGAATTTCATAAGGGGGGTGGCTGGATGCATTATCTATGTAGAAACATTAAGGTTATTTTTAATATTTTTCATGTTTAGGTTATTCAAAAAAATTATTGTAATCATTTACATACACATAAAATAATCTACGTTTTGATAAACATTTTTTATTAACAGATTGTATTTATACAAAAATCTTTAACAAGTAGAAAATACTGTAGCAGGAGAAAATATTTAGTCAGTGAAAAGTGACTGTGATTGTAGACGTCGTGGGTGTCTTGCAATAAATTTCTCCAAAATCTTTACTGTCGAAAGTGGCACACTATTGTGATGAAGAGCAATAATGCACAAATCCGATAATTTATCCCCAGTGAGTGATGTGCGAAGAAATGAGTGAACTCTACGCACACAACTAAATT
>CABFPE010000140.1:584799-613395 GCA_900660155.1 Hofstenia miamia | reverse complement strand
ATATATATATATATATATATATATATATTAATAGATTGGTTGTTAAGGAAGGCGTTGTTTTTATTATTATACATTATTTTTAAGATAAAAATTTAAATACAGAAATGTATTAAAGATAAAATCAAATCAATAGATTAGCAATCCTGATTGTTAGAAAATAACTAAGCGTACAACTTATGAATTGTTCAAAAACAATTCAGGGCATAAAATAAAAGTACATATTATGTTCAATTTTATTGAAAAACACCTCCGCTTTAAAAAAATATAGAGAAAAGGCCATCAATAACTAAGGACGAAATGTCAAACCAAAAATATTTGCACAACTCTTAAAATGTAACGGAGTCTAAATTGATTACCCGTGAGAATGTTAAACACAAATATTTCTTTAGCGGTAGAACATGCAACATACGGCGAATTCCACTTTACACTGAAATTTTTTCCAAGAATGGTAGAATGTGGAAAAAGCAGCTTGCCTAAAACATGTGTACTAGTTTTCGGGCGAAACCTAATTGGAAAAAAGTACCTTTTTGCAAATTGTATATTCTAATCTGCCCCTTATCACTTATGCAGAAACTTCGTTCGGATTCCTCATGGATTAGAAGGTAACGAACTGCACAGAAAAAAATATTAAAACGCTTAATTTTTTTAGTTAGTAAATTGTAAATTTCCACATTCCCGGAAGAGAAGCCAATACATAATGTCTTCGATTTTCTAAACAGATTCAAATAAATTGTTAACACCGCAAATTCTATTAAATAAGTATGGCAGTGACAGAAAAGACATTTAAACACCTATTTTGTGATCATAAGTATAATTAAATTGATTAATACATTGGAACTTATTAATTTAACCAATTTATGAAAATTTGTGTACAACAACACAACACAACATGCCGTGTTGTGTAGTTTTGTAGTTTCTCGGATATATGGAAATTTTGTTTTCATATTTTAGAAAGTCACATTGGAATGTCAATAATATTTGGGAAATAATGAATTAAATTTATTTGAACAATATATTTTTTCTTACAATATTTTAAAGTATCTTAATATAATTTATTTTTCAAGTTTTGAAAAAAAAATTTTATTTTTTCAAAAATTAAAATTTAAATATTTACATACAGCCCTGAACACAACATGTGTTGAGATTACAAAATCATGCTCCACAAAATTAACAATTTTGCTTCATCCAAAATAGATTTGATCCATATTTTATATTTTAGCCTTAAAATGAGGACATTTCTTCTACACCGTTATTTGTATTTATGCAAAGCAACTAATGAACAAAGAACCCAATAGTTATGCTATTAATGATTGCGATCCTACAATATGCATGTTTAAAAAATTTTTGAATTTGTTATACAATTATTTTAATCGATTTAAAAGTTTGAGCATAGGATCTGAAGTAGACTAGAAATTATTAAAAATATGCAAATAAACCAAATATTACACCATTATCTAGTAGTGTCCTGCGGTTAAAGTAATTTTGTTCGCCACAACGACCGTGCAAAATAAAGGTTGGCCTTAGCCGGTCGTTGGCCGTAATGCTTCACCGCAGCCAGCCGCTAGACGTGATTTTTTTGCAGTAGTCACCGCTTTTTACAAACATTAAGTGCAATACTCTAATTTTCAATATAACAAATAAATCAAGTCCATAGTCCAAACAATTAAACAAAATTGTAAAAACGACAAAGTTTTAAAAACGACAATACAAATCAAATTCATGGAAACAAATTGTTCATCATAATGTTCGGAATTTTGTATAACTGAAAGTTCGTTAACATGAGCTGCACTTAGCCCAATTGCATGCATTAATAGATAATCAAAGAGACATCATCAGTAAAAAACTCTTAATTAAATTTCAACAGTGACACGAACTAGTACTTTCAGGAATCAATTTTAGTCTCGGTATTTTGGCAGTAAAGCAAAATCTTTGCCCCAACCAACCGTTGGCCTTGGCTCATTGACCGTAGCCGGCTGTTGGTCGTGGTTACGACCGGCTAATAGCCAAGCCGTTGCCACTGCCATTGCGGCTGAAAACTAGTATTTAGTTTTACTATTGAGGCGCTCCTTTGCGTGAAGTCATCTTTGACATTGCGAGCTTTAATGAACATTGATGATCAAAAACAAATAGCTTTGGTCAATTTCTGTTTATCGGAAAATCACTAGGTATAAATAGCATTTAAATATTTTAAGAAATTCGTCATTTCCTGAAAAAAATAATTACTGACGCCAGGCACAAAACAATTTTTACCGTATTTTTTGGTTGATAATTCAGTTTTAGTAATGGGCTTAAGCAGGCCTGGATACAACAAATTAAGACTAGATAAAATGTATGGGTTTATATTTTCAGAAACTGAGCTTGATCATAACATGCAGACTTAACATTGAACGCTTTCCGGACTTTATTCAAATTTACTTGATAAAATATTCGTGTATATTCTTGACTATATTTCTTCGCAAACCATAGTTTATATGAAGGAGACTGATGTGATAGCAAATTATTTTACATCTTAGACAAGATCATGAGAAATTCTTCATAGAAACAATAGAAATAATAAAAAAATTAGGTATTGCATTTCTCATTTACCTGTATTACTGAACTACGGATTTTTGTATAAAAATACGTTCATATTCTTTTCATTGATACTGGAAAATTTTAGAAAAAAGTTTTTTTAGCGGATATATGAAATTGGATTGTTCGAATTATTTAGCAGCTTAAAAATAAGGAACCATCAGACGAAATATTTTTTGACTACTTTCGATAGATGGCGCACAAAAATTCTGCGATTATGCAATCTATAGCCTATCTTTATACATTGAATAAAATTTTAAACATTTATATATCTTTTAAAATTGTTAAAATTGCAAATCGCCTCTGGGAATATAGATACTTGAGCAATGGTAATTACAAATATTATTTCAAACATCGTAATAAATTGAGTTCATTTAATTTCAAATAATATTTTGTAAATATTTAATTTCACTATACTGCGTTCCCGCTAGAGGGCTTGTAAATCACTAAATTAAATTTCGTGCAATGGCATTTAAATGCAAGAAAAAAGGGAAATTCATCTACTTAAAAAGCTATGATATAAGAAAGAACGACGAAGGATTTGGTAAATTTAAAGTCCGTTTTAAATTGCGATTCTACGAATACAAATCATGTACATTCCCTTATAATATGTTATATATTAATTTCCATTATAACAATATGAAGCTAAAGTATTGTGTAATTCTATACTATGTATGCATATGTGACACAACACTCTTTTACTGCTGTTGTTGCGTGCCACATAACGGCAACCCTGAAAATGTATAAATTGAAATACAAAAGTGTGTATTTTGAAGAACTGTCTTTGTAAACAATGTGAATTACGCAATAGTTTCGAAGTATATTCATTCGTTATGGATCTAAGGTTATCAAAAACTTTGCAATAATAAACGCGAAGCCCGTACATGTTTCACATGAGATAAGGGTTTTCTTCACAATTTAAAATTTTAAAGACTAAAACTCAAATAATTCAGGTTTGCTAACAATCCAAATAAATTCTAAAATACATCATCACTAAAACTTGGACATCCCAATTGAGATAATGCGACAATCAAACGTCTTCCTTAAACATCGTGTTTGTGAGGCACATGTGAAAATGATATCTTGGAAAACCACGTTGTGCCCTTGCCGTGCTTTCAAGAACCAAGCATGGTTACAGCAGATTTCTCGATTGAATTTTTCTATTGTAGAATTTCTACAATAGAAGAATTAAACCGAGAAGTGCGACTTACACATTTTCAAACGCAGTTAGCCGAGAAAAAATTTTTGCTTTTGAAAAATTTCAGTACCCACTTTCTAGATTACCATCTGCACTGTAGCAACATTCAAATTAGAATCCAACACAGATTCGGATTTGGAATTGATTTCCAATATTCACCGGGTCCGTTCTGTAATTGATTAATATTAATTCATTGAAATTCGGGTTAAATCCAATTCGAAACTTTCAGTAGAATTAGAGTTCAATAAATGTTTGTAAACATAAACATCTGAAATATTGAGGATTTTTAATTAAATAACATTTTGGCTTCACAAAAAATTAATTCATTAGTTTTTACTTCATATCTTAAATTTTCAGAGAACCTTTTTTTAAAATTTATTTTAGTATAATAAGCATCGAAAGTCAATAAAGACCAACGAAATTTGCTGCTTTATTTCAATGTCTATGCAAGTATGCTGTTAGTAACACCTTACAAGCAAACGTCTAAATTTAAAGAACCGAGTCTCGCAGAGCAGCAGGTGAAATCCTATCAGGGACATTTTCGGTAACCGGGTTACACTTTGTGTTTACTCTGTGCGAAAAATTGTGTTTTGTCAAATGTAATATAGGAGTTGAAGAAAATGCGTTAAAATTTTTTGGCTATTTTCTCAAAAAATAAATCTACAGAATTTTTTAACATAGGGATTTTAGAAAAGGACTATGGCGGCCTCTATGTAGATTGAACCGAGTTATTTCAATTTGTGAAAATAAATAAATTATGTTAAAATATAGAAATTCAGTGAAAAACGTACGTGTTCACTGTTAGACATGTAATTTCGTTTTTTGCAATTGATGACTTCGGCTGGATCTCGGAAAGAGCACAAGAAAGAGGATTACTAGACGAAAATAGTTACTGTTTCTTAAAGAAAACTTACTGAATGAGAGTAGAAATTCCATAGACGATCACTGAGTTATTAGAGAATAGAAACAACCGATCATTTGCGCACATTGCTTCAGTAAAAGAGAAGTTTACTAAAAATTATAAATTAAATCATTTTAAAATGCGTATCAAGCAATTTTTATAAATAATGTTAAGCCTCAATATTTATGAAACTATAAAGTTTAAACAATTGGCTTACATAAAAGCTTGTTTAAAAATGTAAAACATTGAAATATTTGCTTCCTTAAAGAACTTGAAGGAAGATAAGGTAACTAAACTACTGAAAAGAAAAATCCATTTATAAAATTTACTTATATATTTAATAGAAATAGAGCTTTGCATACATCATATACGGTGCTGGAACCGTGCCTTGATTTTTCTACATGAGCTCGACATGAATGGACGGAGTGGGGGCACGGCACGAAATTGAAAAAATTTTCATTGAATAAAAAAGGCATCTTAGATTTAATCCTATGAATGAAATGTTTTTGGCGACAAATAATTTCAATGCTTAAAAAATTGTTCTAGAAGCAAATTTTTGTATGATAATAAAATACAAATTAATAGAATTGAAAATCAAAATAACAAATATATTTGATACGTATCTTAATGTCGGCACGAGCACGGTACGAAATTTTCTGTACAAATTAGCACGGGCACGGCACTCCACTGCACGCTATAAAGCGCGGAATGCTTACAATACTGATCATTAGGGAACGGATTTTTAGGTGGAAAAATTAACGATTTAGGTGGATTGAATTGGTGATTTAGGAGGATTTAGGTGGATTCTTAAAAAAACAGGTAAGTGCTTAAAACTTTAATTTAAACCTCAAATATGAGCATTATAATACAAAATCATCAATCTGTGATCGATTCTTTGAACACAGCAAATCTAGTTAGCTGAAACTTCTCTCAGCATCCACCGAGGTAATAAGTGCAAATTTTAGAGCTGCCATGTCAGATGGTGACAGATGCACTGGCGGAACAACGTTTTCTCCACTCAAAATTAAAGAAACATCAAGCAAATCTTTGAATCCATCATTTTTAGAAAGAACGTCTTCCAGTTTTTGTTGAATTTCAGGGGGAATAAGAGGGTTGCTCACACATTTGGACACCAAAAATTGTACAGCTATTATGGCTGTACAAGTTGCATACCCTGCTCTTCTAATTTGGTTATGGAATTTGCCAAACGTTGAAATTGTGCTTTGATAAATGTCAGTTGTGTTTTAATTTCTAACTCCAATAAATATGATTTAGTTTTTTTTATTATTTTATGTTCACGTGTGTAAATAAAATGATGTTATGCGTAGTCGCAAAGGTAATGTGTGTTGATTGTTTGTTTTGACCGCGTTTTACATAGCATAATGATATATTCGACGTGAAATTCCTAAAATATGTCAATTTAGGTGGATTCCAGAAAAAACCCCTGTTTTAGGTCGATTAGGGGGATTTAAGTGGAATCCGTTCCCTACTGATCATATATATTGTTGTGTTTCATGTAACCTGATGTCTGATTAGAGTAATAAAAAGAGTAATGCACGCAATTCAATATCTACTATCAACTCGATAGTCAAACAAGCTAAATTTAAAGAAAAATGAAAATAGCTCTTAAAAATTTATTAATTAATAGAATACGGTAATTGCTTGTCAATAAAAAGATTTAGATAATACAAACCCTAAATTTTGTATCCTACTGATCATGAATATCGAGCTGCAGTCACAACCCCTATTAAAATCGATTTTTTTAAATCGCTTGTCGATATTTCGATATTTTTACAATTATCGTTCGCTTTTCCAGAACACTTTCGCTTAAGCAGTTTAATACCAAATTTTTGCAGTAGTTTTGATTTTATACAAGCAATAGCTTAGAAAGCAGAAACGCATAGGATATGCCAATTTTGTGCTAGGAGACTTTTCGAAATATTTTTGGAGGTTCTACTTGCTAATAAATCGAAGCTTTAAAATGCAGTAAAACCAAAAAATTTTTAAAAAGCGGGAGCATTTCTCGGGTGCCCGCATTTGACAAGTTAATTTCAAATCACCAAAAACGTAGCAGGCCTACAATAGATGTAGGTATTTATTCATTATCATAGTAGGTACTCGTAATAATTAAGCACCATATTAAATCTTATCACATAAAACAAAAAGATCATTCGCATTATTGCAAATTTACGTATTTCATTCGAATATTTGGAAAAACAAAATTTTGTCCTGTATTTCCCGTATTTAAAAGATCAATTCCTGTAACGATAACGGGAGAAGTGGTCGCAATTCAAAAGTTGCAGGTTACTTGAAAAATAATACCATTTCCTAGTTATTAGATGTAAATTTTCACCGAACTGTCGAAAAGTGCCCGTAATTTGCAGGCGGTCGCATTTGTCAGGTGCCACCAAGGACAGCTTTTATTGTAATAAGTTAAAATTATTTTGACCAAAAACCTGAAAATTTTTAATTATTTTTTCTGACTTCTAAAATATTTTTTCAAATAGACAATATAAAAAAGGTTTAATGTTCAATTAGTCAGCGACTCACGAATTATGATTGATACTATACAGTGCGAATAAAAACTTTTTAATACGGGGTATAATTTCGTCAGTCGCCCCTAAGATTATGAACAATTTACTTGAATCTTTTAACTAAGGAAAAACGATGGGGATTCCACAATCAAATTTGTACATATATGTGCTTCCCAGTTTTTTTCGTAAGATTCACATTTACACTAAACCAAAAACGAGATAAAGTAAAATATTCTGCGAATTATAAATTAGAAAAACTGATATTAAATAGGCCAACTTTAAAGAGAACCGCTAGTAATTTGTTTGGTACTTGCAAGTCATTTGGATAAAACGAAAGTCTAGAATTGCTTTTAAAAATATTTCAAATACACACCTAAACATTTTGCAACCTAACAATCTCCCCATGCAATTAACCCCATCCGTAACCAGTATTCACTTATTATTTTTAAATGCCGACAAAGTCATATCCGCGAAAGACAAAATACAAATTGTAATACAATGTTTTGTCCTTACATTTACATCCGTTGAGAAATATGTATAAATCTTGCCTAATAAATTTTTTTCGATCAAATTTACAAAACCCATTCATCAACAGCGATTCCGAATTGCAAAAACAGTGTTGCGGTCGATGAAGGAACACTCTACCTGCAAAAAACTTTGATTGCCTGTGCCAAACGATGATTTCATTATTACCGACTAAACATTTATAGCAGATTCTTATAATTAAGAGAAACAAAAAATGATAGTTATGGTATTGTACAGAATAAATTTTGATAAACAGGTTAGTATTTTTATAGATTGCTAACAAAGTGTTCCTGGGCACAATTATAAAACCTGCACACATCGGTTATGTTTTCTTTTGCAAGCATTGAAAGCACAAAAAATGGAGCCGCCCGAGAACATCCTTACTAAAATAGAAACAGTTTAAAAATTCATTGCCGATCACCGTCGAAAATATGAAACCGAAAGGAACCAATAATTTTGACGTGTATGTCCTACGCAAAGAAATAAATTAATATTCCCGTGAACCAATTTCGGTAAACAATTGTAAGAAATTTTGTTCACATTAATTTNGTTTTAATAGTTTTAATATAAATATAAGCATTTGATACAGTTTTGAAATAATGTAAGCAGAATAAAACAAGATATACAAATAAATTTATTGTGAGACATGTAATACAGTTCACCATTCTCTAGTAAAAATCCAGCAGAAATTGTTTTTTGGGTGATTAGGATTATCAGCAAGGTGAAGTAGCTTACCATCAAATTTCACAGCCATGTTCGGATAATTTAAAGATTCTGAAGGAACACTCTACCTGCAAAAAACTTTGATTGCCTGTGGATTTCATTATTACCGACTAAACATTTATAGCAGATTCTTATAATTCTTATAATTAAGAGAAACAAAAAATGATAGTTATGGTATTGTACAGAATAAATTTTGATAAACAGGTTAGTATTTTTATAGATTGCTAACAAAGTGTTCCTGGGCACAATTATAAAACCTGCACACATCGGTTATGTTTTCTTTTGCAAGCATTGAAAGCACAAAAAATGGAGCCGCCCGAGAACATCCTTACTAAAATAGAAACAGTTTAAAAATTCATTGCCGATCACCGTCGAAAATATGAAACCGAAAGGAACCAATAATTTTGACGTGTATGTCCTACGCAAAGAAATAAATTAATATTCCCGTGAACCAATTTCGGTAAACAATTGTAAGAAATTTTGTTCACATTAATTTTTTATTCTCAAAAAAGTAATAGATGCAAAACTGGAAAACTTATGTAAACACTATTGTCATAACAGTCCAATTTCGGCAAAACATTACAGTAGCAAGCATTTAATACCAGTAAAAATGATAGCACAGTTTTAATATAAATATAAGCATTTGATACAGTTTTGAAATAATGTAAGCAGAATAAAACAAGATATACAAATAAATTTATTGTGAGACATGTAATACAGTTCACCATTCTCTAGTAAAAATCCAGCAGAAATTGTTTTTTGGGTGATTAGGATTATCAGCAAGGTGAAGTAGCTTACCATCAAATTTCACAGCCATGTTCGGATAATTTAAAGATTGGATCATGTAACCATTGGCACAATTGTCCAGTAAACGAAAACTAGCATCTGCTTGAAATAAATCACTAGATTCCCACGCGTTTATACGCATAATGTATTGCGCATGGCGGAGGTAATCATTGGTGCCAACGACTTTAAATGAAAAGGTGCCTTTCCCCTTTAATCCACTCACAACCTCGAATCTCAATTCTCCTTGGGATTTCAACACTGCATGATCATCTTTTTTGGTTGCCCCGATTCCATCTTGCGGAGAAATCATTGGGCGAATTGAATGAAGGTGCTTCAAAGAGCACACATTAGCAACTGCAAAAACAAAAGCAATAAAGAATAGGAGAGTTTGCATGATAACCGAATTGAAATGACAACAAAATGATTGTATTTATAGAATGTTAACTAGCAGGTTCAAATAACTGACTGGTATTTAGAAAAATATTTACTCATATTTATCAATTAAATTACTTCCAATACAATTCATCAGATTATGGTTGGTTTTTGCTGACAAACTGATTATGCTGAAAGTGCCACCGAAAAATAAAAATTTTCCAAAGCCATTATTACATAGGCAAAAGTGATAAAAATACTGGTTGTTTCTATATTTTAACTTGACAAATAATGGGAACAGCACTATTAATTGCCGAGTTTAGCAACGAAAATTAAAGTAGGCATAATTAAATTCTATATTCATGTCGTTAGATTCAGGCAAAAATTGGCTAAGCAAAAATGGAAATTTTGAGAAATGCAAAAACAACTTCAGTTAATGCTTCAAATAATGATTGTCAAAGTAAGGCAAATTCCTCCTTATATAAACAAAGACTTGTCAACGAGGCGATATTTTTAAGCTCGGCTCGGCTAGTTTTACCTTTAAGTATTTTCGCCTCGAATCGGATCGTCACATAGAACCCTCAAATAAAAACATTGCGCTCTCAGAATTTTCTAAGTAGCTCTTCCCATAATTTAATAAACATTTCAAAATAAGATTATAAGAAATCTATATTGAATAAACAAAATAAGTAAAATCTGTATAATCAAATTAACAAGCATAACTATAATTTTGTTTGGCTCAAAAAGAGCTCGTTGTACACCAGATAGTGCTCAAGCTCGGCTCGTTGACAAGTCTGCATAAACCTATAGTCACCACCAATTTTTTAAGATGACAATCAAAATACTATCTATTTCGAACACCATAAGGAATAGCTTAATGAAATTATAATGAATAAACACAAACACTGTACAAAAAAGGTTGTGCAACAATACAAAATTTTTGGCATATTTTAATGATACACATTTCAAACTTAACCCTATTTCCACTAGTGTTACATATATCCAAGCCTTTTAAGAAATATTGAAATGTTTTAAATGGACACATTTATAGGGTAGGGCCCGCTCAGGCAATGATGAAGATATGTGCTAAAACTGAATTACATACATATAAGAATTTTTATTATGAAATTCGATTTTTGTAAAAATATTCAAATTATTTAAATACCTAGTGTTCATATAGTGTCCATGGAAACAACTACTACCCTGAAATATTTTGTTTTTTGAAGACAATCTGTTTGTATGCATAAAAAAATTTATTCACTATGTACAATTTCTTTCTTACTTTTATTTGAAATGTAAGATTTTATACTTATTAAAAAATTACCTTGCAAATTATTAATGAAGTAATATAATATAGTCTTTTACTGTAATAATGAGACTTACCGTACATATACTATTTAATATAGTAGTATATGAAAATAGCAAACAATTTACAATGACTTCGAAAAAATCACAAAATGGGAAAATCGACGGAATTGTAGTTTAAAAAAATATTATTTGCACACACTGGTTTTGTATGAATTTTAATTTATATTATAGCAAACTAATATGAAAATATTAACAATTTTTTAAGTTAATGGAGGCAACCTAAATAAGAATTTAGAATATTCTAGACACCTTCTTCAACTATTATGTTCTTATTTCACAAACAAGTTTTAAACATATACACTTAGTAATTGATAGTAAACAGATCTAACAATACCATACAACAAGTCAATGAACATTATATATAAACTTGCAGTTTGGTTGTACATAATCATTAACGAATCATGCAAACGTATTTGATATCAGCTGTCCTCGCATTTGTCGCAATACCCGCATTTTCCATGAAAAGTTCAACAATGATAAGGCCTTTGTCATCGCCTTATTATGGAATTTCATCATCCAAGACTAATGATCATGCGGTTTTGAATTCATATGATTTCCTCAAATTTGAGGTAGTACCAGGGTTAGAAGGCGTTACCACAGTTTCATTTAAAGTTCTCGGAACTAATAAGTATCTTCGACA
Source organism: Hofstenia miamia (assembly GCA_900660155.1). Classification (NCBI taxonomy): domain Eukaryota; kingdom Metazoa; phylum Xenacoelomorpha; order Acoela; family Hofsteniidae; genus Hofstenia; species Hofstenia miamia. The sequence goes on along the minus strand of CABFPE010000140.1, from coordinate 601,777 downwards.
TGCAAATTTCATTATGAGACTTAGCAAATGGGATTCTAGTGAAATGTTTCAAGAAGATGCAAGCTTTCGATTGTTGGAGAATTGCCCTAATGGATACATGATTCAATCGTTAAATTACCCAAATCTAGCTGTGAAATTTGACGGTAAAGCTCTTACAATAGCCGACATGCCTGGACACCCATCGAACGATTTCTGTTGGATTTTTACCAGTCACTGGTAAACACTTGTTGGAAGTACATAATTACAATAATTTGAAATAAAACTGCTATAAATAGTACTTTCTTATGAAATTTTATTTAGATTAGCACTAAAAGACTATTATTTTCATAATGTGTAGGCCTAGATGTCCGACCTATCNATGTTTTAAATGGACACATTTATAGGGTAGGGCCCGCTCAGGCAATGATGAAGATATGTGCTAAAACTGAATTACATACATATAAGAATTTTTATTATGAAATTCGATTTTTGTAAAAATATTCAAATTATTTAAATACCTAGTGTTCATATAGTGTCCATGGAAACAACTACTACCCTGAAATATTTTGTTTTTTGAAGACAATCTGTTTGTATGCATAAAAAAATTTATTCACTATGTACAATTTCTTTCTTACTTTTATTTGAAATGTAAGATTTTATACTTATTAAAAAATTACCTTGCAAATTATTAATGAAGTAATATAATATAGTCTTTTACTGTAATAATGAGACTTACCGTACATATACTATTTAATATAGTAGTATATGAAAATAGCAAACAATTTACAATGACTTCGAAAAAATCACAAAATGGGAAAATCGACGGAATTGTAGTTTAAAAAAATATTATTTGCACACACTGGTTTTGTATGAATTTTAATTTATATTATAGCAAACTAATATGAAAATATTAACAATTTTTTAAGTTAATGGAGGCAACCTAAATAAGAATTTAGAATATTCTAGACACCTTCTTCAACTATTATGTTCTTATTTCACAAACAAGTTTTAAACATATACACTTAGTAATTGATAGTAAACAGATCTAACAATACCATACAACAAGTCAATGAACATTATATATAAACTTGCAGTTTGGTTGTACATAATCATTAACGAATCATGCAAACGTATTTGATATCAGCTGTCCTCGCATTTGTCGCAATACCCGCATTTTCCATGAAAAGTTCAACAATGATAAGGCCTTTGTCATCGCCTTATTATGGAATTTCATCATCCAAGACTAATGATCATGCGGTTTTGAATTCATATGATTTCCTCAAATTTGAGGTAGTACCAGGGTTAGAAGGCGTTACCACAGTTTCATTTAAAGTTCTCGGAACTAATAAGTATCTTCGACATGCAAATTTCATTATGAGACTTAGCAAATGGGATTCTAGTGAATTGTTTCAAGAAGATGCAAGCTTTCGATTGTTGGAGAATTGCCCTAATGGATACATGATTCAATCGTTAAATTACCCAAATCTAGCTGTGAAATTTGACGGTAAAGCTCTTACAATAGCCGACATGCCTGGACACCCATCGAACGATTTCTGTTGGATTTTTACCAGTCACTGGTAAACACTTGTTGGAAGTACATAATTACAATAATTTGAAATAAAACTGCTATAAATAGTACTTTCTTATGAAATTTTATTTAGATTAGCACTAAAAGACTATTATTTTCATAATGTGTAGGCCTAGATGTCCGACCTATCCAATCATTGATGTATCGAAAATTGTATTAATTTTCAAATCGCACGCGTTACGTTTTTATCCCTTAATGGTTACTTTAGAGGGGACATTCGATAAATTTCGAGAAATCGCAAAAATTTGGTCTAGAATGTACGTGATCTTGCATATCATATAATGTTTGAAATAAATTTATAGCGGTGCATAGGCACATTCCTTATTAAAACATTATCCGATAGTTGTTGGTTCTTAAATGATCTACATGTCTATATATGTTTTGAACTTATTTAATTGTATAAATTTCTGTCTTCCTTACATAAACAAACCACATTTTTTGGAACCCGATTAGTTTCGTTAAAACATAATTTCTGCTCTACCCGAAATTTTATTGTTCTAACTCATTCGATTTTGTAGTAAATTGTATTTTTTCGTTTTTCTTCAAATCATTTGTCAAGTAATGATTGTTTGTGGAATACAAGATTCATAATATCAATTTTAACGTTAACAGCAAGTGAGAGCATCTTAAACCCTCTTTTGCATGAGTTGTCAAGTCAAATAACATATTTAAATGCCGATTTTATATGCTCAAGCAAACAGCAAAAAATTTACGAACTCATACTAATAATGTACTTGGAATTATGTTTTTGGGTTTATTGCAATATGGCAACATCCTGCAAATAAAAGCATTTTGTTTGAAAATAAAGTATTGTCTATAACATTTGGTCAATTGTAAAAAATGCATTTACTGTAAAATTACAGAAACATAATAAGAATGCAGTTTAATGAGTGCGAAAGTATTAGTAGCTGTTTTTTCTTTAGTTGGGCACAAAAATACTTCACACATACAACGTTACACCTTCACAATTCCTTTACAGAGAGGTAAACGACTTCTTCCCTTTTCAGGATAAATTTCTGCCAATTGCACTGTTTCATGATTTCAAAATTCATTTAGCAGGAATATCTACGGCAGGTGAAATTCTGAAAATGAATAGGGTCTAATTAGTGTAATGAGCCCACTTAACGTAAATGGGACCATAACATAATCCGCACCACTGATTTGAAAGTGAATGAAATCACATGCATTTAAAACCGCATTTAATTATTCAAATTTAACGTTATATGCTACATGTAGACACTGTTTTTATGACTCGATATATTTCGAATGTTAATAGGCAAGATCGAATATCCTAATATAACCAAGTTCTGAATAACTTTGCACTAAATATTAGGAAATAGAGCATGCAATGCGCTTTAACAAAAATAACATAAATTTTAGAACTCATGGAGTTTATAGTTATCCTGCTTAAAATAAAATTGTTTACAGTACACGCCAGAAAGTTGGAATCACCCTTAAAATTCACATTTTGAGAATGAGATGTAGCTATACCTACAATGAACTTAACTGACTGATGCATTACAATACCTCAAACAATAAGTTCCATACTTGGTTTATACTTGGTATTACCACCTTTCAAAGATATCAAGGTGTCAAAGCCTTTGAACCATAGTCAATCCCTACGGAGGAAATTCATAAAAACTTTAAAAAATTTCTTATTTTGTTGTAATGCGAAATAAATTAATATTTCAAATTTCTATAATTAGTTTTGTTTTTCGCGTTGTAAGGAGGAATGAATAGTTCTAAAATGAGAAAAAGTAGGAATGTAACCCAAAAAGATTGGGACCCACTACATCAACTGCTGGCTTTTTCGTGTGTATGCAGCTATAATGATAATACTTCTTATTATTGATAGGAGATAAACAATTGAGAAGACAAATGAAATTAAAAAGATTCGGCAATTATGAACCGATTCTAACATTTTAACTAATTCATTGTACTTCCATGTCAATTCACATCAACAGGTTTGAATAGATTTTACAATTGCATCATTTTTTATATTAGGCCATTAACTTAAAAAAACTTAGAATATGCTGAAAATATGGCTAGACATATGTAGAATTAATTTGAACAGCTGAAATAGGCTAAGCTAATATAGGATTAAGAACAAAAGTCAAACAGTCTGCAGGAAGTTTGCAAATCATAAAGCAACAAAGAAATTATGTTTCTTTATTAAAATAGGTAGTAATCAATGAACCAAATATTGCAATATCTAGCAACATTATTTTGGCAGGAAACTCATATTGCAATTTGTATTGAATTTTTATATTCCAATATAATTACAAAGAGATTGAAACAGCTACCGGCCGGCAATTTACCCTGTTTGATGCAGACGCGATGAAATTTTGAATTTAAACAAAAGATGTATTTTTGCAAGGTCATTGCAACCCCTCACGTACTGTACTTCATTGCTGCAGGTTTTCCTTTGAATAAAACATTAACGCAATTCGATTCACAAAATTTCGAAAAGATGAAAACAGGTTATACAAATTTTGTTATCAGGAATATTTTATTCGCGCAAATGAAATCGATGCAAAACTGGAATACCTATATGTAAACACTATTGTCATAACAGTCCCATTCCAGCAAAACATTACAGTAGCAAGCATTTAATGCCAGTAAAAATGATAGTTTTAATATAAATATAAGCATTTGATACAGTTTTGAAATAATGTAAGCAGAAGAAAACAAGATAAAAATAAATTTATTGTGAGACATGTAATACAGTTCACCATTCTCTAGTAAAAATCCAGCAGAAATTATTTTTTGGTTGATTAGGCTTATCAGCAAGGTGAAGTAGCTTACCATCAAATTTCACAGCCATGTTCGGATAATTCAAAGATTGGATCATGTAACCATTGGCACAATTGTCCAGTAAACGAAAACTAGCATCTGCTTGAAATAAATCACTAGATTCCCAAGCGTTTACACGCATAATGTATTGCGCATGGCGGAGGTAATCATTGGTGCCAACGACTTTAAATGAAAATGTGCCTTTCCCCTTTAATCCACTCACAACCTCGAATCTCAATTCTCCTTGGGATTTCAACACTGCATGATCATCTTTTTTGGTTGCCCCGATTCCATCTTGCGGAGAAATCATTGGGCGAATTGAATGAAGGTGCTTCAAAGAGCCCACATTAGCAACTGCAAATACAAAAGCAATTACGAATAGGAGAGTTTGCATGGCAATTGAATTGAATTGACAAAAAAATGATTGTATTTATAGAATGTTAACTAGCAGTTTCAAATAATTGACTGGTATTTAGAAAAATATTTACTCATATTTATCAATTAAATTACTGACTTCGCCAATTTTTGCTTTTGCTGATGACAAGCTCATATAACATCAGTATATTAACGTATGTGTATTCTCCATGATACGCAATAAGAATTTAGCCTAAAATACAGTAATCGGCTACTTATTCGAAATGTTAAAATTCACTAAGTGTTTGAAAAAATTAAATTGATTTATTATTTCAATAACGCCAGCTCGAGCCCCATTGAATGGCGGTTTTCGGGATGCGGCCTTCGATCCAGCAAAAAATTGACGCAAATTAAGCCGATAACAGGTAAAAAAATGTAAAATAATGCATGCATGGCGGTAGGTTTCTTTTAAAATTGTTTGGAATTTGTTTTATGACGCATTGCAATTTACAAGAGGAAGATAAGTTGTAGTAAGAATGCCTTCTGCGCCGGCATTCATAGTGAATGACTAAATAAATGGATTTCAAGGCGATGATGTAAGTAAAAACTCATAATTGCATTGATAAACTGTAATCATAAAGTTCCTCTTGTAAATGTATCATTAAGTGCTAATTAAAAAAGATATATCGTTTTGAAAATCATTTGAAATTAGGATAGCAATCAAGTTGATCCTGTATGTCTTATTAAGTGTTAATTAGAAAACATATATTTGGAGTGATCAGACAGATGAGTGGTGGAAATTATTTCATTGCGTATGAGCAACTCACATCAGCACTAAAGCTTCGAAGGCTTGATCTATTTAGTAAACTGGATTCCAACATCTTTTCTTGCCTACAATTGGATTGCTACTCTTCAAAGTTTACTATCAATGAAATAAATGCTCTGGACACTGCTCTGTTTGATCATCGAAAATACAAATTTTCTGAATTTGAAAAATGTGCTTTATTTTATATAGCTGGTACGTAACGTACAAGGAATCGCTTGAGAGTGATGCTTGGGTTGAGATTGAAAATTGCATAAAATTTACAGAGTAAATTTGCAGGAAAACTAATGTATCCGTCAAAAGTTTTTTTCTTATCTCAGAAGACTGTTATGTGTTTTTCAAATATTTAAAGACAGCCAAAAGTTTTCTACCAGATTATCAAGATTTTTTCAAGGTATTTTTGCTAAAAATTATTTCTTAGCGCAAAACATTCAAAATAATGTTACAAGAAGATTAACAAACTGCTTTTTGAAGGGAATGGTAGAAAAAGAAAGTGGCATGTTCAAAGCTAGCAAAGTTACTAGCAATCGATTAAACCGAAAATTTGGAGCAAATTAAAATTTGTATTTTGAGTGATAAATAAATACATGTAATGTTAAATTTTTAAATTCATTTTTTTAGTAAAATTTCTTAGTATTTCAAAGTTTACTATTAAGTTTTTAAAAATTAATTAAACATTTACTTATTGTTCTAGTATTTAAACTGCATAATACATTATTAACATCACATATTATATTATATTGTTCACTGATATATCATTTAAGCCACATCAAATACATATTTAGTTCAAATAGAAAATGTAGAATAAATATTTTTCAGCCTATTGAAAATTACACACAAATCCGTTGGTTGGCAGTCCTGTATTAACTGTCCTTGATAATACTTACACGAAAATGTAAAAAACCTCCAAAAAAATTATTTCGAAATACACAACAACACACTTTAAACCCATAACCTCCAGATGGCCAAATATGCCTCCACTTAAAGGCATAATTGTTGCAACAATATCTAATTTAATCAGTATTAGCACCTCAATTTTTCTCTTAGTACAACATATTTGGTGCAGCTATTTCAATAACACTGACCAGACGACGTAACAATAATGCTTACAATTTTGAAAAAGGTATGGTTTTACCACGTAAATAAATCAATTAATGAACATAATTTAACCCTAAAAAATCCAGGCTTTTTTCACCATTTCCTCAACGTTCACAATTCACTAAATAACAGATATCTAAAATCTGAAAACCCTACTGCATAGAGAATTGCATACTCTTTCATTTTCATCCTTAATTCTAGCTAACTCTTTTGAGCACGACATGCTTGGAAGTGGCAAAAGTGGTTTGTTTACAAAAAACAAATTATCAGCTTGAGTAGGGTACGATTGCAAGTCTTAGATTATTCAAAAAGTTACTAAGTAAATTTAATAGTGTTTAGAGCTGACAATGAATATATATATATATATATATATATATGCCATGAAAAGTTCAACAATGATAAGGCCTTTGTCATCGCCTCATTATGGGGTCTCATCATCTAAGACTAATGATCATGCGGTTTTGAATTAATATGATTTCCTCAAATTTGAGGTAGTACCAGGGTTAGAAGGCGTTACCACAGTTTCATTTAAAGTTCTCGGAACTAATAAGTATCTTCGACATGCAAATTTCATTATGAGACTTAGCAAATGGGATTCTAGTGAAATGTTTCAAGAAGATGCAAGCTTTCGATTGTTGGAGAATTGCCCTAATGGATACATGATTCAATCGTTAAATTACCCAAATCTAGCTGTGAAATTTGACGGTAAAGCTCTTACAATAGCCGACATGCCTGGACACCCATCGAACGATTTCTGTTGGATTTTTACCAGTCACTGGTAAACACTTGTTGGAAGTACATAATTACAATAATTTGAAATAAAACTGCTATAAATAGTACTTTCTTATGAAATTTTATTTAGATTAGCACTAAAAGACTATTATTTTCATAATGTGTAGGCCTAGATGTCCGACCTATCCAATCATTGATGTATCGAAAATTGTATTAATTTTCAAATCGCACGCGTTACGTTTTTATCCCTTAATGGTTACTTTAGAGGGGACATTCGATAAATTTCGAGAAATCGCAAAAATTTGGTCTAGAATNAATAAAACTGCTATAAATAGTACTTTCTTATTTGTTATGAAATTTTATTTAGATTAGTACTAAGGGACTATTGTATAAATGTGTGGGCCTAGATATCCGATCTATGAAATCACTGCAGTATCGAACAGTATATTAATTTTCAAATCTCTGCTCGCGTTAAGATTTTATTCCTTCATTATTACTTTAGAGGGGCCATCAAAGAAATTTGGAAAAATCAAAAATATATTTAATCTAGAATGAACTTATTCTTGCATATCAGATAATGCTTGGCTTAAAAGTGTTTCTCTGCACATATACCATATTAAAACATTATCCTATAATTGTTGGTTTTTACATGTTCTATATACAGATTTTTTAATTTGTGTTTCATATCTGCTCTCAAAACGAATTCAGCCAACATTTCTATTGGCTGTTTTAAGCAAGTTTCTCGTTTGAAATAGTTGTTTGTACAAAATTCCCAATGTATCTCAAGCTATTGATTAGGTTACAGAGGCATTTAGAACCAAATGTTAAAATATACCTGCAGCTTTGTTTGTTTTTAAACACAATCTATTTAAGTTGTCTCCTTGTTTTGAAAAATTTTTCTAAATTCAGTTATATGTTTATACATATAAGATATGCCAGCAAAGTTCCTGGTATAGCAGAGATGCCGAAATTTACTATATCCAGAGCTGCTGGGGTGAATATAATAATAGTGAAACAATTTAATGGATAGCAATGCTTTGATTTGCTAACAACGCAATCATTGGCAAGTTTTTTGCTAGCCAATAGACTGCTGGGTTATCTTAAATTATTGTGTGACTCCCAAGCATCACTTTGCGGGCAGTTTTGGGGCTCAGTGATTACACCATTTATGAAACTATATATATTCGGTATATGTAAAAATATATTCATAAATTACCATTATGAAAACATATTTAATATTGCCATTCATAATGACATAATTAATTGCTGAACCATAGAACCGTAGTATGATACATAATATTACCTCATGCCATAATATGAACCAATTCATTTAAAATAATATACTACTTGTACACACTGTTCTATAGCCCGATAAATCTGAAATGTTATTCGAATAAATACTTTTGGACAAAAGCATCGACAGTATCAAATTTTTAAATGCAAACAAACTCTGAATAACTTTCTATTAAATATTAGTAAATACGTCATGCGATGCGCTTTTAACGAAGAGCAACAAATTTTCCTACCCAAGGACTTTTAAGTTATTCCTGTTCAAATTAAAATAGTTTAGTTCATTATTAATGATTTTGCTTATTAAATTATGAACGCAGCACATTCACAAATTTCGCGTTAGGTCGAGTCATTGTTGCTACACTTAAACAAAATTGTAACTTGTGAAGCATATTTGATTGAAAAGAATATGAAGTCAAATGCTAAATTAGCAAACTTCATTGCAAACTGATTATTGATTTAACGAGCAAAATTTCTATCCCTTAGAACTCAAATATTAGAATCCAGATCTTAATCAAATTTTTGAAATGGCTGATGTTCCGACTAGAGTATTTCAACCCAGAGAGAGCCTATTGGTAGGGTCGATGTTGAGAGATGCTTTTCATATCTCAATTAGTTTGTTTCGCACGAAGTCGAAGTTTATCCATGTTTTTTAAAATATCATATGACAATTTCATGGAATACTGTCTTGTAATTGCAGAAAAATTGTCATGAAGAACTTCATTTTTACACAATTTCAAAGCATTTCGCCTATTTTTATAAAGTATATATGATTTTCACTAATCTTCTAAAATGAACACCTTTGGGGAGCTTCCAAATTAATGTATTAGTTAATTTTATTTTATGGAAGCAAGGTGAGGTCATAACTTAAAAAATTTAAGAATACAGAGCATTTATCTTAAAAACATTCATTACACGTATTGTAAGTGCCTACCGTCAATCGTACGAATCAATTCAATATCTTCATCTAATTTCCAGATAGCCAAGACATTTGTGACATCCCATGTAACAAGATAGTTGCAATGAACAACTAAATTTGCATTCCTGAATTTTCCTAAAAAACATTTCTTTACAAAAAAACAAATAAAAATAATTTTTATTTGGAAAATAGAAGTGCAATGAATACATTTAGATAGATAATTGCGATCTACATGTGATATAAATGCCTATTATTGAAATCATTTATGTAGATGACCTTATTTAATAGTTTATGGTTTGCCAAATCAATCAGATGAAAGACGAATCGATCATTTGTCTTATGTACGATCTTTGCGTTTATAAAACTAACAAAACGAAATATGAATCTTTTTCAAATATGATCATATCGATGTTGGATTGTGATAATCTGGCAAACAATTTATAGAACTTTTCGATTGAGTTTTACACTTTCCTCTTTATTAGCGTATAGAAAAACCCAAATTGATAATTAATAATTAAACTATAATAACTAGTCTATTTATATATATACATAGAATCATTTTATATTATAGGAAGTAATTGAATTGAAATGTATTATACTATGATATGAAATATAAATGTACAAATTTTCCAATAGCTAATGAATTTAAATTTGTAATTATCAATGTAATAGAAGCAAATAGGAAATAAACAAGACTAGGGGTAATATAGAGAATAGTAAAAAAGATTAATGCATGTTAAACCTGGTAGTAGAAAGCATGATTGAAGTGTTTCCATATCAATAATGGCGAGATTTGAGGATTGTTGAGCTAAAACGATGCCAATTGATTCATAAATGTTGAAAATATCCGCGGATTCATTTCCTACTACGAACTCTCTAGTTGATAACGACAAACAAACCAAACGGCTATCGTCAGAGAGCAAAAGTAAACAATTCTAAAAACTCTAAGTAAGACATCATTGATAAAATTCGCAATAGTTTATAAAAACACTTAAAAGTGTATAACTTATTCACTTAACAGGATATCAAGTGCGTCCTAATATGAAATTCATAAAATTTGCCTCAATTTTCAATATAAGAACATTTTTCTATTATTTTACAAGTGTCTCTGAGTTAATCAAATTATTAATGATGAAACCAATAATTCTTCAAAACTTTTCATTAAGACCCCTTCTAACATAATACTGCAGATGAGGTCTATACAAGGCAAACATACGAAAATGTACTTATTTGCGAATATAAACTTTCATCTCAGAAATTTAGCTTTAAAGTTTAAATAATTCAGTGACCAAAGACCACTCCGAATCTTGACACTAAAATCACAGTAGAAAATTAAGTCATGAGTCATTACGTATTTATCTCAAAAAAGGAGCCTAGTTACTCAATGATAATCTAAAACATGAGGAACACAAATGGTAACAACTATTTCTTCTCTTTTGGACGAAATTATTCTAAATGAGAAATGTGGTCTGCACTAAACGAAAATATTAGGCCAAAAACAATTACTAGATCATTTTCAAAAGCCGTTAAAACATGCCTAACACTCCCAACATTTCTAACATAACATCATCCTATTACTATTTTTTCAAATATCTTCAGCAACGCATTTTATGATGACATAGAATTACATTAATATTAATAACAAAAATTAATTGTCAAAACTTCTGTTCTTCAAGATGAAATTCAAATGTGCTTAAAGTTCTTAATAATACTGGCGAATAAGTTTAAATCTAACACACACAATCTTATAATTTTATATTATCTGACAATCGAATTAATTTCTCGATAGCCTAATATATATATACCTTGAATGGTATTGGTAAGAACTTGCGGCTAATGATAGCACGATCATCTAATAAAACATCTTTGATAATTGGGTCTGGTTTTTCAATAATAGGTTTTACATTCTCTTCGTCGCTCACCTGAGAAAGATCGAGAGTTCCTAAAAACATATAAAATTAATCGACAAGAGTAACCAGAGACTGCAAATGCCTCCGCCAAGTATGATACAGTAACTTAAAATATGTGCTTCTATTAATATATTATATTTTTTTAAAAAGATTAACAGACAAACAAGAGCGGTGGTAATTCAATTTATGAAGTTTTTTGTTTTTGTTAAGATTACTTGCTTCACGTAGATTCATTAATTGTCAATTGATGACACTCGCATCCTTCAGAAATTTTCAGTCAAATTTCGTAAAAAATCTTTGGTGGCAAATCACTGAATTGGATAGAGACTGAAATATTTCTGTCAACAAATTGATACGACATTATAGGCAAATAGTACATTGAATGACACAATACATATAGAATATTATAATATAAATAGATGCTAAAATTATATATTGCTAAAACCAAACAATATTATTACATAAATAAAACTCGACCTAAGAAGTTTAAGAAAGCATTTTGCACTGGGGATGCCTAAAATCACCCACTTTATGCAATTCCATTTTTTGTAAGCGTAGAATCAATGTCACTTTAGCTTTATATATTAGAAATTGACGGAGCAATATAAAGCTTTTAGTTCTCTCAAAGTTCTTTAGGCTTTGGCAGAAAAGTTCTATACATTTTTAAAATGTTATTGCATAGTTAAATAGTGCAGTGGAGCGCTTCTAACAGACTTGCCCCAACCATTGTTCTCACAAATTTGATGGAGTATTGGGTATTTAAAAAATGGAATCAATTAAAAAATAAAATAGTCATAATGCATAATACCAAATTTCTTGGAAACTAAGGCTCTGATTTAAAAAATTCATTTCTAATTTTGTAGTTTATATTAACCCATTAAAGCCCGAATTTAAAAAAGCTTGCGTATTTCGATGAAACTTTATAATTAAAGTTAAAATATTATAAATTTTGCAAAAATAATTGCATGCATTCAATGTATTTTTAGGAGTGTATGAAAATTCATACGCTGGGCATTTGCATTTATATTACTGATAAAAGGAAAGAAAAAACTAACTTGAGAGAATTCCGTTTACGTATGAAATTTCATACGCTGGGCTTTAATGGGTTAAGCTCTAAATACTATTATTTATAAAAATCAATTAATATTGAAAATGTCAGTAAAAACATTTTCCTTGCTTGTAAAAAATCAATCATTCTACGTATTGACGTACGCCGCCTAACAATGGATATTTGCGGTGCATAAAATTGGCAATCCGAGTCGGTTTGAAAATTTAATGGGATCTAAATCAGACCAATAGTTATATCGAGAATTATTTTCTATCCATTACATTTTGAGAAATCCTGCTGTCAAACGGACAGAAAGACAGACAAACAGAGGCGAAAACAATATATCCTTGAAAAATGCAAAAATAGCGTCAATATGTTACTCACTGGAATTTACAATGCTTGTAATACAACAAAATTACCAGTGGTTGATGCGACACTTTGTTTTCGAGAACTGGTACCAAACACCTGATCTTCCTTTGAATGGTTTACTTCAAACTCACTGTCTTCTTCAATGAATACCAACTTATCTGGAAAAATAATTAGAAGATATATTTGATCGTCATTTTGGCTCCGTATGATGAACAAACATTCAGAGAAATCGTATTTGGGCAGTTCGAATACAGCCTAAACTCGTAGTTGCAGTTAAATGAACAAGTGATGCATATGTATAGTATAATATGTATGTATAATAGTATTAATTGTCCTTTATATACTATCTATATTTCTTGGACAAAAGTGATCATAGGAGCACTCAGAGCGCTGGGAGATCTGCTATTGATGCCTGTCTGAACCACGCACAGCATGTATTAGCCCAGTCTGTAGGGCTAAGAAGTCAGAGGTCAGCTGACCAGTGCTAGCATCATGCTTCGGTAGTTTGTACCTTACTTGCTGGTGGAGAGTCCTGTTGGAAAACAATCTCTTCATTGGCAAATTAATCCATTCATCCTACTTTTATTGAAAAAATGCGGAGACTTGACCACTTCATCGCTGCTGCCGACACTACTGGTTATCACATATGCTGGATGATTGCTGAGCATCACTGTTGGGATGTTGTAAACGGATTATTTGAAAAACTCAAGAAATGCAGTGATTTCTGGTGCTGTTTTACAAGCAAACCGCCCTCCAAATCATCTACTACTCGCTCTAACTCTTGAGACAAGATTGAAATTAAGTAAACGTAATATCAATGGCGAAAATAGCATCACCTAATGACACATACGCAATAGTGTTGTGAAAGAATACAGATGTTCCCCAATAACTAATTTGTTATTCAGCAGCTGCGAGTGAAAAATGTCCAGATTTATCTGGAATACCATGTATCTATACAACAATTTGTAAATTTAACAGTGAAAAGTTAACAAATTATAAATTTTACTTGACTGTTAGAGAGATCTTTGAACACTGGTGGAATTTCATCTGCGAAAAAAGTAAAACAAGTAGAATGTAGAAAAGAAGGAATAACTTTAACGGGTGGGTTCATTGGTATTTCCGAAAAGGTAAGAGAGTCTCGAAGTATCCACTTACTATTCTCGAAACATAATAAGAATCTAAATATAAACATCAAAATGTTTTTTCTTAATAAAACTGCTCTGAATCTAACTTCTGCAGTTTATTATTTTGTCATAAGCATAAATATATATATATATATATATATATATATATATATATATATATATATATATATATATATATATATATATATATATATATATATATGATATCATGTGACAATAATAGCTGTTCAGTAGGAATAATATAAAAATCCCTTAAACAAGTTCTTAAAGCTAACAATTATTGGTTCTTTGTAGGAAATTTAGGGAATTTTTTAAATTTCCTAAGTGTTATTGCGAATTGTAAAATAAAAGCGGTTACTTAACATAGTTGTTTCAAAGGAATTTTCTGCCATTAGCGAACTTGCTGTCTGAACTTACTTGACATTTGTGGGAACCGCATTATCATTGAAAGTAAGGGAAATGCGGAGTATAATTTTGTACCAAATTACTAAAAATCTTAAAAGACTATACTTCCAATATTGTTATTTGATTTTGATAGGTTTGTTTACAGAACAATTCCAGCATGATTTATTTCCTTGTACGTAACGATTAAGATTTATGAGGATTATTTCGAATTACCAACATTAAATTTAGTAACTTTATACAGCCATTCTTATTTTTCATAGAATGGCTGTCAATGATTAGAGAACGTTCCTTTAATTTTAAAGACAAACTTTTAAATCCAACAAAAGACGCAATCAGCGTATTTAATTAATAACTTTCATCAATTTTCTTTGATGTCTGACCAAATTTTTGAATAATAAACTTTTTGCATAATATTCTCTTGTGAAAATTTGTATTATGATTTTGATGAATTTTAATCGAGCAGAGCTATTGAAAGTGTCTCATAGTAGTTTCTTGAGAATTTTACAATTAATGTTAACCCAACTTAGCTCTAGATGGAGCACATTTTGATCTACCGCGCAATAATTTCCTGCAAATATAAATTTTACTTCCAAACTTTTTTAGTCTCAAATTATGTAAAACATCCTCTCTTTGCAAAATTTCCCAATTGTTGATATATTACGTGAGGGCATCGCATGACAACAACAAATCTAAGATAAAAAAGGTAACACTTGGCAAAAAGTTGATGTTAATAGTTCATATCAAAGTTTATAGCGTTTGTAAGGATCTGAAAGGCCCGGAGCTGGTATGATGAATATGAGAGTCTGAATTTTTTAAATTTGAATCGCACGAATCTACATGTAGTCGAGTTGAGAATTGAATCAGATTTTCATTAGAAAATGGCTATATGTAATAATATTTTGTTCAAGAAAAAAATAATTATTTGATGCTGAAAATTCAGGCTGTCATTTTCCCTAGTAGTTTTTGTAATCCGAAAATATGATCATTTGTAGAGACACAAATATTTCAAGTCTACCTGAAAATTGAGTACCCATGCTCCTAAATTAGCCATTTTCAATAATGTTGCAATTATTTTTTATATTCTTGACAAAAGTGTGACAAACGACGTCAATAATAAGATGAAGAATGGCCCTCTGTAACGCCAACATTTGGGTCACCATAATTTACGTGGAAGACTAAAGCCAGCAGCAATCATTAATTCGCAATCCACACACAAAACCAGCAACTTCATCATCAATAACGTGGATTCTGCATTTTTGGCTCTATACCTTTTCAAAAATCACATAAGAAAGATGTTGTGCACAAAAACACACGCTTGTATGCAGGGGTGTGGCCAAAAAAGCATAGCATTTTAATTGAAGATAATCTAAAGTGTTTAATAAAATAATAGCGTCCATCCTTAAATATTTGCCAGGATTTGCCACTGCTTATATGTTATTTAAATAATTCCTCAAGAGATTTAGTGTAAAAGACCGAATCGTAAATTAGAACTGGAAAACGTCCCAAACTTTTTTTAACAAGCAACTCCATTCGATAAGTAAATTGATAATTTTTTGCATATATTAGTATGACGAATCTACAGTTATATAAAATTAATATGTAAGTGGTCTAAACTAACTACGTATTAATAGCTTGTTCATTATCCTTAATGCAATCAATATTCAGATTCAGATTACTTTTTCGAGCTTGATTTGGCTCTGATAACCGTACCGTACAACTTTTTGAGCAATGCTGTGTCATTGTTGTTAGTCCAATTGAAGATTTTTATTGGCACACTAAAGCGAAATTGAATGAAGGTAATTTTGAGGCTTCAGAACATAAACAACTCAATCATCACGTTGTGTGTTGCTTCAAAATGGACTAATATGAAGAGAAAAGGTACCCGCTGCATCATTCACTAGCTTGTACTCCGTTTGGAATTGCATTTACACGGTATATTGCATTATAGTTTTTCTAGTTACTTTGCGTTAAATACATAGAATGCAGTCATTTTTATTACACCAGTGTTTTTTTATGATCGGTTATGTAATGTACTATCAAGGTGTTATTTAGAAACTCTTTGCCACTATATAGATGTATATGAAAATTGGCAAACGGATTTATCCTGGTTGGGTACACTCAGGGAGCAGTCTACGTCGGGTGATTGTCGAGTATGATAAAGTGGATAAAATGCAATATTATTTTTAATTTAGCGAAGATAACAACTTTCCCAATCAACTGTTGACTACAAACATTTTTTACAAAGACAATTTTTGCACTAAACAATTTTTTAAATTTTTCTGTTGGTATTTATTTGCTTGCAATAGTCGGTTAGGGTTGGGTTGGGTTGATCAAATTGTGTGCCGGGTGGGGTAATGTTACTTCATTGAATGAAAATCACTGGTCAAAGCATGGGGCTTGTTTGCCACACTGTATATATATATATATATAATAAGCATACATAATACCAAGTTTTCATTATATTCTAACTAGTAATGATCTAATATACATCAATATAACCTATTAATTTCTCGAACTGTAATAAT